>SJYV01005992.1:359297-374972 GCA_006410875.1 Neotragus pygmaeus | reverse complement strand
AAAAAAAAAAAAAAAAAAACAGACAATGCAGAAATACAAATGATAATAGACTATTGTGAACAACTATATGTCAACAAAATCAATAAATGTGAGAAATGGACAGATTCTTAGAAAAGTTCAATTGTTCAAGACTGTATCCACAGTATCCGAATTTGGTGAAGATTGAAACACATACCTGGCCAAAGAAGATGAAGAGATTGTAAATAAGCATACAAGAGTATACTCAAGATGCTGATGGAATGCATGTACAGTCAACTTTGGGAGACAGTTTGGCATTTTTCTCCAAATCTGAAGTCTCACCTTAGGAATCAAGAAGTGCACCTCTTGTATTTAGACAACTGCTTTGGAAAACTGAAATAAATCTAGCATCAAGTAATGTACGAGAGCAATATTCATAATTCATAATAATTAAAAACTTTAAAATATCAGGATATCCTTCCTTAGATGTGCATTCATAGGTAAATTAGGCCACAGATATTTCAAGGGGAGCGCAAAACAGCACACCCAAAATATGCCCATTTGGCAAAAGGATTATTTTAGACTGATTAATTTTATTTTTTAATTTAAATTTATTTATTTTAATTGGAGGCTAATTACTTTACAATATTGTATTGGTTTTGCCATACATCAACATGAATCTGCCACGGGTGTACATGTGTTCCCAATCCTGAACCCCCTTCCCACCTCACTCCCCATAAAAAATAGCAGCCACTGGAGAATCTTTGAAAACCAAGTAGAAATGCCATTTTATGAAGTAGATTTACATTTATTAAGATATCTCCATCTGTAAGGATGTATCCCTTTCTGGACAAGGAAATGGATGATGACTAAACATCTTGAATGACTTGACTTGACGATATATCAAGAAGATCTATGGAATGGACCTGGATGTTAATCTGCATAACCACCATACCTTTGTTTACTGTGCTTCACTTAATAATCTCTCTTAAATGACTTCTTCCATTCCCTAGTCTCCTTCTTTCATTCTTAGCTGATGATAGCTTTTAAGGTAAAATATTGGACCATTAGGGACTTCCCTGGTGGCTCAGATGGTAAAGCGTCTGCCTACAATGCGGGAGACCCAGGTTCAATTCCTGGGTCGGGAAGATCTCCTGGAGAAGGCAATGGCAACCCACTCCAGTACTCTTGCCTGGAAAATTCCATGGATGGAGGAGCCTGGTAGGCTACAGTCCATGGGGTCGCCAAGATTCTGACATGACTGAGCGACTTCACTCACTCACTCACTCAGGAAGTGACTCAGTTTTCCCAGGTATCTTTCAACTATACAGGGGGTATGTATGGCATATATTAAACTTCTGATTGTTTTTCTCCAGTCCTTCTCCCTTTCATTATGAGCATCTCAATGAAGAACATTGAGGGTAGAGGGAAAATTATTTTTCCTCTCAGATAATGCAATACAATAGTGTTCAGAGATATAAGGAATGAACAACCAACCCATTTATAAAAAAGAAAGCAAGAAAGAAAAGCATGAATCTAACACTTATATTACTAAGTGAAGGAATCCAGCCTCAAGTGCTACGCACTGTATGACCTTATAAGACATTCTAGAAAAGATAAAACAGACATGATAAACAGTCTATGGGATATGTGGCTGAAATATTTCACATGGTATTTTAGTTATGAATACCTGCCACTATGCATTTGTCTAGGCACATAGATTTTTGTTTTCAGAATCCAACAAGTAAATTATTACCTATTAACATTTATTTATTTATGGTATGGTAGTGTCAAAGACTGGAATGCAGAATTTAACAAAGAATCTTAAAGATTGAGAAATATATGAAAAGCTTCAGATTTCCCTGGTGGGCCAATGGTTAAGACTCCACGTTGCCAATGCAGGAGAAATGGGTTCAATTCCTAGTCAGGGACCTAAAATCCCACATGCCACAGCACAGCCAAGAGATTAAAAAATAAGAAGAGTATTTTTTAAGCCACTCTTAGGACAAAATTATCTGACCTAAGTTCACTGTGGAAATGAATAGAATCTGCAGGCAAAAGGCAAAATGTACCAAACATAAACAATGGGCTCTATAAGATCTTTCCACTGTGGGTTGTAGCTAACAGGACTGAAACTACTGTATCAGTCATAGAATGGAACAAGCACTGAATTTGATGAATGACAAGTAATGGAAGCCAGATTTCTTATCACTGGAGTGGGAAGTTACAGGCAGACAAAGAGAGAAGGATATAATACCTGTCATAAGAAATCAGGTTGGAGACATCATTATAAACTATCTTTAGCCTAATACAGAAACACATAGCTCCATGTGAAATCTTCCTAACTGTGTGTATGCATAGTCTGGGATACATGCATATGTATTTTCCATGCATTTTCTACTGAGATTATTAAGTTCCCACGTGCAAATTTTTATTAATATTATTTAATCAAAAGGAACAAGGACTCTTTAAATATGTGGCTTATACTAGGACTGAGACAGTAAATATGTAAAGCAGCATAATCTTAAAATATGAGAAAGAACCACAAAAAAAAAAAAAAAACCATGAGAGCTGAATTATGTAAAATAAAAGCAGGAGAGCATGGAAAAAGCTCTCAATAGCCAAAGCAAGACTGAACTAAGCTGTCTAATTGGCTGGATTATAGTCAAAAGAAAGTGAAAGTGAAGTTTCTCAGTCATGTCTGCTTCTTTGTAACCCCACTGACTGTAGCCTATGAAGCTTTTCCATGCAAAAGTTTTCCATGAAGTTTTCCAAGCATCCATGAAGTTTTCCAAGCAAAAGTACTGGAGTAGGTTGCCATTTCCTTCTCCCAGGGATCTTCCCCACCCAGGGGTTGAACCCAGGTCTCCTGCATTGCAAGCAGATTCTTTTACAGTCTGAACCACCAGGGAAGCTCCCAAAAGTTTAAAATAATTTTCAGGTGTCCAAAGAGGTGAAAAGACAAACAAACAAAAAACATAGGTTTTATGAGTAGTGTTGAATAAAAATCTCTATGCAGGAAGACTCTAAATAATTGATACAGACACTCAGCTGTCCATCAAGTATGTGAAGCTAGCTCCCCTCTCCTCAAATGTGGGTCCTGCATTATGACTTCCTCCTTAATAAGGCACTCAGGATGGACGTGGGGGAAATCAACAATAAAGACAAATAACAAATGTTGGGGAAAATGTACAGAAATTGGAATGCAAACTTTACTTGTGGAGATGTAAAATCTATGTGTGCAATCTATGTGTACGATCTATGTGCGCAAAACCAGCATTTTCTCAAAAACATAAAAATGTAATTATCATATCACTCAGCAGTGGCCACAGGACTTGAAAAGGTCAGTTTTCATTCCAATCCCCAAGAAAGGCAATGCCAAANGCCTGGTGTGCTGCAATTCATGGGGTCGCAAAGAGTCAGACACGACTGAGCGACTGAACTGAACTGAACACTTTTACAGCTTATTATTACATTCTAGATGCTATTTTAGGGTTTTATTAATATTATTTTGTCAAAGCTCTACAGTATTGTGTCTAGAGAATAACAAGTAAAATTATTTGCAGACAAGTTTTCCATGGTACACAGAGGTTTAATGTCAAAAGCTAGTGAGTAGTGGAGCTAAGATCCTATCCCAATTTGTGTCACTCCATAATTAGCTCAACTAGCATCCCTTCATCTACAGAGCTTGTCATTTGTGAGGAAAATGGACACATAAGTGGAGTATTTCAACAAAATAACATATGATTAAGAAGTATACATTACTCAGGAATACAAAGATTTAACCATTGGCCTATTCTGAGGTTCAGAAAGAGCTTCTTTAAAGAGATCATGCTTGAATATAATCTTAAAGAATGAAGAAGATAAGAAGGGCATTCCTGAGAGAGAAAACAGTTACCAGTGAAGGCACGGACAGATGAGAGCCATCCAGAGACTATGCAGCTTACAGAGAATTCCATGTAGTGCAAGAGTAACAAGTATAAAGGACTTGAAGGAGGTTTTTAAAAATAACATTGATATGCATATGGAAGTCTACTCTAAAAAGTGGTATCTGAAGGGGTAGAAAACTTTGTTCCCTCCACTATTTCCTATAGGGGAATATCCATAAGCAGGAGTAAAGTGAAAGTCGCTCAGTTGTGCCCAACTCTTCGTGACCATATGGACTATACAGTCCATGGAATTCTCCAGGCCAGAATAGTGGAGTGGGTAGTTGTTCCCTGCTTCAGAGGATCTTCCCAACCCAGGGATCAAACCTAGGTCTCCTGCGCTGCAAGTGGATTCTTTACCAGCTGAGCCACCAGGGAATAAATAGGAGAATGGCTTTAAATGACCAGATATCTATATCATAATTGTATTTTTTTCTCCTGGATTAATTAAATTAAGTTTTTAACAAACCTAGCTTTAAACCTAAATGTGCCTAGATATGTGAAAGGTAAAAAAGTATTTATACTTCCTTGTATGTGGGGTATTTATAGTTAGGGTTTTCAAGGTTGGTCATGGAATTTCTTGGAGTATAGTTGTTTCCTGTCTGGAATATTAAAGGATGAGACTATGTCACTGGGAAAGATGGGTTTAGGAACATCTCAGTGCACAGGCTTGGAGTCTTTCCTGATGCAGCAACACCTCTTCCTATGGCACACCAGTGTATTTACACTACTGGATTGTGAAGCATCTTGAAATTATTCAGATGGTTCTTGTGAAGATATGTTAATATTGAAGCTATAGTCAGACTTGGTTGGGACTATTACTCTGCTTTTATGTGGGAAGCCATGTGGTCAATAACATCTCCTAAAATCCTGATAAAGACTAGGCATCAATTAAATTCAATGATCTTAATACCTAGGGGCCAGAGGTATAAGAGGATAAGGGTCTGTTTTTTATACCTGTGAAGAAATGATCCAGTGGATCAGAAGAGAGCTCAGTTGTACATCGCCTTGCGTGATAAGTTAGTTTCAGTTCAGTTCAGTCGCTTAGTAGTGTCCGACTTTTTGTGACCCCGTGAATCACAGCACACCAGGCCTCCCTGTCCATCAACAACTCCTGGAGTTCACTCAGACTCACGTCCATCAAGTCGGTGATGCCATCCAGCCATCTCATCCTCTGCCATCCCCTTCTCCTCCTGCCCCCAGTCCCTCCCAGCATCAGAGTCTTTTCCAATGAGTCAACTCTTCGCATGAAGTGACCAAAGTACTGGAGTTTCAGCTTTAGCATCATTCCTTCCAAAGGAATCCCAGGGCTGATCTCCTTCAGAATGGATTGGTTGGATCTCCTTGCAGTCCAAGGGACTCTCAAGAGTCTTCTCCAACACCACAGTTCAAAAGCATCAGTTCTTTGGTGTGATAAGTTAAGGAGCACACAAATGTTAGGAATCAATGGTGGATTTTAAGGAATAGAGTCTAAAATGGTCAGACATGAAACAGTGTTTTCACATGACAGTGTGAAGGGTAAATTAAGGGATTAAAGACTAAAGGATAGCAGATAGAAGATGATAAACTAAGGTTCAAATTTTGGACCTACTACCTCCTGGATTTGGATGGCATCACTGACTCAATGGGCATGAGTTTGAGCAAGCTTCAGGAGTTGGTGATGGACAGGGAAGTCTGGCATGCTGCAGTCCATGGGGTCGCAAAGAGTCGGACACTACTAAGTGACTGAACTGAACTGAAGTTACTTCCATCTTTTTAAAGCCTCAGATTCCTCCACTAGGAGGAATGTAGGAAAGAAGGAGGATGGTTGTAAGACTTAAGAGATCATTTGTGTAGCATGCCCCATTTAGCACTTCCCATAGTAAATAAATAACATTATCACATCTTATGACTTTCAAATACCCATCATTTTTTTCCTTTTATATGCTAATACTGGACATTTCTTGAAAAGTTAACAGCATCTTTCTTTGTGCAATTAAGTATAAAACATAGAATGAAAATCTCTCATGAAGAGACTTCATTGATTACAATGAAATCTGATCAATTTATAGATAGTTGACATGATGTCTTGCTCTGAAACCAAGGAAAGTAAGTCACCAATGAGAGAAAAATGGGGCAATGATCAACCTGCAGAATCAAAAGGCTGATTGGTGGTAGATGTATTGAGAGAAAAAAGGACAAACACTACCAAAAACGCTGGTCCTGCTAATTGGATACATCTGTAGCTTGGCTCAAGCTAGGCAGCTTGTCTTTTCTCTTTATCAACTAATCTGTTCCCAGATTTTATTCCCCTATCAAATAGCACTTTGTATCAAAATGAATTTCCTGAATGCAATTTAGGTTTGGGATTGTGTTATCACTGAATGATTCTCTAGCTTCATTTGTTCCCCATACGGATAGTTTCAAAGTAGGCTCTTTCAGTCTTGCGGGTGGTTTGAAGAGGCTGTGTGGAGCCAGTAATAACGCGGCAGTTGACTGTATATATTTGGTGGTGAAGCAAATTAATGATGAGTTATCATCATCATCCAGAATGAGGGGTTTATTTGAAAGCCTAAGGTGTCTAATACTTGAACAGAAACACTGCTACTGCTGCATTCAGCAGTGGATTTAATAGGGAACATTTTAGTTAAAACTCTGGAAGAATGGTTTTGAGAGAGGGAGGCAGTTGCCTAAGTTGGACTGAACTTATGAGGTATGAATTTGTTGACGTCTTTTGTGATCAAAATCAAAATTAGTTTTCCTCTACATTTTTGGACTTGGAAGCTCTCCTAAGCTACCAATTTCTTTTTTCATTTTTCCAAGATAAAGTGAGCACAGAAAGATTTGCAGTGACAGTTACCCTCTGATAATAGATATAATTGAGATAAATATATTTAATATATTCTTTTTTACAAATTGCAATTGGTTTCTTCCCATATTACATTTTTTATGAAAAATTTATGCTATGATTTATAATTATTTGAAAACAAAAAGATGAGTTTGAACAAAGAGTCAAATGAAAAAAAGATCTAGTTATTCAAATATGACCTATTTCTCTACATCAGCACAATGGTTCCAAGATATGACAGGGTGGATTAAACAATATTTCACTACAAAAAAATTGATAAATGAGCATCAGTAGGGTAATACTTGATTATTTCTATTAAAGAATACCTTATGCATAGATAAAATTGACAGCAGTTTAATTCACAGTAACATTGGAATGACTCTGAAAGGTTCTTTTGTCCTCAGATTCCAGGTCACAGGATCTATCTGTTCACAGTTTCATTGGCCCCTCTTTTGGGAGAAAGCTTGATGATGTGGATCAATGCCTCTCCCACAAAATTTATTTCAAAAATACTGTCTTGTTATGGAGGTTCCTTTAAAAATTAAAAATAGAGCTACCAAGCATGTGTGCATACTTAGTTGCTCAGTCATATCTGACTCTGCGATTCTTTGGACTGTGGCCCGCCAGGTTCCTCAGTCCATGGATTTCTCCAGGCAAGAATACTGGAGTGGGTTACCACACCTTCCTCCAGGAGATCTTCCTGACCCAGGAATCAAACCCTCTTTTCCTGGGTCTCCTGCATTGCAGGCAGATTTTTTACCTACTGCACCATTAGGGAAGCCCCAAAGCTACCATATGATTCTGCAATCCCACTCTTGAGCATATATACAGAGAAAAAACATGGCCTGAAAGAATACAGACACCTCGAAGTTCACTGCAGCACGATTTATAAGAGCTTAGACATGAAAGAAACCAAGATGGCCATTGACAGAGGAATGGATAAATATGTGGTACACAAATGAATATTCAGTTCAGTCACTCAGCCATGTCCGACCCTTGCGACCCCTTTGGACATCATAGACCCCAGCACGCCAGGCCTCCCTGTCCACCAACTCCCAGAGTTTACTCAAACTCATGTCCATTGAGTCGGTGATGCCATCTAACCATCTCATCCTCTGTTGTCCCCTTCTCCTTCTGCCTTCAATCTCTCCCAGCATCAGGGTCTTTTCAAATGAGTCAAGTCTTCACATCAGGTGGCCAAAGTATTGGAGTTTCAGCTTCAACATCAGTCCCTCCAATGAACACCCAGGACTGATCTCCTTTAGGATGGACTGGTTGGAGCTCCTTGCAGTCCAAGGGACTCTCAAGAGCCTTCTCCAACACCACAGCTCAAAAGCATCAATTCTTCGGCACTCAGCTTTCTTTATAGTCCAACTCTCACATCCATACATGACCACTGGAAAATCCATAGCCTTGACTAGAAGGACCTTAGTGAGCAAAGTAATGTATTTGCTTTTTAATATGCTGTCTAGGTTGGTCATAAATTCTTCCAAAGGAATAAGCATCTTTTAATGTCATGGCTGCAATCACCATCTGTAGTGATTTTGGAGCCCCTCAAAAATAAAGTCAGCCACTATTTCCACTGTTTCCCCATCTATTTGCCAATAAGTTATGGGACCAGATGCCATGATCTTAGTTTTCTGAATGTTGAGTTTTAAACCAAGTTTTTCAGCCTCTTCTTTCACTTTCATCAAGAGACTCTTTAGTTCTTTTTCACTTTATGCCATAAGGGTGGTATCATCTGAATATCTGAAGTTATTAATTTTTCTCCCAGAAATCTTGATTTCAGCTTGTGCTTCATCTAGCCCAGCATTTCTGATGATCTACCCTGCATATAAGTTAAAAAAGCAGGGTGACAATATACAGCCTTGACGCACTCCTTTTCCTATTTGGAACCAGTTTGTTGTTCCATATCCAGTTCTTTTTAATTTAATTTTATTTTTATTTATTTATTTATTTATTTACTTTATTTTACTTTACAATACTCTATTGGCTTTGCCATACATCGACATGAATCCACCACAGGTGTACATGAGCTCCCAATCCTGAATCCCCCTCCCACCTCCCACCCCACAACGTCTCTCTGGATCATCCCCATGCACTGTTGCCTCCTGACCTGCACACAGATTTCTCAAGAGGCAAGTCAGGTGGTCTGATATTCCCATATCTTTCAGAATTTTCCATAATTTATTATGATCCACACAGTCAAAGGCTTTGACATAGTCAATAAAGCAGAAATAGATATTTTTCTGGAACTCTCTTGCTTTTTTGATGATACAGCAGATGTTGGCAATATTGTCTCATTCAGCTGAGTTCAGTTCAGTCGTTCAGTCGTGTCCAACTCTTTGTGACCTCATGAATCGCAGCATGCCAGGCCTCCCTTTCAATCACCATCTCCCAGAGCTTACTCAAACTCATGTCCATAGAATCGGTGATGCCATCCAGCCATGTCATCCTCTGTTGTTCCCTTCTCCTCCTGCCCCCAATCCCTCCCAGCATCAAGGTCTTTTCCAATGAGTCAACTCTTCACATGAGGTGGCCAAAGTATTGAAGTTTCAGCTTTAGCACCAGTCCTTCCAGTGAACACCCAGGACTGATCTCTCTAGGATGGACTGGTTGGATCTCCTTGCGGTCCAAGGGACTCTCAAGAGTCTTTTCCAATATCACAGTTCAAAAGCATCAATTCTTCAGCACTCGGCTTTCTTCACAATCCAATCTCACATCCATACATGACCACTGGAAAAACCGTGGCCTTGACTAGATGGACCTTTGTTGGTAAAGTAATGTCTCTGCTTTTTAATATGCTATCTAGTTTGGTCATAACTTTTCTTCCAAGGAGTCAGTGTCTTTTAATTTCATGGCTGCAATCACCATCTGCAGTGATTTTGGAGTCCCCCCTCCACCCCCCCAAATAAAATTTGACAGTTTCCCCATCTATTTCCCATGAAGTGATGGGACCAGATGCCATGATATTAGTTTTCTGAATGTTGAGCTTTAAACCAATTTTTTCACTCTCCTCTTTCACTTTCATCAAGAGGCTTTTTAGTTCCTCTTCACTTTCTGCCATAAGGGTGGTGTCATCTGCATATCTGAGGTTATTGATATTTCTCCCGGCAATCTTGATTCACTACTCAGCCATAAAAAGAATGAAATAATGCCATTTGAAGCAACATGGATATACCTATAGGTTATTGTAGTACCTGAAATAAGTCAGAATGACAAAGACAAAATCATATAACACTTACATGTGGAATCTAAAAATACAAATTAACTTATTGGCAAAACAGAAACAGAGTCACAGACATAGAAAACAATCTTATGGTTACTGGAGGAATGGTGGGGGGAGGGGATAGTGAGGGAGTTTGACACATGTACACACTATTGTAATAAAAATGAATTAACAACAAAGACCTACTGTATAGCACAGGGAACTCTTTTATTGTTATGTGGCAGCCTGGATGGGAGTGGAGTTTGGGGAAGAATGAATGCATGCATGTGCATGACTTAATCACTTTACTGTGCATCTGAAACTATCACAATATTGTAA
Organism: Neotragus pygmaeus; assembly: GCA_006410875.1. Lineage (NCBI taxonomy): Eukaryota > Metazoa > Chordata > Mammalia > Artiodactyla > Bovidae > Neotragus > Neotragus pygmaeus. The sequence goes on along the minus strand of SJYV01005992.1, from coordinate 364,714 downwards.
ATTGCTCATGCTCCAATATAAAATAAAAAGTTTATGAAAAAAGAATATCTTTTTGGCATATAGGTGGACTCTGAAGCATATGTCTCTATTTATAATCCTACTGGTTACAGCTGAACCAAAAACGGGCCAAAGCATACCAGAAAATAAATGACCTATGAATTCTGGTTCAAATAGGTAAACTGTTTCCTGTGGCTTTGAGTCAAGAAATACGGAGACAGTGACCATTAGCAGGATGCCAGGAAGCTTTGCTGAGACCCTGGCTCAAACTCCACATGCTGTTTGAAGAAACAGATGAAGTATTGAATAGAGGATGGATGAGGACGTCTGTAAAGATGCAGGAGAAGGAGCAGACATGCAGAGAAGCCAGAGAGAGAGGCTGGGGAGGGAGAAAGTGAGGACGGGAGAGGGACACTGCCTCCCTCCCTCCCCCCAGCTCCAGTTTCTGTTCAGCCCGTGTATCTTCACGATAATCACACACTCTCTCTCTGGTATCTCTAGTTACCAGAGAGGTAAATCAGGTCTTTCTTTTTCCTCAACATAATAAGAAAAACACAAGAAAATATCAAAAGTTTTTCTATTTGCAAAGAAGTTCAGAAATACTGACATAATATTTTCTGAGTACCTGTTGCTTAATGAGGTTAAATAAATAACAAAACTAAAGTGCTGGATAGTGAATGGGGCTGAGGGAATGGGCAGGAATTGAAAAGATCCTTTGGACAGTGGAATGTCTTGGGAACACTCTGTACTCATTATTTTCCTGGATGAGCTTTGGGCTGGGAGTCTAGGGAGATGGAAAAGAAGCATTGCAAAGAACACTATATTCTCCTCAGTGAAATGAATTTCACTTAGTTGTACTTTGGTATTATACCCTATACTTTCATTGAAGAAACAAGAAAAGTGCTTTCTTAGGTTCACACTTACATTTCATATTGAAATATGGTAATTTTCACCACCCCCAACTTTGCTTGAATTCCTTTGAAGAAGTTTCATGTAAGAAATTTCTTTTGGAGCTAAGTGGTGGGTAAAATTTTGCCTCCTCTTATGAACTGTCATGATTTATCTCTATGGACATGGAGAAACCACTCAAATGATTCTGTTACCATTTTCATTTTGGTTGTCAGGATGGTCAGAAGTAAAGTCCTGAGGACTTTCTGACTCACGTAGCTGTGTCATCTCTCTCCTTCTTCTCTCTTTCTCTCTCTCTTTTTTCCTCCAGACTTTTGTTTCCTGGGTTTAATTCTATGTTTACTAACCTTAACATCTGTGTTCAAAGTAGTGCTGGAAAGATTCTCATTCTAAAAGCATAGTAAATGAAGGATCACAGAAAGAAGGTGATATTTGAGAGGACAAGAGGGAGGTAAGAGAGAGAGAAACATGGTGTGGAAATGGTCGGTAGGAAGGACCCAGGAGAAAAGGTAGCAAGCACAAAGGTTCTTGGAAGAGTGGAACACACAGGCTTGAAACACAGAGAGCCAGCTGGTGTGCACCAGTGGAGGGTTTGAGATGGGAGTTATATGAAATCCAAGGCCAAATTTGCCTGTTATTCCAGGTATCTCTTGAATTCCTACTTTTGCTTTCCAGTCCCCTATAATGAAAAGGACATCTTTTTTGACTCTGGATCTAGAAGGTCTTCATAGAACTGTTCAACTTCAGCTTCTTCAGCATTATTGGTCAGGACATAGACTTGGATTATTGTGATATTGAATGGTTTGGAAATGAACAGAGATGATTCTGCCATTTTTGAGATTGCATCCAAGTACTGCATTTTGGACTCTTTTGTTGACTATGAGAGCTACTCCATTTCTTCTAAGGGATTCTTGCCCACAGTAGTATATATAAAATGGTCATCTGAGTTAAATTCACCCTTTCCAGTCCATTTTAGCTTGCTGATTCCTAAAATGTCAATATTTACTCTCGCCATCTCCTGTTTGACCACTCCAAGGTTAGGTCCTTGATTCATGGACCTAACCTTCCAGGTTTCTATGCAATATTGTTCTTTATAGTATCGGACCTTGCTTCTATTACCAGTCACATCCACAACTGGGTGCTGTTTTTGCTTTGACTTCATCTCTTCATTCTTTCTGGAACTATTTCTCCACTGATCTCCAGTAACATATTGGACATCTACCAACCTGGAGAGTTCATCTTTCACTGTCCTATCTTTTTACCTTTCCATACTGTTCATGGGGTTCTCAAGGCAAGAATACCGAAGTGGTTTGCCATTCCCTTCTCCAGAGTTTGGCTAACAGAGTTTTGCCAAGAAAATGCACTTGGCAAAGAGAACACCCTCTTCAAACAACACAAGAGAAGAGTCTACACATGGACATCACCAGATGGTCAATAGTGAAATCAGATTGATTATACTTTTTGAAGCCATAGATGGAGAACCTCTAGACAGTCAACAAAAATAGGACTTGGAACTGACTGTGCCTCAGATCATGAAATCCTTACTACCAAATTCAGACTTAAATTAAAGAAAGTAGGGAAAACCACTAAACCATTCAAGTATGACCTAAATAAAATGACTTATGACTATACAGTGGAAGTAACAAATAGACTCAAGGGATTAGATCTGATAGACAGAGTGCCTGAAGAACTATGGATGGAGGTTTGTGACATTGTACAGGAGGTAGTGATCAAGACCATCCCCAAGAAAAAGAGATATAAAAAGGCAAAATGGTTGTCCATGGAGGCCTTACAAATAGCTGAGAAAAGAAAAGATGAGAAAGGCAAAGGACAAAAGGAAAGAGATACCTATTTGACAGGAGAGTTCCAAAGAATAACAAGGAGAATTAAGAAAGACTTCTTCAGGGTCAATGCAAATAGAGGGAAATAATAGAATGGGAAAGACTAGAGATCTCTTCAAGAAAATTAGAGACACAAAGGGAACATTTCATGCAAAGATGGGCTCAATAAAGGACAGAAATTGTATGGACCTAACAGAAGCAGAAGCTATTAAGAAAAGGTGGAAAGAATACACAGAAGAACTAAACAAAAAAAGATCTTCATGACCTAGATAACCACAATGGTGTGATCACTCACCTAGAACCAGATGTCCTGGAATGTGAAGTCAAGTAGGCCTTAGGAAGCATCACTACAAACAAAGCTAGTGGAGGTGATAGGATTCCAGTTGAGCTATTTCAAATTTTAAAAGATGATGCTGTGAAAGTGCTGCACTCAGTATGCCAATGAATTTGGAAAACTCACTAGCGGCCACAGGACTGGAAAAGGTCAATTTTCATTCCAATCCCAAAGAAAGGCAATGCCAAAGAATGCTCAAACTACTGCACAATTGCACTCATCTCACATGCCAGCAAAGTAATGCATACTAGACAGCATACTGAAAAACAGAGACATTACTTTGCCAACAAAGGTCCAACTAGTCAGAGCTATGGTTTTTCCAGTAGTCATGTATGAATGTGAGAGTTGGACTATAAAAAAAGCTGAGTACTGAAAAATTGGTGCTTTTGAACTCTTGAGAATCCCTTGGACTGCAAGGAGATCCAACCAATCCATCTTAAAGGAAATCAGTCCTGAATATTCATTGGAAGGACCAATTCTGAGGCTGAAACTCCAATACTTTGGCCAGCTAATGTGAAGAACTGACTCGTTTGAAAAGACCTTGATGCTGGGAAAGATTGAACGGAGGAGAAGAAGGGGATGACAGAAGATGAGATGGTTGGATGGCATCACTGACTTGATAAACATTAGTTTGAGTAAACTCTGGGAGCTGGTGATGGACAGGGAGGCTTGATGTGCTGCAGTCCATGGGGTCGCCAAGTGTCAGACATGACTGAGTGACTGAACTGAATTGAACTCTATGAAATGAGTGGGGCATGTCTAAATATTGTGTCTGAAACTGTAGGCCATTGTAAGTGATTTTGGTTTTCACATAGAAAGTTACAAAAGGTGTATAAAAAAGTGATGTGAAAAAAAAAAGTGATGTGATATAACTTATACTTTAATGAGACTAGCTCGATTTCAGTGTCAAGCATAAACTAAAAGATTGGGTAATAGGCATGAAAGAGTTGACAAAGACAGAAACAAGAAGACAATTTGGAAGGCATTTCAATAATCCACGTCAAGGATGATATTGTCTTCTTACAGTTTGGTAGCAGTGGAGGTAATAAGAAGTCAGATATATTTCAATGGCAGTATGGGCACCTGATAGATTTGATGTGGAATGTGAGAGTAATAGAGAAATCATGGACAGCAGAAGCAACAGGAATACTGGAGGTTCCCACATGGAACTGGAGGAGTTGAGGAAGAGTTTAGTGTATTGATTAGACACTCGAGTATGGATGTTTAAGCAGACACCTGGAGACAGAAGTTCAGGTGAAGGATCCATGGCTGAGACTTATCATTTGGGGAGACATCAGTGTATTGATGGATTTTAATGTCATAAGATTGATGAGATCATGAAGGAAGTGAATCTATTTAGAAGAGAGAAAATGTCCAAGACTAAGTAAAGGAAATGTGGTGGATCTATAAAACAAGATCCAGAAGCAATGGGCAGTGTGATAGAAAGAAAAGGACAATATCGTAGTCAAACAAGCAAAGACTATTAAAGAGGAGGGGGTGATCCACTGAGTCAAATGTATATGGAAGATGGAGAATCAACAATTACATTTGTTATAGCAACACCGGGCTCAATGGTACCCTTGATGGGAATAGATTTTACAAGAAGAAATGGAAGAAGTTAAAAGCCAAAGAAGTGGGACAGAGGTGCTTAGAAAAAAAGAGGATGCCTAAGTATCAGAAGAGAGGGGTCAATACCAACCTGGAGGGTCTAGGTCAATACTGAAGCCACTGCCTCCAGATTTTGGAGTAGGTGGAAACAGAATCTTAGTACACACAGGCTACGAACAAGTGAAAATTTTCTGAGAAATTACTTTGGGTGCAAACTGGTCTTTTTCGGCTCATATTTACAAGATAAGAATGGTAGTATTTGATTGTTTGGGGATGACTCATGGGGTTAGAGAACAAACGAACATAGATTCTTTCCATTCAAGGTGTACAAGTAAATGTAAAGAAAAATATATTAAAATATAATTGTGGGTATCTAATCCAAATTTTCTCAAGATGAAATTTTTAAAAAGAAAAAGTGCTCAGATTAATTATACTGTGGCATTTAAAAACTGTCTTGGGTTGCTGTCATTTTATCTTTTTAAAAATATCCCTTTAGAGTGAACCAATTCTCTGTATTTACAGAAAGTCAATTTTATTCTTGGACTGCACATTAATATCATTTCCCAGCATAACGAAATTCCACTGAACAATTTCATTACTCCTATAAAGTAATTTGGTCATTTTGGGTCAGAAAATTAGCATTAGGCTGAAAAACAAACCTCCCATTACTTTGTCTTACAAAAAAAAAAAAAAAAAAAAGAGAGAGAGTTTTTTGGTTTTACTGCATT
>SJYV01005992.1:256599-359212 GCA_006410875.1 Neotragus pygmaeus | reverse complement strand
AAAAAAAAAAAAAAAAAAAGAGAGAGAGTTTTCTGGTTTTACTGCATCTAGTGATCATTTGGGTGAAAAAAACGTTTCATTCCAAATTCTGTGCCAAATTTCATCACATTTCTTTCACTGCACAGCTTGTTAAATGCGAACAAGTGACTTTGATTTCAAGGTAGTGCTAAGATTCTCACGTAAATTGCCTTGGAACTTGGTGGCCCCTAATTTATCCAGCCATGGCTAGACATTTTGTGTGATATTGTTTATACAGAAAAAACACACCTGTGCAGGAAGTTCTGGGAGCATAGAGAAAGAGGAAAAGGGCTTTTAAATAGGGCCTTTAAAATGTTCCAACAGGATGCCTAGAATATAGTTGTTATACTTGTTATTAAGGTTATTTTAAAGCACTTAAAAAGGAGGACTGTTTAAGGAGAGTGAAACACTCTGCTGACTTTGGACTTTGTTCTCAGAGAGAGTTGTTGCAAGAATTTGAGCACACAAACAGCATCATCGGTACACTCTGGTGGTCCTTTGGAGGAAGGTGAGGTTGCTGACAAGGAACTAAGAGGTTATCGAAATTGTCCAGATGAAAACAATGCAACGGACCTAGAATAGAGAAACAATGAAAATGGTGATGAATTTCACTTGTGTTACTTTACATTTTGTTGTGTTGTTGAGTCTAGAAAGTATAAGTACAGCCCGATTCTCCTCTAGGGTTTCCTATTTTGATGTCTCTCTCCTCACTTTGTTTTTGTTTGATGCTTCAATATCAACTGTATTTTCTACTTCTTTGAGTTCACAAAACTGGAGCTACTTCTTTCCTTTTTTAAAGAAGACGGGCTTAGGAACTCTAACAACTAACCATTCTTCTGGGCAATTTGGTGATCCTAAAATCATGGACAATCTTCACTCACTTTAGTAGGTGTCCCAGGAGGCTCAGTGGGTAAAGAATGTATAAAGTGAGAAAAGTGTCTAAATCCATTTTTGTTTTACTAAATTCCAGAAATAAGAGGAGACACCAAATTCCTTCATGGTAGTTTAGTCACTTAAGTCGTGTCTGACTCTTGGAATCCCTTGGACTGTAGCCCACCAGGTTCCTCTGGTGGTTCACCTGGTTTCGTGGACCAGGTTCCTCTGTCCATGGGATTTTACAAGCAAGAATATTGAAGTGGGTTGCTATTTCCTTCTCCAGGGGATCTTCCTGACCCAAGTATCAAACCCAGGTCTCCTGCATTACAGGCAGATTCTTTACTGACTGAGCCACCAGAGGAATTCTAGTAAGTGGCAAATATGTGTCTGACTCCATGTGGCTCATTTTATGGTAAAATTTAGATGTTACCATTTTATTTTGGAAACTGTTCTGGCATAGCCGACTAGGGCAGCATGTGGTAGACAGCCATTCCTGATCTACTATTGGCTGTGTATCGAAAGTAGATAGGGAAAATAGTTCTGCTCAGAATGTCTAAGCCAGAGGGTGTTATCTGCCTGTGTAACTTTACCAGTAATTGTTTTAAGTAGAAATGAAAATTCTTTTGAATTAAATTTTTGAAACTATATTAATCTTAAAAAGCACAGAACTAGATTCCAGTTTATGGAAGCCTTGTTTCCTGTGCTGTGCTTTGCTTAATGTACAAACAGACAATAGAAGTTAACCATTCCTCTGTAAGGTCTCTCACGTTTGCCTCTTCTGGCTTTCTCCATGCCTCAGCCCTGGGGTGTGTGCTCAGCTGTTTGTCGTGTCTGACTTTTTGTGACTTTATGGACTATAGCCAGACAGGCTCCTCTGTCCTGGGATTCTCCGGGCAAGAATATCAGAGTTGGTTGCCGTGCCGTCATCCAGGGGATCTTCCTGACCTGGAGATCAAACCTGCGTCTCTTGCATTGCAGGCAATTTCTTTACCCACAGCCTCCTGGGAAGCCTTAGAAGGCAACTAATAAATAAATGCTAAAACTGTATAAACTGAATAGAAGTCTAATTTGGCATATTAATACGTCCTTTAAAAAAGCTCTTACTGATAATTAGCATACTAAGCAAACCATTCATTTAGGAACAAAAAGTCACGCATGTAACTATTTACCATTTTCTGAGTTTCCACTCTGTGTGGCAAACATAATGAGCACTGGCGTCTTCTGAAATGAGGACAGCACTGCTTTCATCCTCCAGGAACCCACAGTTTGATGGAGGGGACAACCAGATGAATGATCACAAATCAGTTTGAAGTGTTACAGTAGATATATGCAAAGACTTACTATGGTGTGCCAAGAAGAGCCCTTTCAATCACGTTTCAACCTAGAAACACAAATCATAGAATTATTTTTTTCTAGTTGGAGGCCATTTCCAAGGTCATGATGCAAACGTTTAGTCTCTCTTCCTAGACAACGTAAATAAAACCATTTTTAAAATGAGTCATAGGTAAATTGTTTGAACAAAGACATTGTCATTTGCAAACTTAAATATCAGTGCTCAATAAATAATTATTGAACATTTATTATGGCCCATGGTCTTTCTAGGTGACTCAGTGGTAAAGAATCTGGCTGCCAATGAAGAGATGTGGGTTTGATTCTTGGGTTGGGAAGATCCCCTGGAGGAGGAAATGGCAAGCCTCTCCAGTATTCTTGCCTGGGGAATCCCATGGAGAGGACCTGGTGGTCTACAGTTCATGGGGTCACAAAAGGTTCAGATATGACTGAGTGACTGAGTATGCACGCACACATCTCTAGATATAGGATTCAAATATATTTCCTGAATTCAATATATTGACTACCTATTTATAAATTCTAGTGTCTCATGTTCTAACTCTCTTATGCTGATCAATGTTAGTTTTCAACTCTTACTTGCCTCTTCCTTTCCAAAATATTTCAATAAACAAATTTCAACTACAGATTGGAGAAAAACTGAGCAGAATATTTTTCTTTCCCTTTTTAAAATTGAAGTTAATTTACAATGATGTGTCAGTTTCAAGTGTATATGCATATACGTATATTCTTTTTGAGATCCTTTTCCATTATAGGGTATTGCAAGATATTGAATATAGTTTCCTGTGCTACACAGTAAGTCCTATATTTTATATATAGTAGTGTGTATCTGTTAATTCCAAACTCCTAATTTATCCCTTCTCTTCCTTTTCCTTTCAGTAATTGTAAGTTTGTTTTCTGTCTGTGAATCTGTTTATGTTTTATGGATAAGTTCTTGTGTCTTTTTTGTTGTTGTCTGGATTCCACCTATGAGTGACATCATATGGCATTTGTCTCTGACTTATCTTACTTAATACAATGATCTCTAGGTCCATCCATGTTGCTACAAATGGAATGGCATTATTTAATTCCTTTTTGTGGTTGAGCAATATTCCATTGTATGTTTGTATCGCATCTTCTTTATCCATTCATCTATTTATGGACATGTAGGCTGTTTCCATGTCTCAGCTATTGTAAATAGTGCTGCTGTGAATGTCAGGTCTCATGTATCTTTTCAAATTAGAGTTTTCTTTTATGTATTCCCAGGAGTGGGATTGCAGGGGCATACGGTAGCTCTATTTTTAGTTTTTTAAGGAAACTCCATACTGTTCTCTATAGTGGCTGCACCAGTTTACATTCCCACCAACCCTCTTCAGCATTTACTAGTTGTAGACTTTTTGATGGCCATTCTGACTGCTGTGATGTGGTATCTCAGTGAAGTGTTGTTTACATTTCTCTAATAATTAGCGATGTTGAGCATTTTTTTCACGTGCCAATCTGTGTGTAGTCTTTAGAGAAATGAGAACTGATCAGAATTTAAAAAGAGATGATCTTAAGAGCAGGTACACTGGTGAGTCATTCATGTTCTCAGAGATTTTCCTCAAGAGTCAGAAATGACTGAGCGACTGAACTGAAATCAGCCCAATCCAGAGATAATAATTTTTTAAAAATAGAAAATGGTGACTGAACATTGATGAAGACCATGGAAACTATATATTTATGAATAGCCTTTGGGCTCAATAAAAGAAAGGCCCTGGACTATAGGCTCATCTCGGCAAGAGAAGAAGAGCCCTATTTGGGGAAGTAAAACAGAAGAGAATGTTGAAGTAACAGTTGGCTCTGAAGAGAACAAGTATTTCAAGTATTTTACTTAAAGACTGTAGTAGGAAAGAAAGCCTCATATACTCTTGAGTGAAGAAAAGTTCTTCCATGTATAGGAATGCAATTTCTCAGTGAAACACAAGCAATGAGGGGATGGAGGAAGAAAAAATTCAGGAGTCAAAACAGAAATCTGATTTCTAGTCATGATAGAAAAGCTTAATAAGACTAACCCTATAAGTATAAATGATAATTACAAGATGTAGACAAATAGTGTAAAAAATACAACTATTTAGAAGCTCTAGGGAGGAAACATGGAGAAACAAGAGTGAGATGTGTTAAGTTGGCAGCATCAGGCTGGAAGGTACCCTCTATTGCTCTGTACTCAGGTTGCATGGACCTCCTGCACACAAAGTTGATGCTTATTGGCATGAGGTGTCAAAGGACAAAGTTCAAGCTGGCAGAACCATGGTAAATGATAAGGGAGTTCTTGGAAGGGAGGGCGAGAGCGTGAATGCCCCCATATGCACATAAAAACCACCAAAATCTTTGAGGGGTAGGAATTTGTTATTTTCTTAATTAAAAAAAAAAGCTACTATTAAAAAAATTATTATAGCACTGTAGTATGGCAGTTGTAATGGTTATTAGTATTATGTGTATAATAATCATACTACAAAGATTGGTGGTGATGAATGGAACTATATTAGAAGTTTTCTACCATTTTTACATGATGTAGTAAAATATTAGGGGCTTCCCAGATGGCACTAGTGGTAAAGAACCTGCCTACCAATGCAGGAGACATAAAAGACACTTGTTAGATCCCTAGATCAGGAAGACCCCCTGGAGGAAGGCACGGCACCCCACTCTAGTGTTCTTGCCTGGAGAATCCCATGGACAGAAGAATCCAGCGGGGTATAGCCCATAGGGTCGCGAAGAATCAGACATGACTGAAGCGAATTAGCATGCATGCATGCAGTAAAATAGTAAGTCCACAAAGATGGTTAAGATGTACATTGTAATTTCTAGTGAAACCAGTGAACATTAATGTAAAGAGATTATAGCTAAAATATTAATGTGTGTGTGCTCAGTCACTCAGTCAGTTCTGCTCAGTCGCTCAGTCCTCTCCGACTCTTTGTGACCCCATGGACTGCAGCATGCCAGGATTCCCTGTTCATCACCAACTCCTGGAGTTTACTCATACTCATGTCCATTGAGTTGGTGATGCCATCCAGCAATCTCATCCTCTGTTGTTCCCTTCTCCTCCTGCCCCCAATCCCTCCCAGCATCAGAGTCTTTTCCAATGAGTCAACTCTTTGCATGAGGTGGCAAAAGTACTGGAGTTTCAGCTTCAGCATCAGTCCTTCCAATGAATATTCAGGACTGATTTCCTTTAGGATGGACTGTTTGTATCTCCTTGCAGTCCCAGGGGACTCTCAAGAGTCTTCTCCAACACCAAAGTTCAAAAGCATCAATTCTTTAACACTCAGCTTTCTTTATAGTCCAACTCTCATATCCATACATGACTACTGGAAAAACCATAGCTTTGACTAGATGGACCTTTGTTGGCAAAGTAATGTCTCTGTTTTTTAGTATGCTGTCTAAATTGGTCATAACTTTTCTCCAAAGGAGTAAGAATCTTTTAATTTCATGGCTTCAGCCACCACCGGCAGTGAATATGGAGCCCAAAACAATAAAGTCTTTCACTGTTTCCATTTTTTCCCCCCATCTATTTCCCATGAAGTGATGGGACCAGATGCTATGATCTTAGTTTTCTGAATGTTGAGTTTTAAGCCAGATTTTTCATTCTTTTCTTTCACTTTCATCAAGAGGCTCTTTAGTTCCTCTTTGTTTTCTGCCATAAGGGTGGTGTAATCTGCTTATCTGAGATTATTGATATTTCTCCTGGTAGTTTTGATTCCAGCTTGTGGTTCATTCAGCCTGGCATTTTGCATGATGTACTCTGCATATAAGTTTAATAAGCAGGGTGATAATATACAGCCTTGGAGTATTCCTTTAGCAATTTGAAACCAGTCTTTTGTTCCATGTCCAGTTCTAACTGTTCTTCTTGACCTGCATACAGATTTCTCAGTAGGCAAGTCAGGTGTTATAGTATTCCCATCTCTTTCAGAATTTTCCACAGTTTATTGGGATCCACACAGTCAAAGGCTTTGGTATAGTCAATAAAGTAGAAATAGATGTTTTTCTGCAACACTTGCTTTTTCAATGATCCAATGGATGTTGGCAATTTGATCTCTGGTTCCTCTGTCTTTTCTACATCCAGCTTGAACATCTGGAAGTTCACAGTTCATGTACTGTTGAAGCCTGGCTTGAAGAATTTTGAGCGTTACTTGACTACCATGTGAGATGAGTGCAATTGTCTGGTAGTTTAAGAATTCTTTGGCATTGGCTTTCTTAGTGATTGGAATGAAAAGTGACCTTTCCCAGTCCTGTGGCCACTGCTGAGTTTTGCAAATTTGCTGGCATCTTGAGTGTAGCACTTTTACAGCATCATCTTTTAGGATTTGAAATAGCTCAACAGGAATTCCATTAGCTACCTCCACTAGCTTTGTCTGTAGTGATGCTTCCTAAGTCCACTTGACTTCACATTCCAGGATGTTTGGCTCTAGATTAGTGATCACACTATTGTGGTTATCTGGGTCATGAAGATCTTTTTTGTGTAGTTCTTCTGTGTATTCTTGCCACCTCTTCTTAACACATTCTGCTTCTGCTAGGTCCACACCGTTTCTGTCCTTTATTGTGCCCGTCTTTGCATGAAATGTTCCCTTGGTATCTCTAATCTTCTTGAAGAGATTTCTTTGCATTGATCACTGAGGAAGGCTTTCTTATCTCTCCTTTCTATTCTTTTAAACTCTGCATTTAAATGGGTATATCTTTCCTTTTCTCCTTTTTTAGTCGCTCAGTCTTGTCCAACTCTTTGGGATCCCCATGGACTGTAGTCCACCAAGCTCCTCTGTTCATGTAAGTTTCCAGGCAAGAATACTGGAGTGGTTTGCCATTTCCTCCTCCAGGGAAAACATCAATAGAGGAATCAAAGTGGAATAATAAAAATATTTGACTAACCTGAAGGGATATAAAATATGTATATTTCAAAAACAATAGCTGTAAATCAATAAGAAATACATTTAAACCCCAGCACATGAAGAGAGCAAAAAGTATAAAGAAATAATCTACCAAAAAAGAAAATAAAGTTGTCAGTAGAAATAGGAGAGAGGCAATTTACGAAGGAACATTTCAGCAGAACTTTTGAAATTACTAAAAGCCAAACTGCTGCTATTTGAAAAGATAACCAGTAAAAAGTCTGTGTTAGCTGTTTTTGAAGAAATTTTATCATAACTACCTCTCTCAAGGTAACATTTCCCACTACTTCTCTTCAATATTAGCCACCATTGAAGTTAATGTGAACCAGTGATCTACTCCATGCCTATCTCTGTGGTATGCCCTTTAGGTGATTTATCTTTAAATCTTTATGTTTAAACTCAGGTGGTTTATCTTTAAATCTTCTATTTTGTGGATAAAAAATAGGGAGGCCTTGAAAGCTTCAGTGACTTACCCCAAATCGCAGAGCCAGTAACTGGATGGGTGAATTGATTCTTGGGTCTCCGACATTAATGCCAGCACATGTGATGACGGGTTATGCTGGAGGAAGAGGGGTGACACCAGCATGGCACAAAGGAGGCTGAAAGGGGACAGGAGCTGCCTAAAGACACAGGGTTATGAACGGGAGGAAGTGATAGGTGCAAGTGGAGAGGAAGACCACTGCACACTGGAGAAAACTGATGTATCTAGGTAACTGCTTTCTGGTTTACAAGGAGAATATGATCTATATGAGAGAATGATCCAATTTTTAAAAAGTGGGCTACAAAAACTGAGGCAGGATCAAAATGTAATTGATGTATTTTTGTTTGCTCTTACTCATACAAAAGTCATGTAGGAATTCAAGGTTAAAAAGTCAGAAAACCCTAATATTTAGTTACCTTCTGTGTTTGTACGATAGAATCACATTGATCTCAATTGTTCTTTAGACTGCTTAATTTTACATTATATACCATGAATACTTATTATTTTTATAAGCAGAAAACATACTTCTAAAGGGGAAAAATAAATGAAATCACCACAGTTTCAACCACTCCAGGAAGAAATGTAAAAGAATAAACATAATTTTATCAGACTTTAAAGAGTATCTCTCATGGCAACTGCTTCTGAGAATCTGGTATCTTCTCTGAGGGAAATTGTTCATTAAACAATTTTCAATAATGTGGTGAAGAAATACAGCAAAGTTATTAAAGAGATGATGGCTCTCACAGGTATACCTACCACAGGGGCCAGAACCGCTCTTTAAATATATTTTCATTTGACTACTGCTCTGACAGACTAAAGCCATATTACTGTACTTAATTTTTTAAAACTCTTTTAAAATAGGGGTCATTCTTCTTGCACTGAAATGGGCTCATTTTATTACTTTGGAACTTCTATGGAGCCTGATGATTTTACAGTCTTGATATTTGCATATGGTTCGGTTTTTGCTAAAGCAAAGGATGTAGTAAGATTGTGATGACTTCAGGGACTTTCTGATGTCTCACTTGTTCAGTGGTTTCTGAAATTATCTAAAAGTGTATACTTGTTAATTATACAAACAGAAAAGCTTTAGGATACAAAGAACCTAGAAGAAGTCAGGTGTGGTGGTAAATCATATTGACGTAGAAATGTCTAATAATCCATATATCTATCTGTCTGTCTACCTATCATCTATCAATCTATAATTTTAAAGAATCAGAACAGGTCAGGATTTCAGGAAGCCCTGGGTTCCTGAAATGAAGATATATTATGGTGAGGGAAATAATCAAACAATAGAATTTTAGTATTCTCATTTCATTGAGTACTTACATGTCTATTAAACAGTTCTGCCTCAGTTTAACACTAACGGATGGAGTTTGTATGACTTGAAAGTCTGTGAAAAAATGAAACACACATACCTGGCTTAAAAATATGCTCTCTGTCTTCTCTAGCTACATGACTGAAGGCAAGGGATCCAGTTTCTCTCAGGCTTGAGTTTCTTTACCTATAAAATGAAGGTGATATGAATTAATGGACTCTCTACTCATTCTGAAGGAGATCAGTCCTGGGTGTTCATTGGAAGAACTGATGCTAAAGCTGAAATTCCAATACTCATGCGAAGAGTTGACTCATTGTAAAAGACTCTGATGCTGGGAGGGATTGGGGGCAGGAGGAGAAGGGGACGACAGAGGATGAGATGGCTGGATAACATCACCAACTCGATGGACATGGGTTTGGGTGAACTCCGGGAGTTGGTGATGGACAGGGAGGCCTGGCGTGCTGTGATTCATGGGATCGCAAAGAGTAAGACACGACTGAGTGACTGAGCTGAACTAAACTACTCTTCTGAACACTGTGATATTTATGTGTGTGACATGTGTTTTGTTTTATCTTTCAACCTAGATTCACTCCCATTTCATGGGTGAGATAATAGGGAAGCTTATTGATTTGTTATGAGGATAAATTAAAGAAGGTTTCTAAAGTAAAGATATAAGGTTTTGTATCTCATAGGCATTCTACAAATATTTGTCCAACCCTGCAAAGCACTTTGATGAATCCAGTGTATCTCAAGAGAGCTAACTCTGACCACACATTAATGACTTTGACTTCTAAGACTCTATTTATTTTCTCCCTGTAAAGATGTGCTTATTGTTCTCTCCCTGGTGAATTTCTATCCCATATTTCAATTTTGTATTTTATCTGCTGCATCAATCTTATATTTCACTCTATGAACAGTAATTTTTCCTTTCATCAGATTTCTATATCTAAGAATTTATGTCTCTTGGTCTGGCTCCAAACATCATTCAACTGGAATTTTTATATATTCTGTAAACTTTTGAGTCCAGGGCTTGTAGTCTAAATTAATAATCTACTATGTGAAGAACAAGGCAAGATATTGAATCTCTCTGTGTCCTCGTTTCCCTATCTGCAAAAGAGAGAGTGCCTTTACTAAATGTACCTTGAGGACTACTGGAAGAATAAAATTAAATAACACTAGGTGGAAGCATCCATGGACGTACACAATGGATCATCCATACCTGCTAGATCCTGTCCCTAACCATCCCTAAGAACTCTAATGTTTTTGAAATAAAGATGATTTCTAATTTTTTCTTTCTATGTCTCACATGTCCATTGTCATGAATTGTTTGGTTGTATTGAACCATTTGCAGTTTGTGACATGCATAATTCTTTCTATCAGATGCATTCTGAAATTTTTGACCTGTAAAATTGTTGAAAATGTTGAAATTGTTCAACATTTAGTTCAGGCTCACTTCCTCTTGGAAGACTTCTGGGGTCCTTGAAGCTAAGAGTTTTCCTCTCTCTTTGTGCCTATTACACTTTATTACCTATGTACATGTTTCCTCTTGTGGAGCAAGAGCCTCTTGAGAAGAGATTTATTTGTCCTTTTATCCATGGAACATAGTTCAGGCCATGAAGTATAGGTGCTCAGTGAGTATTTGTTGAATGAATGAGGTGAAAGAATGAGTACAAGCAAGACTCTCAGGAACCAAATGTTGCCACTAGATAGAGCCTCAAGCTGAACTCTAGGGATGTCTAATTGCCAATGTGTTCATTCAGTGTCAAATTACTCAGCATGCTGTTGGCATTTTTGGTGATCCTTTTCTCCTTCAAACTCCCAGATAAGGCAAAAGACACATGAAGAGTCGGCATCTTGGTCAGTCTTCAAGATGACCTTTGGATATGTAGCCACAAGGGATAATTTGCCTTTTTTTGACAGTTGTTTTTGTAACTTAAAGATACTTATAATGGTTCAGATCTCACTTATTTGTATGCATGCCATGGCTGATCTATAAAACATATGGCATTTTGAAATATTGATCTTTTCAGTGCCAGCAAGTAAGAGATATTAGTGCAGCCTGGGATTCCATTTGTAACCATGGGATTAGAGTCAGAGGAGTGGAAAATTGGAACAGACCAAAATTCATGTGCAGTGGAAAGTACAGCTGGCAATGGTGCTAAAGAAGGAGAATAACAAATATGGGAAGCATTATTTTAAAAGCTGACTCGACCATCAAGTGGGAAAGAAGCAGTCAGCTTCCTGTGCCCCCAGGTTGGTTTTTCAGACTTACATTTAGCACAACAGCTGGGAAAGGCAGAGTTGAATGATTTGGAAGCTGATAAGGGTGGCATCCCTCTGGGTTCCTGCCACTTCTGCCAAGCAAGTAAATGGGAAGATGAATTGAAAACCAAGAAGTAACTGTGGTGAGGAAAGATTGAAAAAATAATAGAACATTTCCCTGATGCTTGTAATTATATCTAAATTGGATCTTTCAAGTTTCTTCCAATGTCACTTGCATTACAAAACCCTTCTAAACCTTTCCTGGGATGTTCACTAAAGAATGAATCCTCTTCCTTTATCACTAAACTCTGGAAGATTCTGCAATGAAGCCCCAGAGACTTAACTCCATGTGTTTCTCTGTGGCTTCTGTTTGTGCAGAACCCAGGTTTGATTTGATTTTGTGCATTCAGAGAAAGAGAACCTAGCACACTGTGTGACACATAGAAGGTACTTCAAGGTGGACAAACTTAGGGACTATTACACAGAGTGAAGGAAGTCAGAAAGAGAAAAACAAATATTGTGTACATATTTGTATACAATATCTGTACACATATATATGGAATCTAATATTCATAATATTAGATTCCAAGCTTATGAAAGGTGTCTAAAGTTTATTGTACACACCTTAAGTCCAGAAGGACTTGAGTCCACGTTTATGAAATTCAAAAAGCTTCTATCATTTTTTTCTTTTTATTTTTTTATTGAAGGATAATTGCTATACAAAATTTTGTTGTTTTCTGTTGAACCCCAACATGAATCAGACATAGGTATACATATGTCCCCTCCCTTTTGCACCTCCCTCCCATCCNACTCTCAAGAGTCTTCTCCAACACCACAGTTCAAAACCATTAGTTCTTTGGCACTCAGCTTTCTTTATAGTCCAACTCTCACATCCATACATGACCACAGGAAAAACCATAGCCTTGACTAGATGGACCTTTGTTGGCAAAGTAATGTCTCTGTTTTTTAATATGCTGTTATAGATGGGGTTGGTTCTTTTTAGGGTTTGGTAGCATTCTTGTTTATTTCAGACAATCACAAAGAAAAAGATTCAGAACTTTTGCTGGGTCTTTGGAACATGACTTCACATTTGAAAAACCTAAATGAATTTAGAAACAATACTGCTTCCCAACTCTACCTGGAATAATAACAACAAAATCTCTGACTTGTAGAGGAAGCAGTACATTTGTAAACACCTCCATGGTGATTCCAGCATACAAAGTTAAGAACTGCTGATTTAGAATGTGCTGTTGTGCAATTATTTTCTTTGTTTTAGTTGAATAAAGACAATTTAGGCAATATAGATTGTTTTTATATGGTCCTAGAAAAAGGAAAGAGACAAAAGTATGCAAAACAAGAAAATACTTCAGTAGGACCAAGTAAGTGAGGCAAAGGGTTATCATTTTATAACTTGATAGAGTACTGTCAAAGTATAAACCTGTCTAAGTTGGAATTCACTTTGAGATTCATAGAACTTGCTAGAAAATAAACACATAGGCTTTCTCTTGGCAACACACTTCCTTCAAACTCTCAATTATATTCTGTACTTGCTGTTTCCTGAAGATAATGCTGTTGTTTTTTTTTAATTACTTGCTATTTAATGTTAATTACTTTTGTCTATTAGAATTACAGTACATTTTAGAATCCAGTGAGTATATTAGTATCTTAGAATATCAACATTTCTTTCAACTTGTCCTTCATTATTACAAAGCTAGCTAAAACAGGTATAAAATGAACATGGCAAAATGATGTATTTCTCATCACTGAAATATACTTTTCTGATGAACAGGAGGAAATTAATCAAGAATTTAACTCAGTCAAGCAGGAGAGTCCAAAATCTTTACATAGAATTTCAAGTCCTTGTATATAGGTCAATGACATTTGCAGAGTATGCATAGTTGCTTAGCACTGTAATAGGAACCTAAAGTATAAAGTTGAGATTAGACATGACTTATGCCCTGAGAATTTTATAATCTTTCAAAAAAAACGAGATAGATTCGTATTCAGTGAATATGAATACATACAAAGAAATATTCTGACAGAAAGAGATAAGGAATGGATTGTGCAGATCAAAGAATGAGCCACAGTTAATTGAGGGAAATTTCCCTTGAGATGCTTTCCAGAAATGGGCTCTGAACTTCAATTTAAAGTGAGGGATATGGTTTGTAGGACAGGAATGCTGAGACTGTTCCTTGTATACATGATAAATTAAATGAAAGGGCTAAGAAGTGAATAATGTGAAGTGGCAGAAAAAAAAAAAAAGCTCCTAGATGTCTGTAATGTCTGTGAAAAGGGACATATTGCATCTTGCTCAGCATTTTAAAATTAGCAATTTACTGACAGTTTTCCAAATTAAATGATTTATACAAACATTTATGGATGGAGAAATATGTTTCTCTGATGATAAAAATACTATAATTTCTCCTATTTTAAAATTCAAGTAGCCTTTTACATGAAATATTCTTATTATACCTCTTATGTTATAAATATTGTTACTTCTTGTTGAATTATTCTAAAGTTGGCTCCCTTGTGACAGACACGTTTATCCTCATGAAATATCCATGATCTTTTCCATATTTTTCAGTCCCCTTGAAGATAAGTGGGCCCATTTAACTAGTTTTTGGCATGTAGGCTGTGTGTAAAATTGATGTATGTAACTTTCCTGCCAAGGCATTTGAGTTGGTATGTTCCCTCAAGTTTGCTCTTCCCCAACTCATCATCTAGAAGCTGATGCAGACAAAAGATTCAAGCAGTATGGATCTCTGGGTCACTATTTGGATAGGAGCTGCCAAGAAATGTCATCACATTGTAGTAAACTTTATTAGATTATGCCACTGATATTTTGGTTTCTTTACCTAATAAAGCCTATGCTAACCTCCTTATGTACCCTCCAAGTTTTTTGCATGCATAATCTTTTATTTTAGAAATGATTAATTCCAGGAAAGTCGTGGCAACAGGGGAGATGGGAAAAGCAAAGTATCATTGCATTTAAAGACTCATGTTCCAGCTATAAATCCTTTCTCCCTTGAAATAAACTTTTACATACTACATCAGATTAAATTGCCTTTGTCTTTACACAGTTTAGCTAGAATAAGGCAATATCTTTCTTTGGGGTTTCTAAAGATGTTATCTATTCATAGAGTTGTACTTGGGCAACAGAGTCAAACTACTTCAATTCTTTGTTGGTTGAATTGCTCTCAATTCTCCTATTTATTTGTATTTATCTTCTATAAATTAAGACTAAGATCATATCTGTTCACTGAACTTCAGCTAAGAGTTAGCTCTAGCCAGAGAACTCATGCTTTAGAACCTGTCTTACTCATCCTTGCAATTGTTAAGACATCTGTGATAGAAATGATTTTTACCAGAAATTAGGGAAGGATACATTTTTATAGGGGCTAATTAGAGCTTAATGAAATTGAAACAAATGTAATTCTTAAGTGAAATCAGTTTCATGAAGCCTCTGCCATTTCAACCCTTCACCTTGCATGTCTATTCTTAATCCTCAGTAGAAAAGTGAATCTGGTGCTGTCATGGTGCCAGAAATGAGTTGGCTGCATGCTCTAAGAACTCTTGTCCAGTAGATAGCAGTCAAAAGTCTTATTCACATTAATAGCATTTTATTGTTTTTCTTTTTTAATTTGAAAGAAAGCAAGGCCCTTCTTAACTTTCACTTCATTCTTTAATGATAATAATGGTATATGCAAAACAGAGTCAGGCAAAATTCCAGTGATATTACTTATTTAAAATGACAAAAATTGCAGACTGTATTACAAGAGCTTTTGAAATTTTTTGAGAACTGCAGCACACTTGATTGCCATTTTCCCTTTCTCTTGCCCTTGCCCCTCAATCATGCTAAACGGCATATGGGAACTTAGTTGCCTGACCAGGAATCAAACCTGAGCCCTTGCATTGGAAGTGTAGAGTCTGAACCACTGGACCATCAGGAAATTCCCTCCATTTTAAAAATATATCAATCTTATCATCAAAAATCTTTCCAAAATAAAAATATATTATTTGTATATTTATAATAAAGGACATGGTTCTTAAAGACCATTCCTCTATGAACAACATAGTTGCTACTTGTGTGTAGAAACATGTACCTGAAAATACTGAGTAAAATCAAACTTTATAAACCAAAACAGATGTGAAGCTAAATGGTAAACAATAATGAAAATATTTTCATTTTAACCGAGATTTGGAGTTTCACTAAAGCGACCATATTTATAATTTTTGCATATTCTTCAAATACTATTCCTGTGTTAGACATAGAATAAATTTTATCAGTGTAAATATGGCTTGGGCCATACCCAAAGAGTGGTGAAATGTATATATTTACAAATTCTTACTATCTGGAATATAGTTGAGAACTAGAAGACAAACAAAATGTAAAATGATGTTATGTATTGATGCTTTCATAGGTCATCTTTTTTCTCAGGCATAGCGGAGAAGGAAATGGCACCCCATTCCAGTACTCTTGCCTGGAAAATCCCATGGACAGAGGAGCCTGGTAGGCTGCAGTCCTTGGGGTCGTTAAGGGTTGGACACGACTGAGCGAATTCACTTTCACTTCTCACTTTCATGCATTGGAGAAGGAAATGGCAACCCACTCCAGTGTTCTTGCCTGGAGAATTCCAGGGACGGGGGAGCCTGATGGGCTGCCATCTATGGGGTCGCACAGAGTCAGACACAACTGAAGCAACTGAGCAGCAGCAGCTGTTGCAGTTGAGGTGAATTTAAATGGAAGAGAAGACAAGGTTGTAGGACTATGGAACCAGCAAATACAGAACATTGACTTTGGATCCATATAGACCCAAGTTCAAATCTCAAATTTACTCCTTGCTAACTGAGAATGTAGTGAATTGAATTGAATTACATTCAATTTCCTATTTTGGAAAATGGAAGTAATTACACTTATCTTTCAGGATATTGTGGAAATAATGTGCATATATGTTGTGCATAACCTCAGACTCACACTGTACTCTAAAATGGTAGTCATTTTTTATATATTTACTCTACAATGTTTAGTAAGAACTTACTATATGCCAAAGACCATGCTCATTCACAGATAAATGAGAGACATAATTCTAGTTTAAAGTCTAGTAGAGGATCATTGTGACTGACCCCACTCAAGCAACACATAGTCAATCATGACTTCTATAGGCATACAATTTAATAACAAGACGGTACAATAGAGAGAAAAAAATTAAGCAGCTTCAAATACAAAGAGATCCAAAAAGCTGATGTAATTTAGTGAAGGGGAAAATATCCTAGTATATCTCAGCATTTGTGAGATTATGGCTATATTCAACAGCCAATATAATAATCTTGAGTCATTAAAAGTGGTTAGTAGCATAGATGGAAAAGGCAATGGCAATCAACTCCAGTACTCTTGCCTGGAAAACCCAATGGGCAGAGGAGCCTGGTAGGCTGCAGTCCATGGAGTCGCAAAGAGTCGGACACGACTGAGCGACTTCACTTTCACTTTTCACTTTCATGCATTGGAGAAGGAAATGGCAACCCACTCCAGTGTTCTTGCCTGGAGAATCCCAGGGATGGAGGAGCGTGGTGGGCTGCCATCTATGGGGTCACACAGAGTTGGACATGACTGAAGCAACTTAGCAGCAGCAGCAGCAGTAGCATAGAGATATTAATAAAGTATTTAATTGTTTTTAAAACTATATCATACAATTTTATAATATAAAAAGAAAGTGAAGTTGCTCAGTCATGTCCGACTCTTTGCGACCCCATGGACTGCAGTCTACCAGGCTCCTCCCTCCATGGGATTCTCCAAGCAAGAGTACTGGAGTGGGTTGCCATTTCCTTCTCCAGGGGATCTTCTTGACCCAGGAATTGAACCAGGGTTTCCCACATTCCAGGCAGACACTTTAACCTCTGAGCCACCAGGGAAGCCCCCCTTTATAATATACAGTGACTAATAAAAGGTAAAAGCTTACTTTTGTGTAATACTATGTGGAATACTGCATCTATTTTTGATAACATAGTATATATTTATATATTAAGCAACAATAAGAATATAAGTTCAGTTAAAGAAAGCTGAGCACTGAAGAATTGCTGCTTTTGAACTGTGGTGTTGGAGAAGACTCTTGAGAGTCCCTTGGACTGCAAGGAGGTCCAACCAGTCCATCCTAAAGGAGATCAGTCCTGGGTGTTCTCTGGAAGGACTGATACTAAAGCTGAAACTCCAATACTTTGGCCACCTCATGTGAAGAGTTGACTCATTGGAAAAGACCCTGATGCTAGGAGGGGTTGGAGGCAGGAGGAGAAGGGGATGACAGAGGTTGAGATGGCTGAATGGCATGACTCGATGCACATGAGTTTGAATGAACTCTGGAAGTNTGGCCACCTCATGTGAAGAGTTGACTCATTGGAAAAGACCCTGATGCTAGGAGGGGTTGGAGGCAGGAGGAGAAGGGGATGACAGAGGTTGAGATGGCTGAATGGCATGACTCGATGCACATGAGTTTGAATGAACTCTGGAAGTTGGTGGTGGACAGGGAAGCCTGGCGTGCTGTGATTCTTGGGGTCGCAAAGAGTCAGACACGACTGAGCGACTGAACTGAACTGAACTGAAAGCACTGTAGGTGCTAAAGGAGAGAGAGAGGTAATGGAGACACTATTCTATATTTAAATGCTTTTAACAAGTTTTCTCTCTGACCATGCCATGTATCATCATAGGAGTCTTTTCATCTACCTACAAGATGGCACACAGCTGCACATTGCTCTCTAACAAGTTAACAAAAATATCCTGATAAGGAAAAGATTTTCTTTCCCTTATCACTACTTTAAGTTCCTTTTAGTCAATAAGAATAATACCAAAGAGTCTTGACAAGGTGTAAATTCAAACTTGCCTGTCACAGAAGAACAACATCTTGAGACAGTCACAAACCCAGCTTTGTTCTTTTTCTTTTGGGAAAATACATCAGGTCTAAGTTTATACTGTCATTTTCCCTTAGAAGATAGTGATATCTTGAATGAGAAAATCACCAGAGTAGCATATTGTTAACCAAAAATGATTCTAAATTAACTGCTTCTGGTGTGTTAATATTCTTGCTATACCTGATAGAGTGGGGCTCAAAAAGTATGCTTTTTAAACTGTTATAGTATTTCTGTTCCTGTTGAAGTTTGCCACATGTTTATAGGAAAAAAGAAAAAAAAGTAGATGAAAAATAAAAAGCAAATATGTAGCTTTAATTTATTTTGTTATCTCATTAATTCCAGGTTGTGGTATCTTAGTAATTCCAAACAGACTAATAATTGAAGGAAAGAGGTTTTTCTTCAAGTATTTTTCATTTTGTAAATCATGGCTGAGACGAGTTCAGAGGCTTAAAGGATGTTTTTCTTTAAATATTTACTGAGAAAAAAAATATTTGTCAGATTTCCTTCTCACCACCCGAGATCCCTGAGGACTTCCTGTATGGAAAACTTTTCTACAGAAAGAATTTCATGCCATCATTAGCTTTTGTGAATGCAAACACTTCAAGGAAATTTCTGAGTGAGAAAGAACACTGCATCACAGAAAGACTGCTTAGACATGAAGGCTAATTCTTAATTCCAAGCATATCATAACATGTTATATGACAACAGTTTCACGTGAATTTGTAGCAGGTGGTTTATTATATATTTCATTTCTTTTAAAGCAATAAGCAATGTCCATGTTTAAAGTAAGAAAATAAACCAGCATTTCAAAGCTATCAGTGTTCCCAAATGGACTTAAAAATTTCTCTTACTGGAAAGAATTTGCATAATCATTTGACATTGGTCTTTTAAAATAGCATGCAAATGCTAGGTCACTTTAGTCATCTCCGACTCTTTCGCACCCTATGGATATAGTCCTCCAGCAACCTCTGTCAATAGGATTCTCCAGGCAAGAATACTGGAAAGGGATGCCATGCCCTCCTCCAGGGAATCTTCCCAACCCAGGGATCAAACCCACATCTCCTACATCTCCTGCATTAGCAGGCAGGTTCCTTACCACTAGCACCACTTGTTGCTCAGTGGCTCAGTGGCTCAACTCTTTGCAACCCCATGGACTGCCTCACACAAGGCTTCCCTGCCCTTCGCCATTTTCCAGAGCTTGCTCAAACTCATGGCTATTGAGTCAATGATGCCATCCAACCATATCGTCCTCTGTTGTTCCCTTCTACTCCTACCTTCCATCTTTCTCAGCATCAAATTTTTTTCCAATGAGTCAGCTCTTCGCATTAGGTAGCCCAAATACTGGGGTTTCAGCTTCAACATCAGTCCTTAAAATGAGTATTCAGGGTTGATTTCCTTTAGGATTTACTGGCATGATCTCTCTGTAGTCCAGTTCAGTTCAGTTCAGTCCCTCAGTAGTGTCTGACTCTTTGTGACCCCATGAATCGCAGCACTCCAGGCCTCTCTGTTCAACACCAACTCCCAGAGTACATCCAAACTCATGTGCATTGAGTCAGTGATGCCACCCAGCCATCTCATCCTTGGTCGTCCCCTTCTCCTCCTGCCCCCAGTCCCTCCTAGCATCAGGGTCTTTTCCAATGAGTCAACTCTTCANCCCAAAACCAGTTTCTTCTACATTTACATGGCTATGAATATAGTGCATAGATTATTTTGTATTACTTGGAAAATTTTAAATTTTCTTTTGGGAGAGAGAAAAAAGAATTTAAATGATACAAACGAAGCTGAAAATAGAAGGAAATATAAGCTTGAAGAAGTGGAAAGAAATATTAAGAATTAAGAGGTGTTGCAAGCCCAAGAACATGCCAATCATTATAATTTATTTTAAAACATTTTTTTTTGTTGTTTAAAGAAACAGCGTCTTGTCACTGCCAATACTCAGAAGACACATCTACCACTATTCAGTAAAACCTCCAGAGTCCCAGTAAGTTTATATTAATTTTCCTACTTTCCATATCAGTCAAAGATTATATTAGCTACTTTTTGAGTCCTTTTCTCTGGATAAGAAAGCAATAATTTAAGAGTGAATTGTATGGCCTATATTTGTGAGAATTTAGTTAATAATGAGATCTCATTGAATTCATCCAGTAATGGAACTATAATAATACTAGGGAAAAATTGATTCTATTTCACAAGATTTAGAAACTCCTTCTAAACTTTTGAGGTGGCAATCAAGAAGCAATGACTCCTTGGTAAACCTGAACTAAAGTTAAATAATTATGTTCAAAGAGTTAATTGTTAAAATGAGTTCATCAGTTTCATTGCTTCAAAAAGTGGAACACCTTATTTCAGCTATGCACTCTGGAATCCAACCCGGGAAGGTGTTAGAACTTGAGGGACCATGAGAAGTTCTAGTGCACTTTCTGCCATCCAGCTGCCTTTAGAAATGATGTTTTATTAATTTATTTTTTTAACTGGTGCACCTTCTTTTAGCTTATACAGAATCTTGTGATGATGCAGCAACAGAATAAGGCAACCCCTCGAAATTGATCTATATTGTATCTACCAAGAATTACCAGAAGTATGATTTGAACGACATAGGACTAATAACAGAAGTAAGGGCTTTGTCCAAAGCCATGCATGTCAGCAGTGGTGTCAGTAATGTATGCTCAGTTGAGAAGGCATAAATTACACTTGATGGGCAAAACCAAAGTAGGGAACCTAACTGTTGGCCAGATGTTGGAGGAGAAATCCAGATTCATACATTTGAGAGTGAAGTGGGCTCAAGAATAAAATATGGGCCATAGATCACAAACAAGAATTGGCAAGAGACGGTTACCATATTGACAAATGTCTTGTTATCTTAAATATCTTTTTATTTTATTTTTTTTAGCTCCAATAGAGTGAATTGTCACCCTTCTGTGGCCATATAGAACTGTCTCCAACCAATGAGATAAACTTAGGTAACTGGATAAAGCCCAGATACCAAGGTTGATAGATGATTAATATATAAAGATAGGTGAATGACAAATATTTTAAATAATATATGTGATAGAAACATGACAAGAATCAAGCCACAATCACTGGGGTCCAGGAAGTGATAATAAAATATTTTGAAGCAGCATTTGGGCAGGTTAATAATTTCCCACTCACTTGGACTAACCACTTTCCTTCCACCCCTCTTCTACCCAACCAGAGCAATGTGGTTTTTTTTTTTTTTTAAACTGATTTCATTTTATCTTCTAGATATCGCAGCAAAAAGTCTTTGAAACACTATAGGTTCCTCTACAATTATATTTCATTCATCTTTCTAGATGATACTATTTTGTGACATATATTCTATCATTGTATGCATCTCTCTTATTTTAGACTCTTTTGTTTATATCTTATTTCCCTAACTGATTATAGTCTTCCTGTGAATACAGGTGGTGAATATGGTGAATATAGTCTTCCTGAGATGGTGGTCAACTGGAAGAGAATCAATAATTACCTTTAAATGACTTTTTTGGATATATTGTCCTCACTACACTCTCATTTTCAGTATAAATTACCTTGACAGTTTTTTGTTGTTGTTTTTGTTCTTTTTTGAAGGAAGGGGAGAAGATCTATATGCTTAGACAGAAATTAATGGATCTGTGGTTAATCCTGTGACCTATGAAACTATCTACTTCTTTAGTTGATGATAAAGTAATTTGTGTGGAGACATTTTGTAAGCTATTAAGGCCCCTTAGAAACAATCATTTTTATTTGATTAAAATTCTGTGAGCTGATGATTGCTTTGTAGAATCATTTTCAATCCTATTATTATTTGTAAAATATTGGTTTTAAATTCAGATGACAATATTTTGATCTTTATACATAAGAACAGTCTAGGTTCCTAACAAAACAATGTTAGAATTGGAAGTTACTACAATAGTTGGCTAGAACTGCCGTAACAAAGCACCATAGCTTGGGGGACTTGGACAGCAGAAATGATTTTCTCACAGTCCTGGAGGCGGGAGTCCATCAGCAAGGTGCAGGCAAGGCTGACACCCTCTGCGTTGATTGACAGATGACCACCATCTTGCTGTGTTCTCATATGGGCTTTTCTCTCCATGCCCTAATCTCTTTCAGGGATTCTTTGGTGCCTTTTCCTTTTGTCATAAGGGCACCAGTTCCACTGTATCATTCCACTTATGACCTCATTTATTCTTGCTTACTTCTTTCAAAGTCCTACATCCAAATATAGTCACATTGGGAGTTAAGGCTTCAAATATGAATTTTGAGGGGACACAATTCAGTCCATAACAGTGAATTTATGGCTTACTCCAGTCCCCACATTTTGTAAATGAAGAAACTGAGGTCTGAAAATGGACAGTGCCCACAAATCAAGGACAGAACCAGGGCAGAGCTCCAATCTAGCCATCTTTTGCCTTTCTTTGTTGTGTTTTTCTTTCTCCAGTTTCCATCCAGTTAGTACACAATCAAAACAGGACACTTCAATGCATTTATTTCCATCCTCAGACCCTCAAGAATATGTTTGTGGGGAAATAACTTAAGCATCATTGAGATTATACTAGTAAATATAGAATTTTGCTAATAAGACTAGTGTGTTAATGATATTCTTTGTACTCTTTCTTGTGACTTCTAAGGTGTAATGTGAATTTGTGTGTGTTTATATGATAAAAATATCAGATTTGGACATGACTATGTGTTTTGTAAGCTTTTTTTCAAATATGAAAAAGACAGAAGAAAGACAGAAAAGATAACCGAGTATGTTCGTGCAGTTAAACACAGTTCACCTAAAAAGTAGACATGTACCTTCAAACATATATCCCTAGTTGACAAGACCGTTTAACATTTGGCTCAACATGGGCATGGACACTTGGTCTGGGATGTGATGAACACATGTGGGAGTTGCTGGTCACCCCCTGCCCATCCTTGTCCTCCCTCACTGAAACGCCCTCTTTTCACAGCCAAGCTGTCCTGCTCACCACGCTCAGCACTGCTGCAGGAATGGTGACCCAGTGACCCACCCTCCCTTGCAGCTTGGTGTGGAAATGTGACTATGTTCTAGCACGAATTTCTTTTCCTTATCCTTTCCAGTGTCTGGAATGCAGAACAAA
The DNA here is from genome assembly GCA_006410875.1 of Neotragus pygmaeus. Taxonomy (NCBI): domain Eukaryota; kingdom Metazoa; phylum Chordata; class Mammalia; order Artiodactyla; family Bovidae; genus Neotragus; species Neotragus pygmaeus. Next base: position 336,016 of record SJYV01005992.1, on the reverse strand, counting down.
TGACTGGAACTCAAGCAGTCGCATTGTACTATGAGAGAAAAGGCACATTCTGAGGATGACAGTCACCGAATGGAAGGAGCGTGTACCTGTCATACTTACATGAATCTGTTCCATCTTCTCTACCTCTGAGAAGAGGGAGGGAATCAACCTCTCACTTCCTGTTACTTTAGGCTTTCTGACACATATGGACCAACCCAACCTAACATATTCAGCAGGCCTTTAACACGTAGAGTAGTTAACAAGCTCAGCAATAGACACTTTCTGTACTTTTGTGTATGAGTGCAGTATTTTAATTGCTTTAGTGGGTTAGCCTGGGAGCAAAGCCACCACTTAATACATCATTCATTTACTAAAATTTCAAGTGATAAACTATTTCCCCTGACCCATGGAACTTAATTTTCTTGTACAAAATTTTTTTGATACTTAGAAACCTGAAAATCATTTCAAATATTCTCCAAAGAACAGGAGAACAATGTCATGTATTTGTCTATTTGAGTGGACAAAATATACACTAGCTTAAAAAGGGCACAACATAAGAGAGATTGTGGTCAGTGGTTCTTAGGGGAAGGAGACTTCTGATCACACATTTAATCCTGCTGGCAAATTGGGGTCATCTTTAATTTTGGCCAAGGCTCCTTTTTAAAGATCACATACCCATTTGTCTTTGGTTCGCTTACTACAGTACTGAGCCTTTACTCAATGTTAAATTATTTAATGTTTATTATACCTAGTGTTTTTAGATATTTAACTCTTCAGATTATTAGAAATAATCTTCAATGTGCCCTAATGGCTCAGATGGTAAAGAATCTGCCTGCAATGCAGGAGACACGGGTTTGATTCCTGGGTCAGGAAGATCCCTGGAGAAGGGAATAACAACCCACTCTAGTATTCTTGCCTGGATAATTCAATGAACAGAGCCTGGTGGGCTACAGTTCATGGGGTTGCAAAGAGTTGGACAAAGTTGAGTGATTAACATATTTACTTTCACTTTTTTTGATGTGCTACAAACTTCCTTAAAATGGTTTGAATGCTTAGGCTCCAGTTATTCCATCTAGATTCCCATCAGCAGACAAAGAAGAGGCAAAGGTTGTCAAATTTCCCTTTAAAAAATTACTGGAAATTGTGCACAATACTTTTCTAGAAGAAAAGCAAAAGATAATTTTTGATATTCAAGTCATCCCTCATCAATGTTGAATATGATTATACAGCATATGCAATATTTCTTTGGTGAATAATAGGCATTTTCTTCAAAAATTTTTTTGGTATCTTCTTACCTAAAAGCATCATTTTTTCAAACTATAATACTGTACTATATAAAAAATATTGCTTTTTCTCCTTTTGTAGTTGAATAAATTGTCAACATTGTTGGAATTTTGAGAACTAGTTAATGTGGAGTTAGAACTTTATATTTGAGTTTACAGTAAAACCAGAGATTAGCTGAATCTCCATCATTAATGAAGGAAATACAAGGCACAGAAGAAATGCTTAAAATAATTAGCTTCTTCTTCTTCTTTTTTTTTTTTTTCCTGCATCCAGGTGTTGAACTTTGTTCTCTGAGTTTCTTTCTCCATAGGAGTGGTGGTCTGCTATAAGTGGCAACAAGATGACATCTCCCATGGAGAGACACTTGTACCACTTAGAGGTTGGAAAGATGCTCTAACAAAGGTGGGCACTTCTGCTGTGAGCTGGTTTGTGCAGGTCTAAATATATCCCATATCTGCACAGACAGGAGAGGTGCTTTGGCAGCACGTCTTAGCTTCAGTCTTTGTAGGCATTTGTGTTGAGCATTTTATGAGACACCCTTGACATGAAGTTCAAAATCCATGTTGACTATGCTTTACAAAAATAAAGCCTATGTTTAAATGAGGTTGGTTCATCTCATAAAATTAATACTTTTTTTCTCCCTAAGACAAAAGCAAGAAGTGAAGTATAGTATGGTAGATCCTGAGAGTCAAATTAGGAAACATTAACTTGGTTTGTTGGGTTCTGGGTGTAATCATAGACTGTCAATACATAATAATCCAACAGAAGATGTAGGTGAGAAAGACTGGACTTGCAGTGGAGTTTAGGATAGGTTGCAGGTTGGATCAGGGACAATAAGTTCAGATAGAGCTAAAGAGAAGCCCCCTGTGAGCCTAGACTTGCACATCTCATTTTTATGACACATTTTGGGAAGAAGTTTCAATGGAGTTGTGGATAGGGAGAATAGAAGATGAAAAAGCCCTTGAGGAATAGGTGTGATTTTGAATGTGTAAAGTGCTATAAGATACTCTTAAAGGTGTTCTGGAAAAGTTTGAGATTCAGGAGAGGTAGAGTGGAGAGAACCTGACTGAGGAATACCTAATGAAGTGGGAACTGGTGGGAATCCTAGGCTAAGAGGAAAGAGGACATCATTCTCAACAGAGATTAGACTTCTCAGATAGAGGAATCAATAATGAAAGAGAACCAAGGAAAATGGAATTAATGGGAAATCAGGGCTCAAGAAGCTTATTTGTGACTGATGGTAAGGAATATACCAGGACTTTAAAAAGTGGAGCAACAATGAGGCAGTTGGCAGAGATGACAGTGATGCTAGGGAGCAGAAGGATTAGCCACAGGGCAGAACAGAGGGGCCTTCTTGAATAAAACATAGGTTGGGTAGGGAAGACTAGAAAATGCAGGCACCACATAAGGTCTAGAGGAGGGACGCTGACAGAACAGTGGGCTGGATAAGCAGTGCAAGATGGGGTGAGGGTGCAAAGACAGCAACTTTATCCATGCAGTTTGCACTTTTGAAGAGATCAAGGTCAAGATTCCAAGAGAGATTAAGGTAGAGAGGAGAAAGCTCACATGGTGTCCTCAGCAATGGAAAAGTAGAAGATTCCATCATTTCCTGAGATTTAATAGGATGGTGAAGTGTGGATGCCCAGGACAATTGTGTTGGGGGGGGCAGGTTTGAGATATCACAGTGATATAGGTGACAGCAGTCAAAACAAAACCCCGGATACCAGAAAGTGCAACTAAAACAAAACTCAAGCAAGCACAATTTGTGATCCTTTTCTGTCACATTGGAAACCTGATGTAAAATGGGCAGAGGGAATTACTCAGTTGGGGTAGAATTTGTTAGCCAGACTCATTCATTCATTTATTGAATGAATATTATTGAATATTTACTGTGTGCAAGGCATTTCTCCAAGTTCTGGATGTTTAACAGAACTCAGAAAACAGAACCCAGTCTTGAGTCTCAGGACTTCATATCCTAGAACTGGAGGAAGATTAAAAATAACAAATGACAAGCGGGTGTGACAAGGAGTTATGGGAACCCAAAGCATATGATCCCATCTGGAAGGGTAGGGTCAACAAAAGGAGTAAAGGGATGAACAGATCATACACAGCAGAACCACAGAATTCAGTTAAAGGGCCTGGAAGGGAACTGGAGAACACTGGCTGAACTTAGAGGGTGGTGGAAGGAGGATCGAGAATGAGAAAATGGGGTACAGAGGGTGATTTGTCCCTATAAGAGGGAATGGCTGATATTAGCTATAAGGGCAATAAGAAAAGGAAATTGCTGTGGAGGCAGATATAGAATAAAGGAGAGAAGTAAAGAAATATAATTGGTCTTCTGATTGCTTTCAGCAAATAGGGACTAGGACAAAGGAGGGCAAGTCCTGTGTCTCCTCCCTGGCTCCCCAGGGGGTTGGCTTGTGTTGAAACAGAAAGAATCTATATCTTAGAATCATATGCAGGCTTGAACCACAACTCTGCATCAAATTTCCTGAATCTCAAAGTACTCATTTTAAAGATTATTGTCATAAACTTTGCATGTTTTTGTAAGGACAAAATAGGATAATTTAAGAAAAAAAGTACTTGGTAAATTAACTTGCAAAACAATTCTTTTTGGCCATAAAGATGTTTCTTAGAGCATTTATGAGAATAATACCTGTGTTCAGCCATCAACAAAACTCTTCATCACAACTTTTCTTTTTCCCAAGAGAGGGAAGAAGCATTAGCTTTGCAATTTCACATCTCAAACACAAACCAAGACATGGTTGACAAATATTTGTTAGGCCAGCAGGAGGACACTGGGCATTTATGATCTGAAAAGAAACACTTTGGAGCATACCATACTGTGGCAAGCCCAATCCAATATAAATTAGAATTTAATGATTTTTACAAGAGCATTCAGGAGTTTCATACAGTCATGGCATATTTACTCTATAGCATTGCTTTTCTCTGGAATTTGCTTTTCTGTCTTTATTTCCCTAAACTCTTTATTTTCTCCTACCACCCACATAGCTTACACCCCAAACTCAATTTCAATAGCACATCCAAAATTCTTCACAATAGGTAAAGTAGGTACTTCATTGTCTTAAGCAACTTGAGTGAGACTCAAAGCAAGATATTTCAAAATTCTTGGGAATTAGCCATGCCATATAAGAAATATGTTTTATTTATATACAAATCAGGAACTTGACCATACATAGTTCTGACTTACTTTAGGTTTTGCTTAGATCTATGATATACTCTTTACATTTTTTTTTCCTCCTTATGTTTCTCATTTTAGAAATTAGGTCAAATTGGGCCTAATATCAGTTTGAGCTGATTCATCATGGATGGACATAGAGACTGCCATACAGAATGAAGTAAGTCAGAAACAGAAAAATATCATATAATATCACTCATGTGGAATCTAGAAAAATGATACAGATGACCCTGTTTGCAAAGCAGAAATAAAGACACAGATGTAGAGAACAAACTTATGGAAACCAAGGCAGGGAGGGGGTGGAATGAATTGGGAGGTTGGGATTGACGACTACGTAGAAAATGAATAACTAGTGAGAACATATTGGATAGCACTGGGGACTCAACTCACTGCTCTGTGATGACCTAAATGGGAAAGAAATTCAAAATAGGTTATATATGTATATGTATAGCTGGTTCACTTTGCTGGGTAGTAGAAACTAACAAAACATTGTAAAACAACTATACTCCAATAAAAAGTGGCAAATAAAATAAATAAAATCCTTGGCTTATTAGTGTATAGGTTGATTGAGACATTCATTCACTCACTCAACAAATGTATATTCATGGAACAGACACTTGTGCTAGATGCACGTGGAGGGATATTCTAAGACTCACCTGGACCTCAAAGAGCTTGTAGCCCAGTGAAATGGGAGACTTGAAAGAGCCTAGGAGAAGAACAGTAGTAGTGACAAACAGTTCTGGCACAAAGTAAAAAGATGTGGAGATGCTTGGGCTGAGATGGAGACAACTGAGGTCGGAGTTGCTGATTCAGAAGAGGCAGGGTGGGACATGCAGAGTCCACACTTCTGCAAAGTATTTAAGGTGAGAGTTTGGTTAGTGTGTAGAGGTTAGACCTCAGAACCTTTTATTTAGAGGAGCACAGGGAACTATAGTCAATGTCCTGTGATAAACTATAATGGAAAACAACATAAAAAAGAATGTACATACATATATGCTCCAGTCATGTCCAACTCTTTGCAACCCTATGGACTGTAACCCATCAGGCTCCTTGTGGGTTACAGTCCTTGTAAAATTCCTTGTCTGTGTAATTTTCCAAGCAAGAGTAATGGAATGGGTTGCTATTTCCTACTTCAGGGGATCTTCCTAACCTGGAGATCAAACCCATGTCTCTTTTGCATCTCCTGTATTGGCATGTGGATTCTTTACCACTGCATCACCTAGCAATCCCATACACACATACACGTACACATGCACACACACAAACACACAGAAAACAGTCACATTACTATATAGCAGAAATGAACACAACACTCAATCAATTACTCCAAAAAAAAAAAAAAAAGAGAAGAATATACTTCCTGGAGAGTCCAACCTACAACAGGTTGATAATTCAGTACTTTGAGTAAATCAATATTGAAACTAAATTATTTTTCTGTTGCAAAAAAAAAAAAAATGGAACTGGGGGAACTGAAGTGGGAGCATCATTGGGAAGAAACTTCTGCTCTATGTTGAAGGGCTTGAATTTTTATTACATAGGCAAAAATGAGTTGATATATTTTAAATAGTGGGGTTACACCAGGAGATCTGTATTTTAAGATGTTCACTTCAGCAAAAATGGGAAGAAAACACAGGAATGGGGAGGGGAGATACATTATATTACTTAAGGGAATCATTTAATGGTTCATGAAATTAGTATGGTGAGTTCTAGCATTAGGGTTCAATGGAATTCTGAGAGTTCCCTTCCCTGAATTTCTTACAATATTAAAATAAAAACAAAATGTTGTAGAGTTTTTTTTTTTTTTAAACAAAGCAATATCTGTGATGACTTTCAGGTCTTTCTGTCATTCTGATCTTAGTGTAAATGCGTCCCATCATTCTACTATTCTCCCAAGCTTAGAAGAAACTGTGGCATAGTGAGAGGTTGAGTTTCAGCAGTGTGATAACATGAGTAGGATCATTTTAAAACTCGAGTCTTTGACAGAAGAGCATGCTGAAATCTGAACAGCAGAGGACAGGATGAAGGTTTGCCTGCCTAGAACACATGGAATATCAAGGGTCCAGCCAGATCTAACCCACCCATGATTTCTCTGCAGACTTGACCATGCTTGTTGAAACAATCTGTTAGGGTGAATTTTACTATTACTAGAAATTTCATTACCATACTCAGAAAGGCACACTACTGAAAAGAGGACCGGAAATTACAGCCTGGGGAGGTGTGCAGTCAGCATTCTCTTCTGAGAGTCCTAAACACCTACAGCAGCTAGGAAATAAAACCTTACTTGCTCTCTCCCTGAATTAAAGCCTTCACTCAAGTAAAGTGAGCAAATGGACTTCTTTCACAATAGATGTTTCCCTATTGGACACTATAATTATAAAGGCCAGGTTTACCTGTAAGTTCAAAGAAATATAACAGTGCAGAAGAGTGTGCACTGGGTAATGTCCAAGCTCTGGTCTTGCACGCATGATGTGAGCAACTCACAAAGCATGTGACCCAACACAGTCAACCAGTGCTTTTTATATTCATCAACTCAAAGAATTAATGTGGATTATCTGAAGTGAAGTTGATATACATTGTGAATTAACCAACTCACCAAATGACTTATAATGTGCATTTTTAGCAATAAATCAATTCATTCAATTGATTAATTCATTTACACACTCATTCTATAGATATTTATTGAGTATTTTCTTTAAGTGCTGGGAACCAAGATATACTGATACATCTGATTCTAAAAATTATTTTACATTCATTAATGTCTTTATTCCTTTGTTCAGCAATAATTTATCATCACCTACCTGATGAAGAATGAGAACATTCTCGGATCTTTCCATCAATAATGGAGAGTCAGACGAGGCATGACCAGGATGGCACTAAGATGAAAGAGAAAATGGGATCAGATGAAGTGCTGCAGGGGTGCCAGTGATGAAAGCATTGATTCAGAGTGAGGGAATCAGATTAGGATCTGAAGAGGGGTAACAGTTGTATTGAACTTTGAGGAATGTGGTGATTTTGACATTTAGTAAAAAGGAAAAAGATTCTTGGAAGATCAGTATGGACAAAAGCATGGAAATTGGAAAGCAGAGCTTTGAAAAGGGAAACAGTAAGTTGTTTCTTTTTTAATGTTCTGGGCATAACATATAGGTAGAGAAGTAATAGGAAATAAGTTTGGAAAAGTCTGCTGCAGAAAAAACATGGAGACCTTGAATATTAAGCTGAAGTATTTAGATTTTATACAAGTTTTTCTTAATGAAAATTGTTAATATTTGGCTAAAGCTATGCTTCATGAAGGACTTCCCAGGTGGCACTAGTGGTAATGAACCTGCCTGCCAATGCAAGAGACACAAGAGATGAAGATTTGATCCTTGGGTCAGGAAGATTCCCTGCGGGAGGGGCATGGCAACCCACAGAGTGAGGGAATCAGGTTAGAATCTGCAGAGGAGTAACAGTTGTATTGAACTTTGAGTTCAATACAGTATTCTTGCCTGGAGAATCCCAGGGACAGAGGAGCCTGGCAGTCTCAGACACGTGTGCACATGCACACAAGTATAAACTTGCATGTGAGAACACACTCATGCGCACACATGCACACAGATATAATCTAGATTTAAATGGAACCCACTGGATATTAGGAATCTGGGTGGGAATGAGTGTGGCAGTTAGGCCTTCAGTAAGTGAGCTGTGTGTAGAGAGTGGGCACAGGAGGTAGAGACGCAAGGCTGGCTGGGGCTGTTTTGGAGTTTTCACTATTTTCTTAAGCAGTCCCAACCCTGATGGAGGCGAGTAGGGAGGAGGCAGTGCTGTGTTAATGGTGACGGGGAAGAAGTAGCCCAACTTAGAACTCTAGGCGATGACCAGGGTGACCAAATCTGTTTCTTTGCCATTTGCCCTTTGACTTGCTGGTCTTTTTGGCCGAGAGGATGACAGAAATAATCAAGAGTTTGGGGAGAGTTTCAAAATGGACTAAAAGCCAACAATGTAAGGCTGGATACTATAAAACTCCTAGAAGAAAACAGGGAAGACATTCTTTGACATAAATTGTAGCAATATTTTTTTTGAATTGTCTCCTAAAGCAAGGGAAACAAAAAGGAAAATAAATGCACCCTAAATAAACTTAAAAGCTTTTTCATAGCAAAAGAAGTCATCAGCAAAATGAAAAACCAGCCTATTGAATGGGAGAAAATGTTTGCAAATGATATGACTTACAAGGAGTTAATATCTAAAATATATAAACAGTTCATACAACTTAACACAGACCAAAAAAAGGCTCAATTAAAAAAATGGGCAGAGGAACTGAATAGACATTTTTCCAAAGAAGACATACATATGGTCAACAGGCACATGAAAAGAAGCTCAACATGGCTAATCATCAGAGAAATGAAAGTTAAAAACCACCTCATACCTGTCAGAATAGCCATCATCAAAAAAGAATACAAAAAGCAAATTCTGGTGAGGAAGTGAAGAAAAAGAAATCTGTATACAGTAGGTGGGAATGTAAAGTGGTACAGCCACTATGGAATACAGTATGGAGGTTTCTCACAAAATTAAAAACAGAACTATCATATGATCCAGCATACATCTGAACAAAACAAAAATACTAATTTGAAAAGATAACTGCACCCCAATATTCACATCAGTACCACTTACAATTGCCAAGATATAGAAGCTACCTAAGTGTCTATCACCAAATGACAGATAAAGAAGATGTAATGTATAGATATGTATATATATACATATATAAGGAATATTACTCAGCCATAAATAAATAAATTTTCCATTTGCAACAACCTAAATGAACTTGGAAGTCATCAAGCTAAGTAAAATGAGACAGAGAAAGACATAAACACTGTACTGATATCATTTATATGTGGAATCTAAAAAATACAACAAACTCTTAAATATAACAAAAAAGAAGCAGAGTCAGAGATATTAGAACAAACTAGTGGCTACCAGTGGGGAGGTGGAGGGAAGGAGGAGGGGCAAAATAGAAGTAGAGATTTAAGAGGTACAAAGTACCACATTTAAAATAGAAGAGCTACAATCACATTTTACAATACAGGGAATATAGCCAGACCTTTATAAGCATAAATAGAATATAACCTTTAAAAATTGTGAATCATTATGTTAAGTAACTGAAACTTACATAATGCTACAGCTCAATTTAAAAAAAGAGTTTGGGGAGAGTTTAATCTTACTACATTCTAGATCTTTGACTCCAGCAAACAACCAAAATTCAAGATCTCTGAGCCTGTTTCCTTATCTGTTAAATGGGGACAATGCAGTTGTTTTTACTACGTAAATTAGGGTATTATAAAGAGCCTAATAGCATTTGTCAGTGTAAGAACTTGATAAACGGTAAGTGTTATTATCATTATTGTTATTATTACTACAAGTTTATATGCCATAGACACATTACAGGACTTCCCAGGTAGTACTAGTGATAAAGAATCCGCCTGCTAATGTAGGAGATGGAAGAGACATTGGTTTGATCCCTGGGTTGGGACATCGATCCCTGGAGTAGGAAATGGCACCCTGCTCCAGTATTCTGACCTGGAAAATTCCAAGGGCAGTGGAGCCTGGGAAGTTACAATCCATGGAGCTGCAAAGAGTCAGACATGACTGAGAAACTGAGCACAGACACTTTATATCAAAAATATTTTATATAACAGGCAGCCTGGAATCATCAAGATGATTGACCAAGAACATTTATAAATTTATGCATTTATACTTCTACAGTTTTCCTGCATTTATCTTTATTGGATATTTCTTGTCTGCATTTTTCAATTTGCTTGAATTCTTTCTGTGTAAAGTTTCTAACTCCTAAGAAGACCTTTATTTCATATTAAGTTAAAATTATAATGTTTATCCCAAGTTTCTAATGTTTATCCCAAGTTTCTAGTGACTTCCCTGGTGGCTCAGATGGTAAAGCGTCTGCCTGCAATGCATGAGCCCTGGGTTTGATTTCTGGGTCAGGAAGGTCCCTTGGAGAAGGAAATGGCAATCCACTTCAGCACTCTTGCCTGGAAAATCCCATGGACGGAGGAGCCTGATAAGCTACACCCCAAAGGGTCGCAAAGAGCCGGACATGACGGAGCGACTTCTTCTCATGTTTCTAGGTTATTAGCAAAACCTCACATCATACTGACTAATTAAGTATCTCTCTGTAATTTTCCCGAGTGACATTGTCCCAAGCTAGTGGTCTTTTAAACATGTTTAAATTAATCTGTGAGTCTACAAAATTGATTTTAATAAAATCTTTTGTGAACATTTCTATTTCTAAATAACAGATTTCGAATATATGTGCATATCAGGTTATGTGCAGTTGTGTACAACATACACATGTGCACACAGTCATAACAGATGTGTACATCATTTGTCCCTGCCCCAACTGCTAGTCCTGCCATCTCATCAGAAAGCAATTAGATTTGTTTGGCATCAATTGACCAACACAATCCACTATTTTTGTTTTCCTTTGTATGGTTAAAGTGGAAAAAAAATTGTTATTTTCTTGCACTTTTCCCTTCAACAAGCACATATAGACTTTTTGCATGTTAATTGCTATATTTGATTTGCCAGTGTTGATTTATAAGGTGATGAGCTTTTAAAGACATTTCCCACAGGACATTTGTTTTCTTTGACATTGTTTTGCTGCTAGATTCTGAGTGTTTTTGTTACCCAAGGCCATGATCATTGCTGATTGTATTAATTGGTTGATGCATAAGAATTTATTTTGAATAAATACTGCCAAGCTTATAGCATGTGTCTTTCTTTTAGGTCATTTTGTAGATTATCATGTTATATGATTTCTCCTAAGCAATTAAGATAAGAAAGTCTATTAAAATTAAACTTTGAACAAAGATTTCAGAGTCATCAATATATAATAGGATATGCTTTTCAAAAGTGTCAATGGATTGGTTTCAGATCTTTCTGCAGAAGCATGTTTGTAATGACTTTGGAATTATCCTTAAAAAAACTCTTATTTGCCATCCTTGGACTTCCCTGGTGGCTCAGATGGTAAAGCACCTGTGTACAATGCAGGAGACCCGGGTTTGATCCCTGGGTTGGGAAGATCCCCTGGAGAAGGAAATGGCAACCCATTCTGGTACTGTTGCCTGGAAAATACCATGGATGGAGGAGCCTAGTAGGCTACAGTCTATGGGGTCACAGAGTCGGACACGACTGAGTGACTTCACTTCACTTCATACATTTCTAAGTATTTTGGTAGAAGACAGGTAGCAGTTACTATTATCATTTTTATGAAAAAGGTTTGAAGTCAACATATGTGTATTTAATCCTGGCTTGGTCACCTAAGAACTGGATGGACGTACTAAGTTACTCAACATCTGTGAGATTTGTATCCCTCCCCTGTAAAATGGAGATAGTAATGCACATGTGGAGAGTTCCAAATGTACGTGCACAAAAACAGCAAGTGTGTCAGTTACTCAGGCTTCCATTTATGATCACAACTGTCCAATTGCTTCTATTTCAGAGCAGGAGTCTCCTGTTAGAAGAATTTGACCTTTCCAAAGTGATTCCTCAAAACTACCCTTTGCTGTTCCACTTCTATTCTCAATTTGGGACCTCACTTCACACTTCAGTGGGGAAAGCAATATTCCAATCAGGAAGACTAAGCCTCTTATCTGGTCAATTTCTGACCATGCTTGCATACCTACCCACACCTCCCTCTCTGTGGAGTCTCCTTCTGTGATCTGAACCAAAAGCACCAACACCTCCATCACCGTCCCCTGTAGCCTGGCTCAGTTCTTCCTCCACACTCGAGGCCTTTACTCCCTCAGATTCACTCTCTCTTCTGCATCTTTTGTTTCTTCTCTATGGGTCATTGTCATTGGTGTACAAACAAGTACCAGTATAATCCAGTTGTAAATAAACCCGTCAGTGATCCAACGTCCTCCTTTACCTACTACATTTTTCTATTGTCCTTTTCAACAAATTTTTCCCAAGGAGTTGATACACTTACTTCACTCTTTCTTCATTTAGCTTCTCACTTCTTTATTTCACATGCTTTATAATCTCATGAGTATAATTCCTGGGTCAAATATCCCTAACTTCTCTCTGGCCAATTCCACTTTACATTTTATGCCCTTATCTTCCATTACCTATCAGTAGCATTTAATGTAATTAACCATCCCCTTTGGAAACAGTCTGCTTTCTTTTTTTTGAAAATTATTTATTTATTACCATTTTTAAAGTTGACATATACTTCATTTACAATGTTGTGTTAGTTTCAGGTGTATAGCAGTGATTCAATCATTTATATATACATATAGATTTATTTTTCTTTTTCAGATTATGTTCCACTATAAGATATCACAAGATATTGCCTATAGATCTCTGTGCTCTACAGTATGTGCTTCTTGTTTATTGTATACATAGAGATGTGTGTATGTTAATACCACAAAACTTAATTTATCCCTCCCCTTCACTCCTCACTATTTCTTTTCGGCGAGCATAAGTTTGTTTTCATGTCTAGGCTTCTATTTCTCTTTTATAAATATGCTCATTTGTATCTTTTTAAAGATTCCACATGTAAGTAATATCATATGATAGTTGTCTTTCTCTGACTTATCTAACTTCATATGATGATCTCTAGGTCCATTCATGTTGCTGCAAATGAAATTATTTCATTCTTTTTATGGCTAAGTAACATTCCATCGCATGTGTGTTAAGTCTTTTTATCCATCTGTCAATGGACATTTAGGTTGCTTCCATGTCTTGTCTATTATAAACAGTGTATGAACATTGGGATACATATATCTTTTAAAATTATGATTTTATCTCTCTATTTGTCCTAGAATGGGATAGCTAGATCATGCTGCTGCTGCTGCTAAGTCGCTTCAGTTGTGTCCGACTCTGTGTGACCCCATAGTTGGCAGCCCACCCGGCTCTCCTGTCCCTGGGATTCTCCAGGCAAGAATACTGGAGTGGGTTGCCGTTTCCTTCTCCCATGCATGAAAGTGAAAAGTGAAAGTGAAGTCATGTCCGACTCCTAGCGATCCCGTGGACTGCAGCCTACCAGGCTCCTCCATCCATGGGACCTTCCCAGCAAGGGTACTGTACTGGGTTGCCGTTGCCTTCTCTGTCCAGTTGCCAACATATGGTAATGCTATTTTCAGTTTTTGTCAGAGAACCTCTACACTGTTCTCCATAGCATTGTCACTCTCCTTATTTAACTTATATGCAGAGAACATCATGCAAAACGCCAGGCTAGATGAAGCACAAGCTGGAATCAAGATTCCTGGGAGAAATATCAATAACCTCAGATATGCAGATGATACCACCCTTATGGCAGAAAGTGAAGAACAACTAAAGAGGCTTTTGATGAATATGAAAGAGGACATGAAAAAGCTGGCTTAAAATTCAGTATTCAAAAAACTAAGATCATGGCATTTAGTCCCATCACTTCATGGCCAATGCATGGGGAAAAAATGGAAACACTGACAACCTTTATTTTCTTGGGCTCCAAAATCAGTGCAGATAGTGAATGTAGCTATAAAATTGAAAGATGCTTGCCCCTTGGAAGAAAAGCTATGACAGACCTAGACAGTGTATTAAAAAGTAAAGACATTACTTTGCTGACAAAAGTCTGTATAGTCAAATCTATGATTTTTCCAGTAGTCATGTACATATATGAGAGTTGGACCATAAAGAAGGCTAAGTGCTGAAGAACTGATGCTTTCAAACTGTGGTGTTGGAGAAGACTCTTGAGAGTCCTTTGGACTGCATGGAGATCAAACCAGTCAATTCTAAAAGAAATCATCCCTGAATATTCATTGGAAAGACTAAACCTGAAGCTCCAATACTTTGCCACCTGATATGAAGAATCTACTAATTAGAAAAGACCCTGATGCTAAGAAAGATTGAAGGCAAAAAGAGAAGGGGGTTGCAGAGGATGAGATGATTATATAGCATCACCAATGCAATGGACATGAATTTGAGCAAGCCGTGGGAGATAGTGAAGGAGGAGATAGTGAAGTGAGGAGCCTGGTGTGCTACAGTCCATGGGGTCATAAAGAGTTGGACATGATTTAGCAATTGAACAACATCAAATGGTTCTTTTTTTTTCTACAATGGGAGAGTAATCGTGAAAGGTACTATATGGATTGCAAAGTAGAAAATATTTGCTATCTAGTTATTTATCAAAAATTGTTTTACCTGATGGACAAGTGATTATTTCAGTAGTAGTTTTTTTTAAAATCACAATTTTCTTATTGATTAAAATGTAACATCTACCATATATCAATTTCCAATTACATGCTTTGTTTTTACCAGTACTATTTGTCTTGTTCATTGTTGCATGTATTTGTGGGTCAATACCACTACTTTACTACAATTGTGTTGACTTAAAATGGTGAAAAACAAATTATCTGTCATAATTATCTTTCCAGTTTTCCTAGGAAATTCTCACACAAATATTTTTCCATATAAAACTCAAAAAAAATTTTCCAGTTTATGAAACTGGAATCTTGATTGCCATTAGAATAAGATGACTTGTCAGTTTGGGTGGAATTGTCTTTTTTATGATATTGAATGTCTTCCACCCCAGGAACATGCTGTGCCTTTCATTTTACCTATATTTTACTTCATGTCCTTTTATAAAATTTTATAGCTCTTTTCATATAGGCCCTGTAATTTGAAGTTAAATTTAATCTATATTTGTGGTTTTTACAACTTTTGATAACACGATTTTCCTCTTTTCATACCTATTATTAACATGGAATTGTTAGCATTAAAATCTATCTATTGAACATGTATTCAAACACTTTATGAAATCATTTTACATTTCGAATATGTTTTTGATAGTCTTTTGTAATTTCTAGCAAACTGTCAAATAAGGATATTAGTGATATATTTTGTTAGTGACTACAGGAACAGCTGCTGTTAATCATGACAACTTTCTTACTTCACCCTTATTGCTGTATTTCTTGTTGGATATTGTTAATTATACTTTGTGGTGTTTGGGGGAAATTCTATTCCTATTTTGCTAATAGTTTTTTACTGTGAATGGCTTCAAAATTATGTTAGATGTTATTTTACCACATGGTAACATAATCATGTATTCTGCTTTTTTCCTCTTTAATGTGTTGATAAAATTTTATGCTGACAAAATTGCTTAACACTAAATCAGTAGTCATGGAACAAACTTTTCTTAGTTAAAATGTGACATTTAAAAGTATGGTGCTATATTTAGTTTGAGTACAGTTTTAATGTGATTACAATTTATCAGGATTTTCTACAATTTATAACAAAAATTTGCTCTAGTTTTGTGTGTTATCTTTGTCAAGTTTTGACATCACAATCTATGACCTGGAGTCAGTTCAGTATGGTCACTCAGCTGTGTCTTGACTCTTTGTGACCCCATGACCACAGCATGCTAGGCTTCCCTGTCCATNGCAATGGACATGAATTTGAGCAAGCCGTGGGAGATAGTGAAGGAGGAGATAGTGAAGTGAGGAGCCTGGTGTGCTACAGTCCATGGGGTCATAAAGAGTTGGACATGATTTAGCAATTGAACAACATCAAATGGTTCTTTTTTTTTCTACAATGGGAGAGTAATCGTGAAAGGTACTATATGGATTGCAAAGTAGAAAATATTTGCTATCTAGTTATTTATCAAAAATTGTTTTACCTGATGGACAAGTGATTATTTCAGTAGTAGTTTTTTTTAAAATCACAATTTTCTTATTGATTAAAATGTAACATCTACCATATATCATCTTCCAATTACATGCTTTGTTTTTACCAGTACTATTTGTCTTGTTCATTGTTGCATGTATTTGTGGGTCAATACCACTACTTTACTACAATTGTGTTGACTTAAAATGGTGAAAAACAAATTATCTGTCATAATTATCTTTCCAGTTTTCCTAGGAAATTCTCACACAAATATTTTTCCATATAAAACTCAAAAAAAATTTTCCAGTTTATGAAACTGGAATCTTGATTGCCATTAGAATAAGATGACTTGTCAGTTTGGGTGGAATTGTCTTTTTTATGATATTGAATGTCTTCCACCCCAGGAACATGCTGTGCCTTTCATTTTACCTATATTTTACTTCATGTCCTTTTATAAAATTTTATAGCTCTTTTCATATAGGCCCTGTAATTTGAAGTTAAATTTAATCTATATTTGTGGTTTTTACAACTTTTGATAACACGATTTTCCTCTTTTCATACCTATTATTAACATGGAATTGTTAGCATTAAAATCTATCTATTGAACATGTATTCAAACACTTTATGAAATCATTTTACATTTCGAATATGTTTTTGATAGTCTTTTGTAATTTCTAGCAAACTGTCAAATAAGGATATTAGTGATATATTTTGTTAGTGACTACAGGAACAGCTGCTGTTAATCATGACAACTTTCTTACTTCACCCTTATTGCTGTATTTCTTGTTGGATATTGTTAATTATACTTTGTGGTGTTTGGGGGAAATTCTATTCCTATTTTGCTAATAGTTTTTTACTGTGAATGGCTTCAAAATTATGTTAGATGTTATTTTACCACATGGTAACATAATCATGTATTCTGCTTTTTTCCTCTTTAATGTGTTGATAAAATTTTATGCTGACAAAATTGCTTAACACTAAATCAGTAGTCATGGAACAAACTTTTCTTAGTTAAAATGTGACATTTAAAAGTATGGTGCTATATTTAGTTTGAGTACAGTTTTAATGTGATTACAATTTATCAGGATTTTCTACAATTTATAACAAAAATTTGCTCTAGTTTTGTGTGTTATCTTTGTCAAGTTTTGACATCACAATCTATGACCTGGAGTCAGTTCAGTATGGTCACTCAGCTGTGTCTTGACTCTTTGTGACCCCATGACCACAGCATGCTAGGCTTCCCTGTCCATCACCAACTCCCAGAGCCTACTCAAACTCATGCCCATCACATCAGTGATGCCATCCAACCATCTCATCCTCTGTCGTACCCTTCTCCTCCAGCCTTCAATCTTTCCCAGCATCAGGGTCTTTACAAATGAGTCAGTTCTTTGCATCAGGTGGCCATAGTAGGAGTTTCAGCTTCAGCATCAGTCCTTCCAATGAATATTGCCTTTAGGATAGACTGGTTGGATCTCCTTGCAGTCCAAGGGACTCTCGGATTCATGTCGATGTATGGCAAAGCCAATAGAGTATTGTAAAGTAAAATAAAGCTAAAAAAAAAAAAAAAGAGTCTTCTCCAATACCACAGTTCAAAAGCATTAATTCTTTGGTGCTCAGCTTTCTTTATAGTCCAACTCTCACATCCATACATGACTACTGGAAAAACCATAACCTTGACTAGATGGATGTTTGCTCGTAAAATAATGTCTTTGCTTTTGAATATGCTGTCTAGGTTGGTCATAGCTTTTCTTCCAAGGAGCAAGGGTCTTTTAATTTCATGGCTTCAGTCACAATTTGAAGTGATTTTGGAGCCCCCCAAAATAAAGTCTGTCACTGTTTCCATCATTTCCCCATCTATTTGCCATGAAATGATGGGACCAGATGCCATGATCTTAGTTTTCTGAATGTTGAGTTTTAAGCCAACCTTTTCAGTTTCCTCTTTCAATTACATCAAGAGGCATTTTAGTTCTTCTTCACTTTCTGCCATAAGGATGGTGTCATCTGCATTATTGATATTTCTCCTGGCAATCTTGATTCCAGCTTGTGCTTCATCCAGCCTGACATTTTGCATGATGTACTCTGCATGTAAGTTAAATAA
The DNA here is from genome assembly GCA_006410875.1 of Neotragus pygmaeus. Lineage (NCBI taxonomy): Eukaryota > Metazoa > Chordata > Mammalia > Artiodactyla > Bovidae > Neotragus > Neotragus pygmaeus. The sequence goes on along the minus strand of SJYV01005992.1, from coordinate 317,822 downwards.
GCAGGGTGACAATATATAGCCTTGATGTACTCATTTCCCGATTTGGAACCAGTCTCTTGTCCATGTCCAGTTCTAACTGTTACTTGTTGACTTGCATATAGCTAAGATAATTAAAAGAAAATGTTGGTGATGGCAATGATCGTGATATTTAGAAAGTTGTACAGAATTCAGCTCCAAAAAAATTATGTATTTTATACCTTCTTAAGTAATAGATTTTTTATAATTTATGTTTTCTTAGAATGGGTTAATCTTGTTGTTTTTGTTTTTAGTTGCTAAGAAATCGTGTCTGACTCTTGTGACCCCATGGACTGTAGCCCACCAGCCTCCCCTGTGCATGGGATTTCCCAGGCAAGAATACTGGAGTAGATTGTGGTTTCCATCTCTAGGTGACCTTCTTGACCCAGAGATCAAACCCACATCTCTCACATTTCCTGCACTGGCAGGCAGATTCCTTACGACTTATCCACATGAGAAGCCCATGTGGATAAAATCTTATAAATTTATATTTTCATGAGAAGAGCAGCTTTCTTTTTATAGTTGAATGCATATTCTTTTATTGCTATGAGCTTCATACACTTACAGAAATTTCTCATTCTTGGTATCTGTGTCAATCAGAATTGCCAGGAGGTTATAGATTGTTTTCTTTTTTAAAAAGGGCTAGGTGCAATGGAGAAGGAAATGGCAACACACTCCAGTGTTCTTGCCTGGAGAATCTCAGGAACGGGGAAACCTGGTGGACTGCCGTCTATGGGCTTGTACAGGGTCGGACACGACTGAAGCAACTTAGCAGCAGCAGCAGCAGCAGCAGCAGGTTTAATAAAATATTTCTTTTAAATACTATGTTTTATTAATTTCAAGTTTATTTACATTATCTATTTTTATTTTATTTCTCTATGTATTGCTATTATTTTATATCTATTATTAGTTTAGTAGTTATTTATTGTATAAATTTATTATTTATCTAATGGAATTTATCTCTATTATTATTATCCTTTTCCTAGATTATCATATATAGCTATTCAATTATTTTTTCCAGTTTTTCATCCTTCTTCTCTTTATTTATAGCTTGCCTATAAGTATAATAAATATTTTTAGGACTACAAATTGCCCTCTGATTACTATTTATCCCATAAGGTGGGATAAACTAATTTCTTCTTTATAAATTTTCATTCCTGATTTGTCCCAATTCTGGTATTTCTGGTGTACTTTTGGAGGACATGAATAAATGAATGAAAAAACCCTGTAATTTCACCTTAAATTTCTTTGAGTCTATTTTTTTAGAAGAATATTTCTTAATTTCCAAGTCATAGATTTATTTTGATCATTTTTTGTTGTTTTTGAGGATTTCTTGTTATATTCTGTGTCAAGAATGCAGCCTTGATAATTTCTTTTTTTCTTTTAAAATGCTCAATAAACCTAATTTTTTTGCATTATTATTGATTCTTTCCATTATTATTGAGTCTTTTCAGATAAGAAGCCAATCAGAGGACACTTTTCTAGAATTCTCAGAGAGGGTCCCATTCACAACTCGCGTTATTTCCCATGGGTCTGACAGGGAGAGGCCTTTTAGTCATGTGCTGTGAGCCCAGGGATGTGATCCTCTCAGTACTGTTGGTGCCACCTGCAGAGATCTTTGCTCTGAGGGTTCCCCGTGAGCCTGTGGGTGTCCATCTGACCCTCTGGGCAGCTGAGATGTTCACCTGAGAGGCGAATGTCTCCTCCCTGAGATGCTGTGGATCCGTAGGCTCTTACTAGATTCCAGCAGGCATCACAGGGTAGAGACAGGCCAATAAGGCGGCAGATGAAGGGATACCTGAGCGTTTCCTGCTATCCTCTTTCTAAAGCAATTTAAATGAAGGATTTTCTCCTTGGCGTACATTCTTCCCCCTTCCTCCTCCTCTTTCTTCTCCTTCTTTCCCCCTCCACTCCTCTTCTCTTCCCCCTCCTCCTCACCGCCTCCTCTCTCTCCTACTGCCCCTTCGCCGCCTCCCCTCCTCTTTACCCTTCTCCTCCTCCGCCCCTTCCTCTTCTCCCTCCTCCACTTCCCTCTTCCTTCTTTTTCTCCTCCTCTTTCTTTTTCCTATCCTCCCACCCCCCTCTTCTTCTGATATGCTATCCTGCCTGAGTTGATCGGTCTATCTTGCTCTTACTCTGGTTAATCAGCCTGCTTGGGTTACACTGATAATGCATGTCACTTTGAGCCTCATATGTGAACTCTTCCAGGTGTCAGGGTCCCTTTCCCCACTTTTCCAGTCATGAGACGTAGTGGTGATATTTACCACATGCCTAGCAAAGTTCTTAATGGGCAGTTTCTATTGTCACTATTACTATTAATCACTTAGTCACTGCTTTTGGCAGTTTACTTTCAGTTGAGCTGTCTCTGCGTTTGAGTTAACCCTAATAATAAAGGGATCACTACCTCCCCTTGACCTTGGAGATGCTGTTCAATATTCCAGACTAAATGTGTTGATGTGTGGATGGGGGACCATCTGACCTCATCTTGGCTGCTGGCTCCATTTCTTTGACAAAACAAAACATCCCCAAAAATCTGTCAGGAAAACTCTCTATAGAGGTCATTTGGAAATACAATTCCTCAAACAATATCACAAAATGGATATTTTTAAATTCTGGCTTGGCCAGTGTTAGAACTTCAGTGTTATTTTAGCAATTTCAGCAGACCTGGGAGTGCAAATAGTTGTAATTAAAGGCTTCCAGTAACAGCCCTGTCAAGTCCTTCTGTGTATCACATTTGGCACATGTTTCAAAGCTGAGAGTGATATTAAATAGACCATCTGTTGGTTTTCATTAGGTTTTCTCTCATCAACAGCACTATTAAATATAACTGAACCCATTTAAAAAAATTCCCTGACATCTGTGCTTTCAATTGGAACATCGATCAATATTAATAACAATGCTGCTTCACCTGAATTTATTATTAATGAAAAGTTAAATACAGCATAAATATCAATGTTTGCCCTACAATACCTTTAATAGTACTTACCCAAAAAAGGCAGAGAAAGTGTGCTGCTGTCTTATGGGTAAAATTAATGAAAATGCCTGGATACAAGTATTCCACTGATTCCCACTGGTGGCCAGCATATTTGCAGCATCTGGGCTTGCACATTTCTCACCAAAAAGACTTGCCCTGAAAATTTTACCTGGTAAATTTTACTGTCATTCAAGTACTGACTTAGGTATGAGCTCCTCTTGGAAGTCTTCCTTGTCTTTATCAGTGTTGATTTACCCTTGCCTTTCACCTCCTCCAGTCCTTGAACAAAAGACTTTGATCAAACTTTGCTTTCTTTCATGTTTGTCTCTCCAAGAAGAGCAGAATCATGCCTTGTGTATTAAACCGTGTGTATAGTAGGTGCTCAGTTGTAATGAACCAAACAAACAAATAAATGAACAACTGAAATGCAATTCTACCAGAAAGAAGAGAGAAAACTTTACTGACTCAATAGTTGATGAAGACTATATTTTCCCCAATGCACCAACAAGAGGCATGACAAAAGTAGAAAGATTTATACAATGAGTTCAGTTCAGTTCAGTCGCTCAGTCATGTCTGACTCTTTGCAAACCCATGAATCACAGCATGCCAGGCCACGCTGTCCATCACCAACTCCCGGGGTTTACCCAAACTCATATCCATCGAGTCGTTGATGCCATCCAGGCATCTCATGCTCTGTCATCCCCTTCTCATCCTGTCCCCAATCCCTCCCAGCATCAGGGTCTTTTCCAATGAGTCAGCTCTTCACATGAGGTGGCCAAAGTACTGGAGTTTCAGCTTCAGCATCAGACCTTCCAGTGAACACCCAGGACTGATCTCCTAGAGGATGNTATTCTTGCCTGGAGAATCCCCATGGACAGAGGAGTCTGGTGGGCTACAGTCCATGGGGTCACAAAGAGTCAAACATGACTGAGTGACTAAGCACAGCATAGTACAGGAAGATTCTAGAAAGATAGTGTGTTCAATTCCAGACCACCATCATAGAATGAGTTACATGGATGTTTTTGGTCTCCCAGAGCATATTAAAAAATTACTTATACACTACACTGTAGTCTGTTGAGCATACAATAATATTATCTCTAAAAAAAAGTACATAGCTTAATTTTAAAATGTTATTGCTTAAAAAAATATTAATCATCATGTGAGCATTCAAGTTGCAATCTTTTTGCAAATGTAACATCAGAGATGACTGATCACAGATTGCCATTACAAATATAATAATAATGAAAAAGTCTGAAATGTGGAGAGAATTACCAAAATGTGACACAGACACGACATGAGCAAATGCTGTTGGAAAAACAGCATCAGTAAACTGGCTTGATGGAGAGTTGACACAAATGTTCGGTTTGTAAAAAAAAAAAAAAATCTGTGAAGCACAATAAAGCAAAATGCAGGAAAATGAGGTATGCTTATAACAAAATATATTTACTCTCTACATTTTATGTAGGATATAATACATACTATATAATTAGCATGGTATATATAGTATAGTATGGAGCTTCCCAGATGGCACAGTGGTAAAGAATCTGCCTGCTAATGCAAGAGATANTATAACAAAATATATTTACTCTCTACATTTTATGTAGGATATAATACATACTATATAATTAGCATGGTATATATAGTATAGTATGGAGCTTCCCAGATGGCACAGTGGTAAAGAATCTGCCTGCTAATGCAAGAGATACGAGAGACTTGACTTTGATCCCTGGGTCGGGAAGGTCCCCTAGAGTAGGAAATGGCAACCCACTCCAGTATTCTTGCCTGGAAAATTCCATGGATAGAGAAGCCAGGCGAGCTACAGTCCATGGGTTGCAAAGAGTCAAACATGACTGAGCGATTGAGTGCAACATACAGAATATAGTATAATATAATACAATCTATCTTATGTAGTATATAATACAAGAATTATATATTTTTTTCTAGTTTTACTGAGATGTTGACATGTAACTACTTTCAATTACGCAGCACAATATTGTCATCTGTAGTTACTCTGTTGTATATAACATCTTCAGGATTGTAACTGGAACTTTGTAACTTCTGACCACCTTCACTCATTTCTCCCACCCCTCACCCCCCGAGGCTGGCAACCAACAACCTGTCCTCATTTTCCATGAGTTTGGCTTTTTCTGATTCCACATACAAGCAAGATCATATGGTAGTGATCTTCCTCTGTCTGACTTATTTCACTTAGCACAGTGCCCTCAAGGGCAACGACCATCACAGTGCTTTTCTACTTCCTTCCTTCTACCTGTTGCTAGAATTCTCCCATTCAGTTGAAGGTGAGATCTAACTCCAGCTTTTGAGTTAATCACGAAGTCTGTGAATGGAGTCTGTCTACCCACACTGACCCCTCCTTACTCAGGAGTTGTCATGGTGATCCACCCTCTCTTCTCCGACAGAACCTTCCTCCTGTTCTGTGCTGCCCATCAACTTCTCCAGCATCAGGGTTTGACTCTCTTAATGTCCCTAAAACCAAGGGTTTCGTACATCACAGCAGACCACCCTGTATCTCTCCACTTCAACCCATGAGCACTTCCATGGCAAAGTCCTGATAACAGAATTTTTGTTGTTGTCATTTCATCGTTTGTTACACTGAGGCTACTGTTAACATGTCAGACAAAAAGAACCATGATAAGTCACTAGAGACATTTAAGGGAAAATTACTTGGTTTTAGGTTTCCCANGACAGATCTAATAAACTTCTCTAATGGAAAAATTGAGTTTAAGAAAAAGCTATTGAAACATAAAGTTATTTTAGTAGCATCTATCATATCTTTTGGGGTTATGTTGGTTTCATTGTATTATTGTAACACCAGGATTGGATTAACTTTGAAAACATATATTTTCAATTCAGGACAAAAAATTATAGCACAGTTTGCCTTATATTAGTTATTCAGATAATTGGGATAAGAAGATTTTGGGACTTTATTTTCCTTGAGTAATTAATTGCTAACCCCTCATTTTCCTCTGTTTGTAAATGGACAAAAAGTTTTCCTGAGATCCTAAACTGGGTTCTTTAGTGAGTGTAAGTTTGTATAGAATGGTGTTTGGGGTCTGCTGGAGGTGTGTTTACACAGTGTTTTAAGAATTGCAAAGAAGAACAAGCAACTTGATGCTTAGAGTTTGGACAGAGAGAAGAGTCTTGGGGTGGAAATCCCCAAGCTATAATCAATGATTTTTTAAGCAGATATAATATCAGCCTCAAAGGGAGAGCATTTTAAAGTGTAGATTTCAGGATTCCAGATCCTAAAACATTCTGATTCTGTAGGTTTGGAGGTTGGGAAAATGATAGTCTTCTAGAAGGACCACCACAAACAAGTCTTCTAAGAAGTTCTTGTTGCACCTCTCAGGCAAGAACTAAATGTGAAAGGTACTTTCCCTGAGGGCAGGGACAGTAAGGGCTCCTGAACTTGAGAGAGGTGTATGGACAAGTCCTCACTCATGACCTCCAGCCTATGCATGCTCTTGAAAATGGCAGGGTCTTAGAAATGTCTTCAAAGGCTAGTGGAGCCTATTGCTTTCTGCAATTCCCCAGATGTGGAAACAGAGATTTGAAAAGTCCAGAACCTCAAGAGGGGGCCTTTTTTTGGCTCTTAGAGTCAACTGAATAAGCATGGGAGGGTTGGAGTTCTAAGGATATGGGTGTGAGCTATGGCCATGACATATAGCTACTACAAAGGTGCTTCATCTGGAAGCAAGGGCAATTACAATAGTCAAGGCATCATAACAATGTGAATCAAAACGCAAACTTTCATGTTAACTGCTTTAACTAAATGAATTTTTAAATCATGACAATAAGATAATCACTTATGTACACTCATAGCATTATGTACCAGATACTAAATGTTCATATTTTGTATCCAGTAATTCCAACTTTAAGAATCTATCCTAGGGAATCATCTGAAATACAACATCTATGTACTAAGATATGTTCCAAAATGTTATTCATAACATTTTGAATTCATAACATTTCCTGTCATTCACAACAGGAAACAGATGTCCTAGATGGTTTGGTAAATGAAGGCATGCTCTATAGGAAGATATTAAACAACCACTAAAATATTTATTAAAATATAGGATATGAGATATCGCTCTTGACAGGATCTGTAGGGGAAGAAAAAAACAGAGCATGAGAAAGTACCCTACGTTGTTAACATGGACACACGCACACAAATAAATTATTGGAAAAAACTATGTCAACAAATGCCAAGGGAGGCCTTCCTTCAAATTTGACATGGTGACTGTTTCTCAGCCATAGATCTCACCTTGATATTGCTTAAAGAAGCCAACTGTTACTCCTCTGTCTATAGTGAGTTCTTGTCATTACCATGATTTTGTTACTGAATTAAGTTGTATGGACTCTCCTCGAGTTCTTTTGCCTTTCAAGTTCATGTAGCTAAATCATGAATCCAAAGGTAAGATCCATGCTACACAAGCTTTGTTCAATGACCAAAGAATGGAGAAGTGGGAACTAAATTCACAGATCAGCTTCTAGACCATGATGCAAGAGAAGTTTGATTTTAAAGAATAAAGTTGAAAGGAGGAGGAATGAGGCTATTTATCCATTTTTGTCCTTAATTTCTGGTTCTACTGCTTATATGCTAATGTAGTAAAACCAGCATTTAATGAGACTCAGGGTCTGTTGGAGGTCAGATTCCTCACCCTCTTGGTCCCAGGTGGTTCCATCTGTATTTTGTTTGTTTGTCTCTCCCCGTAACTTCGTTTCTTATCTCTGGACCATTAAAGACTTCAAGATTTATATTGACTTCTGCTAAAAGTTAGGGTTGGGAATTTTGAGCAAGGACCTGGTGCAGCAGCTCTAGCAACTATTCTTCAAAACACTGTTCTTATCATTTGTAGAAAGAAAATTACCTGTTTATCTAATAATATTAATATAATAGGTTTTGCTCTTGAAAAACTGTGCTTCTTAGGATGAAGAGTATTTCTGCTTTACTCACTACCGTTTATTTGGAGGCTGACCCGGGTTGGTCTTGAAGCAGTGGGCACTCAATGAATTAGTATTTTCTATATCACATTAGCTGACAGCATCTGTACTCTACCTATGTATGTGGCTTACTAGGTGGCGCTAGTGGTAAAGAACCTGCCTGCTGGTGGGTTGGCTCCCAGGGTTGGGAATGTCCCCTGGAGGAGGAAGTGGCTACCCACTTCAGTATTCTTGCCTGGAGAGTCCCATGGACAGTGGAATTTGGTGGGTTACAATCCATAGGATTGCAAAGAGCTGTACATAACTGAAGCGACTTAGCACGCATATACATATCAATTCAGTTCAGTCGCTCAGTTGTGTCCAACTCTTTGTGACCCCATGAATCACAGCATGCCAGGCCTACATATATGTATACGTAATTTTCCACTCAATTCCACAGTCTCTGGTATTCCATATTTGAAATTTGAGATTTGCATTCATTGTCTTACTTTTCTTTACAGCTTTTAAAAAATATACATTCTTCTGATAAATAGCAGATGGAGTAAGGTAGTACATGACGTATTAATAGTTACATATACCTTAGCAGGAAATAATTTCTCAATGTTTTTTTTTGTTTTTCCTCCTGTAAATGGTATCAGTCTATAAAAGAAAGGACAGCTCTGATAATTCAGAGAAGGAGCCTTATTTTTTGGACTTCAAGTTTGCCCTGATGGCCTCAGTCATGACTGGGCCTTGCCAAGGACAGCCAAACAGCCCCAAGAAGTGTGACCAGAAAGAAAGATGGAAGGGGTCAAAGCAGATATTTATTTTCTCAGCTTTGGTTGAGAGCTAACCTTTTCTATGGATGTTTGTGAAAAGGAAGGAGAGGGGTGCATGGTGATTGGGAGTGGGGAAAATGTTAGAAAGTGGTGGGGATATAAACAGATAGAGATTATAATGGAAGCTCAACATTTCATCCTAAAAAATGTTCTGAAATAAGTGCATCCGTGGTTGTTATTTCCACTTACCAAAAATATCCAATCTGACTAACATGCTAATTTATTTTTCTCAAGTTTATTTAAAATTTCTTTTCCATAATTTGGAATCTGACTCTAGAAAAGATGTCAGTTCAACTCAACAACACGTGAGCATTCTGATTTCCTTACAGAAGCCAAGGACCCAGAGTTCACTTTGGTTTGGTTCCTAGCTCACCTGTTCTTAGGGAAACACAAGGATAAACAACTGAGATACATGGATGTGTGCATCTCCCTCCCTCCCCTCCTCCTTCCTCACCTTCTTCCTTTCTCCCTCTTTCCTTCTCTCTCTGCCTTATTCTCCTTTCTACTCTCAGGTTGTAGTTAAGATTTAAGTTGAAGCAGATGAACAAAACAGATTGGAGACATTAACCTTAGGCTGTCTTTGCCTCTGAAATTAGCATCGGCTCTGGGTGTGAATGACTGTTGATTCCTACGTTAAAGAAAGCTGCAATTTCTCAAAAATTGGAAGGATATTATGAGCATCTTAAACCTTCAGGGATCTTCATTAATTACAGTTCCTGGACAAATATTTCTTACAGTAAAATCGACACATGCAGAAATGCTGATTTTAAGTCTTCACTGGTGTGCCAGTGTTGATGATTAATGTCTATTTTACTTCTTTCATTAGAGACCTCACATGTGAATTAGGCCAGATCACAGAGATGATTCATCTTTTCCCTCCTAGAAGGCAAAGCATGTTTTTTGCTAAAGAGAAAAGAGAAATTTTCTTTTACCTACTCCGTACTCCCAGCAAAGCCTTCTGGCATTCAGTTGTAACACATCCCATCTTTTCTAACATGTTGCATCTCATCTAGTTTCTGCAATAATCTCCTAATAGTCTTCCTTCTCTCCAGTTCTCTGGTTTAATGGACTGATGGCATCACGAACTCGGTTAACGTGAGTCTGAATGAACTCTGGGAAATGGTGATGGACAGGGAGGCCTGGGGTCTCCCTGTAATTCATGGGATCGCAAAGAGTCGGACACTACTGAGCGACTGAACTGAACTGATTTATGCCTGTTACCCAAACATTATTATTAAAATTGTCCCCATTTATGCTCAGATGTGCCTTGGTTTGGATGATAATTGTACAATCACCCTATGATTTGAACTGTATCCACCTTTCCAACCTCATTTTTCACTTCACGTCTTTGTGCTTGCTGTACTTTCTCTTGTTCCCTTGGATAATTTCATGCTTTCTGGGGCCTTTCAGTGTATGTTCTTTAGCCTGGCACAATGTCTTCTTCACCTCCCTATCTCAGCTCCGAAATTACTTCCAAAGCTTTCCTGACCTCACCAACTTAATTCAGGGCTCATCATTCAAAGTGTTTCTTAAGAGTTAAAGTCCACAATTATTAGTGTGACTACTTCACTGATGCTAATTCTACCATTAGATTCTATCAGCCCCTAAATTTTATTTCCTCCTTTAGAGGAGGAAAAAATGTTTTAGGGAGATTAAAAAATTGATGTATGATAACTGAGTGAGTATCTGAACCTCAGTTCTGCCTAACTTTGTCATTTCTATTTCCTGATAGAAGTCTTTAGCCAGAAGAGCTAAAGGTGAAGTGTCTGGTTGACAATGACACCCTGTATTGCAATATCTTCTATATCTCTTTGGCGTTAAAAGCAATTCCCAATAAATATTTTCAAGTTCTGAAAAGCCTTAAGATTACTCAGCTGAAAAATTCACAGTATTCAGTGACATCACAATGCATCCCTTATTATCGGGGAATCTCTTTATCCTTTTTATCATTCCTCTATTGGTGGCTCACCAATAGCAATTGGTAATGCTGGCAGTTGGTGAACTGGCAATAAGGTAGCTCATCTCATCCCAGAAGAGGAGAACTTCTGGTGCTGGAAATAAGAAAGATTTGCCCCCAAAGACAAAACCTAGAGAGGAAGGAATATGTGGGGGAATCACATGGGGCTTTAATCACATGGACTCTCTGTGAAATCTCATGTCCAGCAAATTCTACTTCCTGTCCCTCCTGGGAACCTGGTTAAGGTACATTTTTCAGCCTCCCTTCCAGTGAGGAGAAGCACGGTGATTGACTTCTGACCAGGTAGAAATAGGGAGATGGGAGGTGAGTCATTTCTATGATATAAAATCCTGCTTGCCGTTTTCCATATTTCATGCGCTGGAAAAGTAATGAAATTGACTGCATACTTTGATGAAATCAAGAACTCAAAATCCCAATTTTCTCTTGATTTGCCTGCATAAATAGTTAGAAGCACTGGTCAACTCCTTTTACACCTGATTTTAATCATCCTTACTCCCAACCCTGGATTCTGCTGTTAATATAAGTGTAAATTAATGTAACATTGTGGGAGATACTTCCCTATGGGCTTCTTATGTTTCTGTAAGTTTTGTAAGCAGAGACATTGCTAGCTTCTGTTTCAGACAGTTTCTTCAAAGATACTTGTAAAGCAAACTGCCTTGTAAATATGTAATGTTTTCCCCCTGGAGAAGATGCCAGATTAGTTTACTGTCTGGGATAATAAACCATTGTATCTTTCTGATTCAAAGGTTGAGCAGGTTTGTTGTGGACCTTTTAGAACACTGAAGGTTTCCTAAGATCAAAGTTTCACTGCATGTGTAGAATTTACCTGGGCCACTGCATTGCCCCTGTGGGTTTTGTGTGTTGTGTGTTTGTGTGTGTGTGTATGTTGGTGGGGGGGAGGTGATCAGCAGATCCAAGTTGAACATGAAGCCCATGCAGCCTGTTATGATGTGACTGATATGATGTGTCTTTCATCCAGGAGTCTGATGTTTTCTGGCATCTATGAAACTGTGGCAGGATGATCTATTATGAAGGTAAAATCTCAGTCTTTTCACAGTTCTCGACAGCACTTGTTGAGAGCAATTTGAACGTATCAGTGAATTTAAAATCCATTGATACTATAATTTTATCCTTAGAAAATTTCCTGCAGAAAAATTTGTGTATTCAAATACAAATACAAAGTTATTTATTTCAGGGCAGAGTCTGATACTAAAAAATTAAAAAGAGCCTGACCATTTTAGTATGAACATATGCAATTTAATGATAGGCATTCCTAATTTGACTACAATTCAGCAACTAGAATAAGGGAACTCTTTATGAGCTGACAGAGGACTTTCCCCATGATTCATTTTTTTCATGGGAAAAAGCAACTTATACCACAATACTATGAATTTTGGACTCATTATCTATTCACTTTTTCACCTATCAAGCATTTATTGGGCATTTTCTATGTACCAGGATACACGCTGATATCTCACAGGCAACACTAACAATACCCCTGTGGGGAAACCAGAGAGGAAACAATGATAAGAGCAAAAATAAGGCAATCATCAGGCTATGAAAATATATTCAAATGATAGAAAGGCAAGGAGGCTACTTTAGGTGGGGTGGAAATGGAAATATATAGTTTCAGAGGAATTCTAAAGTATCATTTGAGATGATACCACAAGTTTGGAAATAAGCTAGCCAAGCAGGGATGGGGGAAGAATATTAGAGTCAGAGACTCAGAGAAGAAAAACGGTTTCTTGTGTTTGAGGATGAAAAAGTATCCCATGATGGTCAGATGATTTTTGTCATAAGGAAAGATGGTAACACTGAGGGCCATCATAATATATTTTGTTGTTCAGTTGCTAAGTCATGTCTGACTCTTTGCAACCCCATCGACTGCAGTACTCCATGTTTCCCTGTCCCTCACCATCTCCAGAAATTCACCCAAGTTCATGTCCATTGAATCACTGATACTATGCAACCATCTCACACTCTGCTACCCTCTTCTCCCTTTGCCTTTAAACTTGCCTAGCATCAGGGTGTTTTCCAATAAGTCAGCTCTTCTTATCAGGTGGCTAAATTATTGCAGCTTCAGCTTTAGCATCAGTCCTTCCAATAGGTATTCAGGGTTGATTTCTCTTAGGAATGACTAGTTTGATCTCTTTGCTGTCCAAGGGAGTCTCAAGAGTCTTCAACAATGCAATTGAAAAGTATCAAATTCTTTGGCACTCAGTCTCCATAGCTTTGACTATGTGGACCTTTGTCAGCATAGTGATGTTTTTGCTTTTTAATAAGCAGTCTAGGTTTGTCATAGCCTTCCACCTAAGAAGAAAGTATCTTCTAATTTCATGGCTACAGTCACCATCTGCAGTGATTTTGGAGCCCAAGAAGAGAAAATCTGTCACTGCTTCCGCTTTCCCCCCATCTATTTGCTGTTAAGTAATGGGACCAGATGCCATGATCTGAGTTTTTTGAATGTTGGGTTTTTAAGCTAGCTTTCTCACTCTCCTGTTTCTTCTTCATCAAGAGGTTCTTTAGTTTTTTGCTTTCTGCCATAAGGATGGTATCATCTTCGTATCTGAGGTTATTGATATTTCTCCTGGAAGTCTTGATTCCAGCTTGTAACTCATCCAGCCCTGCATCTCGCATGATTTTCTCTGTATATAAGTTAAATAAACAGGGTGACAATATACAGCCTTGAAGTACTCCTTTCCCAATTTTGAACCAATCAGTTGTTCCATGTAAGGTTCTAACAGTTGCTTCTTGACCTTCATACAGGTTTCTCAGGGGGAGGTAAGGTGGTCTGGTATTCCAAGCTCTTGAAGAATTTTCCACAGCTTGTGATCCACATAGTCAAAGATTTTAGCATAGTCAATGAAACAGAAGTAGATGTTTTAATGGAATTTCCTTGCTTTCTCTATGATCCAATGAATGTTGACAATTTGATCTCTGGTTCTTCTGCCTTTTCTAAAACCAGGTTATATATCTGGAAGTTCTGTTGAAGACTTGCTTGAAGGATTTTGAATATAACCTTATTAGCATGGGAAGTGATCATGATTGTGTGGTAATTTGAACATTCTTTGGCATTGTCCTTCTTTGGTGTTGAGATGAAACTGACCTTCTCCAGTCCTGTGGCCACTGCTGGGTTTTCCAAATTTGCTGACATATTGAGTGCAGCACTTTTAGTATTTTAAATAGCTCAGCTGGAATTCCATCACCTCCACTAGCTTTACTGGTAGTAATGCTTCCTAAGGCCCACTTGACTTCACACTCCAGCATGTCTGTCTCTAAGTGAGTTACCATACCATCATGACAATCAGGGTCATTAAGAGGGGTTGATGAAAGGAGTTTTTAGATATCATTTGAGATAAGATATTTGGAAGCAACCAAAAAAAAAAAAAAAAAGCATGTTAGGTCAGTGATAGGATCTGATTTTCTTATATAAATGATCATTCTGATGGCTATATGAAAAACAGACTTTATGATAGTCTCTCTTTCTATAAACACATATGTATACATGCACATATATGCATATAGCCCTCCCTGGTGCTCAGACAGTAGACAGTAAAAGATCTGCCTGCAATGCAGGAGACCCAAGTTCGATCACTGGGTTGCAAAGATCCCCTGGGGAAGCATTTGGCTACCCACTCCAGTATTCTTGTTTGGAGAATTCCATGGACAGAGGAGGCTGCTAGGCTACTGCATGGGGTCACAGAGTCGGACACGACTGAGAAACTTTCCTTTTCTTTTTCCATATATATACACACATGCATATATACATATTATATATAAATATACATGTCCTTATTTTATGTAGAAGTAATAGCTTATGGTTTTGGGGGATGAATTGGGAGAATCTTAATACTTATTTCTTCATAAAAAATAAGAAACACATTCTGAATATTAATAGGAAAAGATGAGGAAGGTAGAATTTCTGGAGCCAGGTTATATACAAAACCAAGATAGAATTTTCCTCCAATAGGTATTATTCTGTTCAATTCAGCTCAAAAGCTCTTAAGTTTTTTGATCTTATTTGTTTCTTTACCACCAGAGGTGACAATATTAGCATTGCTTAGAAAATAATTTGTCTACACACATGTACATGTTTACAAAAGCCATTGGTTTCTAACATATGAATATTAATTGCCATCTTTGAAAAGAGATCAAAGGAGGAAAAAAGAGCCACAGAGAATCAGTTCAGTTGAGTCGCTCAGTTGTGTCCAACTCTTTACGACCCCATGAATCGCAGCACGCCAGGCCTCCCTGTTCATCACCATCTCCCGGAGTTCACTCAGACTCACGTCCATTGAGTCCGTGATGCCATCCAGCCATCTCATCCTCGGTCGTCCCCTTCTCTTCCTGCTCCAAACCCCTCCCAGCATCAGAGTCTTTTCCAATGAGTCAACTCTTTTCATGAGGTGGCCAAAGTACTGGAGTTTCAGCTTTAGCCACAGAGAATATAGTCATGCAATCTTATTTTGGATGAGTTAATAAACTGGAAGCTGAAATAAAAACCTAGGCTGAAAATGACCTGGCCAAGGAAATACTTATGAGATCTTCTGATAAACTCTGACAAAGATGGTATTAAGAGAAAGATCCTTTACAATGGAAAGACTTTAAAAGTTGCAAAATATAAATTCAATGTTTTTCCTACTGTCAGTAAACAAAGCAATATATATGTCTTCTTTCATAAATACATAATTCTAGCAGTTCAATGTTATGGCCATTTCTCACAAAACCATATTTTGATTTGATAACATAATTACAGTAGAACGAAATCTCCTTGTTGATGCTGAGACCTCATTTAAACATCTACAAGCTACCTGTTTAGAATGAAACTTGTTCTTGACCTAAATACTGCAAGGTTATTGATATGTATCCTAGAAGTCTCACTAATCTATTTACTGAAATTTCATTATCCCAAACTGTCATAGACACAATCACTCCCACTCTCATTCTAACTCCAAGTTAGTGACTCATATCAGGGAAAAAATGTCATGTTCTTCTTTGTAGGCAATGGAATAAAAAGAAAACTAACGAATATGGAAGTAAATTGGCTAATTGCTAATGTTTGAATATGTTCAGCTGATACTGGGCGCTTTCGGCCAGCGCAGTGATGAGGGCAGATCACTCTAGTAGCTGTCATTGGTTTTGTGTTTTCCTCTGATGTTGAAAGTGGGGGGCCTGTTATCTCTAGGATGAAGTGAAGTCTCTAAGTCGTGTCCGACTCTTTGCGACCACGTGGACTGTAGCCTACCAGGCTCCTCTGTCCATGGAATTTTCCAGGCAAGAATACTGGAGTGGGTTGCCATTTTCTTCTCCAGGAGATCTTCCCGACCCAGGGATTGAACCTGGGTTTCCTGCTTTGTAGGCAGACACTTTACTGTCTGAGCCATCAGGGAGGTCCTAGATCTAGAATAGCCAGCAGTAATTGTCAGAGTCCTGGGATTTATTTATGGATTAATTAGAGAAACTATTGAATATCTTCTATGTTCCAGGTACTATACAGAATGAGTGAAATATGTTTTTTGACTCTGCTCTGGTGTCTAATCATCTTTCATTTGGTTTTCCACCACGTTAGATATACCATGCTTACTTTTTCAAAATTTATATGTTCTCAAAAAGTACCATGAAATTATATCTCCCTCCAAGGCTTCTGTTTGACTTTTGCTTGGTCATTTGGAATTCATAGAAATTGCTGTTGCATTTGAATAGCATATTTCCTATTGTTTTAACTAGAGTGATTTATAGCAGTGTGTAGGAAGATTTGATTTTTGACATGCTTAACACTGATGAATTGGGTGAAATATTTTTCAGTCACAGGTTTCTGGCCAAGCTTCTTCTGAAGTGAAGCCCAGGTTCTCTCTGAGGAGACTGGAGAGGAAAGAACAGGTGAAGTAAATAGTGCCATAGAAAAGCTTCTACCTACCTCTTGGCTGTGTCATCTCTCTGCTATCTTGCCTCAATGCACAACTGGTTCACATTTTTATCAGTTCATGAGTGACTCTCCCTGGATTCTTGGAGTAGATTAACAACTTCACTTACTTTTCCAGGGAAATAAGACAACTATGGACCTTTCCCTTAAAGATTTTACTGGTTCCGTTCCCTCTCTGCCTCAGTATCGCTCGGAATAGTCCATGGTAATTTTGTCAACCTTCTAGAAGGGAACACACCCCCAGATTCTCTTGACCAAAGTCAAAGATGTTCCTTGAATTCATGTATCAGAAATCACATATTGAAGAGCTGCCAGTGGATCCTTTTGCAAGAGGTCTAAAAAGCCCTGTGATATCATAAAAACTTCCTCTTTTCTTGTTTTCCACTTCTGATCCTAGGAGATTAGCCTTTGTTTTTTTTTAATTTTATTGGAGTATAATTGATTTATAAGTTTCAGGTGTACAGCAGAATGAATCAGTTATATATGTATATATCCATTCATTTCCAGATCCTTTTCTAATGTAGCTTATTCAGTTCAGTTCAGTTCAGTCACTCAGTCATGTCCAACTCTTTGTGACCCCATGAATCAATCACAGCATGCCAGGCCTCCCCATCTATCACCAACTCCCGGAGTTCACTCAAACTCATGTCCATTGAGTCAGTAAAGCCATCCAGCCATCTCATCCTCTGTCGTCCCCTTCTCCTCCTGCCCCCAATCCCTCCCAGCATCAGAGTCTTTTCCAATGAGTCAACTCTTTGCATGAGGTGGCCAAAGTACTGGAGTTTCAGCTTTAGCATCATTCCTTCCAAAGAACACCCAGGACTGATTTCCTTTAGAATGGACTGGTTGCATCTCCTTTATTACAGGATATTAAATAGAGTTCAATATATATATATTTTATATATCATAATATGTATATATTAATCCCAATCTCCTAATTTATCCCCCCGTACTTTTCCCCTTTGGCAACTGTAGTTTTGATTTTGAGATCTGTGAGTTTGTTTCTATTTTGTAAAAGCTTTTTTGTATAGTTTTTATTAGATTCCACATATAAGAAATATCATATGATATTTGCCTTTGTCTGACTTCACTTAGTATGATACTATCTAGATCCATCTATGTTGCTGCAAATGACATTAGTTCATCCTTTTTGATGGCTGAGTAATATTTAATTTTAAGTATATACCACATCTTTTTATCCCTTCATCTTTTAATGGACGTTTAGTTTACTTCCATGTCTTTGTGCTACTGTGAACATTGGAGTGCATGTTTTGAATTACAGTTTTGTCCAGATATATGCCCAGGAGTGGGGTTGCTGGATTATATGGTTAGTTCTATTCTTCTTGACACACAACTCTCTTCTTCATGACTTCCTCAACTCAGAGTTCCAGAAGCCCCATATTTACATAGTTTCTTGTAGCAAGTTAAGGATAATTTCTATAAAGAAAACTTTTGAGTGCTTTGGGATCACCTGAGGTGTCTTTTAAGAATTGAAGATTCTTATCATCTCTGGTGGATCATTCATTATCTCTGCTGGATCACTATCACCAGAGATAATGATTCCATAAGTCTGGGATTGATTCCATAAATCTGGGGTAGGTTCCATAAACCAATGTAGTAATGATGCTCATTACGGTGCATGTGGCCTTGAGTTCACCCTTGAGGAAGATTGCACTGCGATGACAAACACTAGCTTGTGAATTGACAAACCTGATTGGATTTCTAGCCCCACAATTTAGTAAGAGCATAACTTTGAATATGTTAATTTACTAACCAAAATTTGTAATCCAGCTTTCTTACTTCTCATTGATGTTTAATGTTATTTAATTTTACCAAGTCCATGAGGACACACAGTATAGATACAAGAATCAGGTCATTCTAGGGAAACGTACAAGTGAAGAGTCCACAAGAAGAGTTACACTTGCCCAGATTGCCTAACTTTCTGTAGATAGATAGCAGGGCTGGAGCTTGCTGGACCCACTGTGGCTGGATTCCAGGGAAGGAACTCCATGCTCTATTGCTCTCCCTTTAATGGGATGAGGGCCAGAAAGGCCTTGACAGTGAGTGGCGTGATGCTTTGTGAGCTCGCCTGGTATTGTACGTAAGTTACAAAGTAATAACAGTTTAGATGCCATTGTGCAGGAGAGTAATGGGAAATGCCGCCTGCTTAAGACCTCAAGATCTAGGGTACACCTCTAGGAAAATGCAGCTTCTCCTTCTTGGGTGAGGGCAGTGTTCCTAGTTTCTTCTAACACATTTCTGGGCAATTCAGAGACAATTCTCAGGAAACTTTGCAGGTAGATACCACATTATCTCATAGGGCTTCTGTGAGCACTGGATGGGGCAATGTATGATGAAACAACTTAATTTAGTTATGGTCCGCAATAAAAATTGTTTATGCTTTATCCCTTTCCTGTATCCTACAGGGCTTGGGACACTTAAAAACTGCATGTTTTATACTCTTGTGTTCCAAATTGGCTAATTGGTTATATTATGATTGCTGTTGTTGATGTTTTTGTTATTATTAATCCCATTAATCTGAGTTGAAACCTTATTGTAGATTCTGTTTTTCTTCTCCTGAGGGAAGTTTAGTCTAAGCAAGAACAATTTTTTCTTCCTCTGAAGCTTAGGTTGAAGTCCATTATAATCCTAACAATTTGCCATAGAGTTTTCCACATTCAAATTGTTAGAAGCATTATATGAGTAGTTGAATTGCTAAACTGCCTTTCTAAGGAAATAAAAGACTGAAATTCACAAATTTTGATTATTTAAAATATTGCTATTTGAAGGATTTGCTCTGAAATTATTTTAATATAATCATGTATTCCATTAGTATGTGTAAAGCTTTATACATGAGGCTTTGTGAGCTCATATGGAATTATATAAAATGAATAATATTAAATGCATACTGTTCATAATATTGTGAGTTCAAGTTTAAATAATATTGTAAACCATTATATACATATATATGAATGCACTGTATAAATGTATCTGCTGAGATATGCAATGTGTCACTTTGCCAGAGTATAACATTGTACAGGTTATTATTTACGCTGTATATCTCTTATTATTGAAAAAAACCTCAGCAAACATATACTATCTCTTATTTTATATATATATATATATACAACAATGCCTCCTATAAACAGAAACTCAAAGTTCGTTAAATATGCAGATGATAACCATTGTTTGTGATTTGGGCATTTTCATTATCTAGAAAGAATCTATGAGCAGGGAATATTGAAGAATTTAGTATCCACTGATAGCGCTAGATGATTATAGCACAGGTCCTATATTAGAAGATGTTTTAACTTTGACTCTTGAATATCTCCCTATTGTTTACAAGGCCGTAGTAAAAATTTCTCAAAGCATTCTGAAAGCTCATCTATTTTGTCACAGAGAGAGGCTCATTCAAAATTTTAGGGGAATTACCAAGGGCTGCATTCATTTGAACCCATTGACCCATCTCAGAAAACACTAAATCCTGATAAAGGCAAAACAGGAACAGGAATAAAGGGAGAATTTCTGTACTGGGAAAGACCATAATAGATCAACCCCTTCGTCTTCCAGCATCATAAAGAATCAGGGTTCTGTTTATATCCTTTGCAAATAGAGAACAGGAGAATCTCAAGGCATCAGACTCATTCCAATGGAATCATCCCAAAATGTAGTCTCAATGCTTCTACTATCTTACCTCTTCAATTTATTCCCTATTTGGTCATTAGTTTCCTAAAACACAAGTCTGACCATGTTGCTTTTCTTTTAATCAAAAACTTCCCCTGCATTCTATTTTTTCCAGAATATGAATTTACACTCAACAGCATAGAATTCATTCCCTTCAACCCCAATTTCTGCCACGACGCTTCACATTCCTTCCACTCTGGTGCAAGGGAGCCACTTACTTGTCCAAGCTCCTCAAACACTTTCGCACTTGGTGTCTTGTGCAGCGTTCTTTCAGCTCACAACTGAGTCCTCAGTTCCTGACATCACTAGTGTGACTGGTGTCATGTGTGTGTTCAGTTGCTAAGCTGTGTCTGACTTTTGTGACCCCATGAACTGTAGCATGCCAGGCTTCTCTGTCCTTCACTATCTCCTGGAGTTTTAAATTCATGTCCATTGAGTTGGTGATGCTATCTAACCATCTCATCCTCTGCCACACCCTTTTCCTTTTGCCTTCAATCTTTCCTAGCATCAAAGGTTTTCCAGTGAGTCAGCCCTTCACATCAGGTGGTCAAAGCATTGACGCTTCAGTTTTAGCATGAATCCTTCCAATGAATATTCAGGGTTGATTTCCTTTAGGATTGACTGGTTTGATCTCCTTGCAGTCTAGTGGCTACATAAAGAAGAATAAATGAGAACAAATGAAAATGAGACACTTGTCTATTATATAGATTTTATTCCTTAAAGAACTCAAGAGTGACACATTGCTCAGACTTTGAACAGAGAAGTGGCAAAATTTGAGGGAATATGAGCTATTGTCTTATTTGCTCACTTGTTTATGTAGGCTGCTTTCTGGGTCTAGTTCATTTTGAAAATGTGATGATTGAGCATTATTTTATTGATGTTCAGCAGGTATCACTATGTAGTGGAAAGAGCTTGAGTTCTAGAGTCAGTTCTACACTCAACAGTCAGTGAACTGTTGGTTTTGGATTAAACTGTTAGTTTTTCTGTTAAATTGCTGTGTGACTTCAGAATCAATTTGAGTCTCAATTCTCTCAGCTAACATAAAGATAGTGATAGCTACCCCAAGATTAGAATAATGCATAGCAAGTATACACGAACCCCACCATTCTTTATTAGTAATAGTAATTATAGCAATATGAAGTTAACACACAATTTATTGAGCACCCATAAATGTACTTAACTTTTGCAGTGTGTTTTTCTTAAAGTCTCTAACGAGCACTTCTCTCTTTCCCTCCCTCCTCTCTTTCTCTCTCTCTCCTCACGCACACACGTATAAATACCTGCCATATATAAAAACTCAATATTAAGTTTGCTAAATATCCAGAGTATCACTTATGGTTTAGATTTTTTCAATATCCAGAAAGAATCAGTGAGCAGGGAATGTTGAACAATTTAATCTCCACCTGCCACCTTTACCTCCCAGTAACCCTGTCTCCACACTGACCCTCGGTAGAGCCTTGAACATTTATATATCTCAAATGCAATACAATGCAACACAATGCAAGGCAATGAGTACAATCATTATACCCAAGATCTAATCTACCTACCAAAGATTTTTCACATCACTTAAGGTGCTGATTGACATTTATGAGGATATTAATATAAGCTTGAAAAAACTGATAATAAAATGCTGCTATGACTAAAATTGTTTGGTGAGGAAATCTAGCTCACAGAAACATTTAAAACTTGGCAGCAACCGTACTAACTGAAACCTGTTAGGGAAATACCCCTTTTCTCATTTGACATTTTGAAGCCCATTGGCCTTTATCTCCTTTGCAACAGTATCCTGCTTTTATGTATTTTCTCATTCCGTTTCCAGCTGGTTTTTCATTCCTCTAAATCCGGAGGACAGAAGACCCCTGTCCCAGTTTCCCTGTTTCTCCTTGTCATCCGTCTTGTCAGAGCAGCACAAACATTGGTTTAGAGGCTGAGGGCAAGGTGTGAGCAGTTGCTGGTGTGCAGCCTTTGTAATATTTGCATACTTCCCTAAGAAGGAAAAAACAGATGGAATTTTTGAGTGAGGACAGTGAGGGCAAGTCAGAATCTACATGAGAGAAGAAAGGTAGGAAGGACAGGGAGCAGTGGCTGAGACAGAGAATTGCCACCAGATATCCCCAAGAAGGGCCCCATGGTGATGGAAAGGGACTTTTTAAACAAACTTTCTACACCCTGAGTAGGCCCCTGGTGGCTCAGCAATGACAAATCCACCAGCAATGCCTGAGACTGTGGGTTCCATCCCTAGGATGGGAAGATCCCCTGGAGGAGGGCATGGCAACCCACTCCAATATTCTTGCCTGGAGAATCCCATGGACAGAGGAGCCTGGTGGGCTACAGTCCACAGAGTCACAAACGCATACAGTGAAGAGTCCAGCCCTTTGTATTTAAAAGCAAAAATGTAATTCCTGCCTGCAGGAATAGACTCTCAATTTATGACCACAAAACTGGCTTACAAAATCAGTAGCTACACACACAGTTTTGAAGCCTCATTCCATGCAGTAGTAGTTTCTGGTTGTCAATGGGCTCCGCCCTTCTCAACCCCAACTTTCCTCTCAAAGTTTTAGAACACTTTGAAACTATGAAAAAAAAATTAATTCCAATAAAAAGAAGCTACCTGGCTGAAAGCAGGCAGCACTCTGATCACTGTTCCTTTTCTGGTCTTGGACCCCCTAGTTTCTGGGGCCCAGAGTGAAGGCTGCTACCTTATAGGATACTCCTGGTTCCTGTCATTCCTCCCCTACCCTCACCATCACCCTTCTGGGTAAGAACCATCCTAACAGAGGCTATAGCCTAGACACTCACTGACTCATGAGCCTCCTCATCCTGTGATAGTTCCAGTCTTTCCTTCCTCATCTACCTGGTCGATGACAGTCCTCTCATCCTACCAAGTCTTCCAGGATTCCACTGGGCAGCCCCCTCTGCCCTGTGAGAGCTGGTCTATCTATCATGCTCTGCCTTGCTTGCTGTGCTTGGCAGTGACAGGCTGGAAGGCCTTCATTCCTCCCTGGCACTCTGTTTCTCTAGATGAGGGGGCTTTCTCCAACTTCTCTCCCCACCAGGGAGGAGTAGGGATTTGCTTTTCTGACTAAAGAAGGTGGTGAGAGGCTGAAGATGGTCCATTTTTCACCAGAAACTGTCTCAAAAGAGGAACCATGTCCTCTGCTGAAGGCATCTGGGTTTGATGAGAAAAGCTGGCAGGGCCTGGGGTCAGCCTCCATCTCCTGGAGTAGATCATGAGGCCCACCTTCCTCCCCTTCACTCTCCATTCTGCTGGTCCCTGATGTGTGCTGAGTGACTGAAACCCCAGCTCAAATAAGTGTGCATTCACTAGTTGGATTTGTGGATAGAAATTTTCAGATAATAGTGCCCAAATCTGGACTTGGAAGCCAAAATAACAGAAAACCTCACTTTGCCTTCAGATCCAAATTCCAACTCAGCTTGACAAGAGAACCCTATAAAGTGGGACCCCAGCCAATCCTTTAAGATATCTTTTGCTGAACATAAATCCTCATTGGCCCTTTTGTCTATTTTCAGGTGTATAGTGCAGGTAAGTGGTTAACACCTGCAAATTCCAATATCTATAGCCTACTACAGTCATAACTATAACCTTTGCACACTTATACTTTTACCCCATAGCCCAAAAGTGATATGATACACTTATCAATTCAAATTGAAAGGCAAAAAGCATGATTCCTGGAGATACCTAGCAACTCAGCAAATATTTTTTGACTAACCATTGACTGTCTGAAACAAGAAGAGATCACTAATCTTATTAATGATTTCCTGAGGTCTCATTGCATGTATCTATGTAACTGAGCAAGACCCTACAGGACCTTCTGGAAACAGGCCAGGCCCCCTATCCAACTCTCCTATGTTCCCTGATGGCCTTCTGTCTATAGCAAAACTTTAGTCAAAGAATACATTTAAGCAGAGGAGTGAGAAAACGCAGAAAGGAAAACAGTCACGCAAGACATAATAATAGCTTAGCTATTAAACTAAGTCAAAGATTTTAGTTCCTCCTCAAAGGCTATAGATAATTTTTCTGAGCCACATTCTTTAGCTGTTTTGCAGATACTGAATCCCCCACCAGATGATAGAAGTTAACTGTATGTTTCCCATAAGCAATAGACCCCAGACAGTTTGGAATCATGTTGATGACATTGACTTCTGATTACCTGAAGTGAAGTGAAGTTGCTCAGTTGTGTCCGGCTCTTTGCAACCTCGTGGACTGTAGCCCACCAAGCTCTTCTGTCCACGGGGTTCTCCAGGCAAGAATACTGGAGAAGGTTACCATTTCCTTCTCCAGGGGATCTTCCCGACCCAGGGATCGAACCTGGGTCTCCCACATTAGAGGCAGATGTTTTAACCCCTGAGCTACCAGGGAAGCTGTACCTAGCCACCAACTAATCAGAAGAATATCCATGAGCTGACCACACACCCCACCTCTCCCTTAGCCTGCCTTTAAAAATATTCCCTGAAAAATATAATGGAATGAAGTGCAAGCCTTTTAAATACTAGGTCCTAGATTCCTTGCTTGGTGCTTGCAATAAACACTGCCCTTTCCCTCACCACAACCAATGTTGGTAGACTGGCTTTACTGTGAATGGTTGAGAAGACCAAAGTTTGGCCATGTGTGNAGGTTACCATTTCCTTCTCCAGGGGATCTTCCCGACCCAGGGATCGAACCTGGGTCTCCCACATTAGAGGCAGATGTTTTAACCCCTGAGCTACCAGGGAAGCTGTACCTAGCCACCAACTAATCAGAAGAATATCCATGAGCTGACCACACACCCCACCTCTCCCTTAGCCTGCCTTTAAAAATATTCCCTGAAAAATATAATGGAATGAAGTGCAAGCCTTTTAAATACTAGGTCCTAGATTCCTTGCTTGGTGCTTGCAATAAACACTGCCCTTTCCCTCACCACAACCAATGTTGGTAGACTGGCTTTACTGTGAATGGTTGAGAAGACCAAAGTTTGGCCATGTGTGTGTAGTGTGTGTGCTTCTATAGTCTGAGAGAAACAATGACTGAAGTACAGACATTTTACACCGTCTGTACTAGTGTACATGCCTAGGTGAGCACTTCTTGTCTCCCCTAGCTGGGGAAATGTACTAGAAAGTGTAGGGTTCTTGGTGTGGGGTTCAGTCTGGATTTGAGCTCCACAGGGCAATACATGCCAGGCTTAGAGCACAGGCTCTGCATTTTCTGGGCTTGAATCCAGCTCTACTACTTACTAGCCATGTAACACTGGGCAAGTTACTCACCTCATAAAGTTAAATTAGGTAAGACTGACAAAGTACTTAGAATAATGCCTTAATTCAGTTCAGTTCAGTTCAGTACTCAGTCGTGTCAGACTCTTTGTGACCCCATGAATCGCAGCACGCCAGGCCTCCCTATCTATCACCAAATCCCAGAGTTCACTCAGACTCATGTCCATCGAGTCTGTGATGCCATCCAGCCATCTCATCCTCTGTCGTCCCCTTTTCCTCCTGCCCCCAATCCCTCCCAGCATCAGAGTCTTTCCCAATGAGTCAACTCTTTGCATGAAGTGGCCAAAGTATTGGAGTTTCAGCTTTAGCATCAGTCCTTCCAAAGAAATCCCAGGGCTGATCTTCAGAATGGTCTGGTTGGATCTCCTTGCAGTCCAAGGGACTCTCAAGAGTCTTTTCCAACACCACAGTTCAAAAGCATCAATTCTTCAGCACTCAGCCCTCTTCACAGTCCAACTCTCACATCCATACATGACCACAGGAAAAACCAGAGCCTTGACTAGACAGACCTTTGTTGGTAATGTAATGTCTCTGCTTTTGAATATGCTATCTCGGTTGTCATAACTTTCCTTCCAAGGAGTAAGCATCTTTTAATTTCATGGCTGAAGTCACCATCTGCAGTGATATTGGCACCCCCAAAAATAAAGTCTGACACTGTTTCCACTGTTTCTCCATCTATTTCCCATGAAGTGATGGGACCAGATGCCATGATCTTAGTTTTCTGAATGTTGAGCTTTAAGTCAACTTTTTCACTCTCCTCTTTCACTTTCATCAAGAAGCTTTTTAGTTCCTCTTCACTTTCTGCCTTCAAGAAATGCCAGCTAATATTACCAAGAATGCCCTTGTCATCTTTTAAAAATTGGAATTTAACAATAAGCTATATAGTTTTTTGATTTTTTGTCATGTATAATGTTTGGATTGTCTCATTGTCATTGTTAGTATAGAATTATACTACAAATGTAGGAAACAATAATAAAAAACATTTCTGTAAGTGAGCTGATTCTGTGAATCTCAAATACTCTTTTATCAATGTACTTTCTTTAAAAATCTGGTCAAAAAAATATTGTCAGTATCCTGCTGTTATTTATGCAAAGCCATGGAAATGAACTTCATCATGGGGCTGAGTATTACTACTGTGGTAGATGTCAGAGAGAGGGCATTCTATTGAAGCTGATGGTCTTCACCAAGAGTAAAAGATGTATGTCCCTTTTCCTGAAGGAAGACCTTCTACAGTAGAACAGGAGCCATTCATCAGCTAAACCTTTCAGGTATCATTTGAGAAGTGGGAGAAATTAAATAATTCCAGGAATGGCAATGAGAATTCCATTGAAGGTAGTGGGATGAAATGATTTAATTCAGAGCTGTATGCAGATTGAGTTACACCAAGCTTCCAAAACCTAGGCAAAGAGCACAGGGTTCTCTATGACTTTAGTAATCTAAGGCATTAATTCGCCTTACTACGATGGGAAGGTGCTAATAGCAAGAAGATAATACTTAAAAGAAATGTTCTAGAGATCACATATTGAAGAGTATTTATGACCAAATACCAGCTTCCCTGGTGACTCAGATGGTAAAGAATCTGCCTGTAATGCGAGTGACCCAAGTTCAATCCCTGGGTCACGAAGATCCACTGGAGAAGGGAATAGCTACCCACTCCAGTATTCTTGCTTGGAAATTTCCATGGACAGAAGAGCCAGGTGGGCTACAGTCCAAGTGGTTGCAAATAGACAGAACTGAATGACTAACACTTTTCACACTGTAGGATAAAGAACACCAAGTGGAAATCAGAAGATGCATGGACTGGTTGTGATTCTAGATGAGGAACTTACTATTTCTGGACCTTAAATCCTCATGTAAAAATGGGGAATTTCTGCTTGGATGATAACCATTAAGGTACATGCTTTATAACTTGGCCATGAAAAGAAAAGTATATTATTGCTGTTACATCCTTCAATGTTAGCATTGATAAAGATAGGCAAATACTTGATTTTTCTCACCTACAGATTAATAATATTTGTGATTATGAAGACTAGATGAGGCTGCACATGTAAAGCATTTAACACAACATTAAATAGAATGATTGTTTGTTACTATTATTATGAGACTAAAAGAGAATGAGAATGCTATTCTATTCTCGAATGCTCTGGAAGAAGGAATTCTTGGAGGAATGGAGCCATTTAGCCCTATGGATTGGCAGAAGAGCTGTGGGGAAAAATACTACTTGGTGTCTCTGGAGCATTTCCTCTCAGCTAATCTGAGCAAAGAAAGTTGTTAGAGGTTGCTCAAACTTTACTCACAAAATACAAGCAATCTGAACTCAATAATATATGAAAAGGATCATGTCCCATGATCAAGTGGGATTTATTCCAGGGAGGTAGGAATGATTAGATATTTGCAAGTCAGTCAGTGTGATGTACCACATTATCAAAAGAAAAGAGAAATAACATAACCATTTCAGTATATGCAGAAAAAGCATTAGACAAAATTCACCATTTGTTCATGATGATAACTCTCATTAAAGTTGGTATAGAAAAAAACATATCTCAACATAATAAAGATCATTTATGACATATCCAGAGTAAATGGTAATGTGGTAAAGCAGATTTTTAGGCTTGCGTGAAAAAGAAAATCAGGTAAAACTATGAGGAATAGATGTTATATCGCTCTTCTTTCATCTTCTAATTACCTTCTTTTCATTTCCAGAATAGATATTTTCAGAACACACTTTAATTTTAGTTGGAAAAAACATCAGTTGTACATTTTTATTTGTGAAAAGACAAATGGTATAAAACTGAAAACTAAAATTTTAAAATGTATCATGCCACCACTGTGTCTAATTGGCTTAAGGATGAAAAGCTGAAAGCTTTTCCTCTAAAATCAGGGACAAATTAAAGATGGATACTCTTTCCACTTTACAACTCCTAGTTACAACAATCAGACAAATAAATACATATATAAAGGATACTCAAACTGGAATTGAAGAAGTAAGCTCTCACCATTTTTAGATGACATGATACTATATATAGAAAATTCTAAAGTCTCCTTTAAGAAATATTAGAACTAATAAATGAATCAACAAAGTTTTATGATGCAAGATTAATATACAGAAATCTGTTGCTTTTCTATGCACTAATAATGAACTATTGAAAGAAAAATTAAGAAAGCAGTACAAATTATAATCACATTAAAATGGGATCAAATACCTTAACAAAGATGAAAAACCTATACACTGAAAAGTATAAAACAGTGATGAAGGAATTTGAAAATGATATAAGGAAATGGAAAATTATTTCATGTTCATGGACTAGAAGAATTAGTGTTAAAATGTCCATCTTAACCTAATCAATCTAGAGATTTAATGAAATCCTTATCAAAACATTCATGACATTTTTCACAGAACTAGAATTTATATGGAACCAAACAAATACCTTGAATTGACAATCCAATCTTGAGAAAAGAGAATAAAGCTACAGTTGTCACATTTCCTGACTTCAGACTATATTAAAAAGCCACAGTAATCTATAGTGCATGACACTGGCATAAAGATACATACATCAATGGAACAGAATAGTAAGCCCAGTATACACTTATGGTTAATTAATCTACATAAAGGAGGTAAGAATATACCATAGTGAAAAGTCTCTTCAATAATTAGTGCTGGGAAAACTGGAAAGCTATAAGTAAAAGAATGTATATAGTATTTTGTACTATATACAAAAATAAACTCAAAATGGATTGTAGATCTGAATGTAAGACCTGAAGCCGTAAAACTACTACTAGAGAACATAGGTAGAACACTCTGACAAATTATAGCAGTATTATTTGAATCTATTTCCTAACATAAAAGGAAATAAAAGCAAAAATCAACAAATGGGACCTAATTAAATTTAAAAGCTTTGCAAAGCAAAGAAAACCACTGACAAAATGAAAAAACCCGAAATGAATGGGAGAAAATGTTTGTAAATAATAGTTGGTGCAGTGGAAAAGACTACCCTTGCCAGTGCAGGAGACACCAGAGCTGTTGGTTCAATCCCTGGGTTGGGAAGATCCCTTGGAGCAGGAAATGGCAACCTGTTTCATGAAAATTCCATGGACAAAGGAGACTGGTGGGCTGCCGTCCATGGGGTTGCAAAGAGTTGAATGCGACTGAGCATGTGTACCCGCAAGCACATGCGCACACACACACACACACACACACACACACACACAAACACATAACCAAAAAGGAGATAATATCCAAAATATATAAATAGCTTATACAACTTAATAGCAAAAAATACAATTTTTTAATAAAAGGGCAGAAGGGGACTTCCCTAGTAGCCCAGTGGATAAGACTCCACTCCCAAGTCAGAAGACAAGAGTTCCATCCCTAGTTGGGGAACTAAGATCCCACATTCCACAATTTAGCCTGTGTGCCACAACAAACACCTAGCACAGTCAAAAAAAAAAAAAAAAGGGCAGACTACATATTTTTCCAAAGAAGATATGTGGATGGCCATCAGGCACATGAAAACATACTCA
Organism: Neotragus pygmaeus; assembly: GCA_006410875.1. Taxonomy (NCBI): domain Eukaryota; kingdom Metazoa; phylum Chordata; class Mammalia; order Artiodactyla; family Bovidae; genus Neotragus; species Neotragus pygmaeus. The sequence continues at coordinate 287,676 of SJYV01005992.1, read as the reverse complement.
GCATTGCTAATAATTACAGAAATGTAAATCAAAATCACAATATCACTTCATACTTGTCAGAACTGGTATTGTCAAAAACTGTACAAATAAAAATGTTGGTGAGGATGTAAAAAAGGAAACTTAGTACACTGTTGATGGGATTATAATTTGGTGCAACCACTCTGGAAAACAGTTATGGAGTTCCTTAAAAAAGCTGAAAATAGAACTACCTTGTGTGTGCTTAGTCACTCAGTCATGTCCATGTCCATGGTTGCTTTGTGACCCCATGGACTGTAGCCTGCCAGGCTCCTCTGTCCATGGGGATTCTCCAGGCAAGAATACTGGAGTGGGTTGCCATGCCCTGCTCCAGGGGATATTTCCAACCCAGGGATCGAACCCAGGTCTCCCATGTTGCAGGCAGATTCTTTACTGTCTGAGCCATCAGGGAAGCCCAGAACTATTATTATCTAGCAATTCCACTGCTTATATATTCAAAGAAAATGAAAATGCTAATACCTGTTTTCCAATGTTTGCAGCAGCTTTATTTACAATAGCCCAAATATGGAAGCAACCCAAGTGTCCATCAACAGAGGAACTGATAAAGAATATGTAGTACAAAGATCAGAGAAGGCAATGGCACCCCACTCCAGTACTCTCACCTGGGAAATCCCATGGACAGAGGAGCCTTGTAGGCTGCAGTCCATGGGGTCACTAAGAGTCGGACACGACTGAACAACTTCAATTTTCACTTTTATGCATTGGAGAAGGAAATGGCAACCCACTCCTGTTCTTGCTTGGAGAATCCCAGGGACGGGGAAGCCTGGTGGGCTGCCGTCTATGGGGTCACACAAAGTTGGACATGACTGAAGCAATTTAGCAGCAGCAGCAGCAGCACAAATATACAATGTAATGTCGCTAAGCCATGCAAAGAATGAAATTCTGCCATTTGCAATAACATGGATGCATCTAGTGAGAATTATGCTGAGTTAAATAAGTCAGGCAGAGAAATATAAATACTCTATGCTATCACCTATATGTGAAATCTAAAGGATAAAACAAATGAATGTATATGATAAAACAGAAACAGACTCACAGACATAGATAGCAAACTGTTGTTTACCAGTGAAGGGAAGAAAGGAGGAGGGGCTAGATAGAGGTATGCACAGAATAAATAAATCCAGGGATATATTAAACAGCACAGGGAAATATAGCCATCATTTTGTAATAACTTTAAATGGAGTATAGTCTATTAAAAAATGAAATTAAAACACATGCACACAGAAAACCTGCTATGATGTGACCTCCCACTTATCCCTTTAATTGACCCATAAATTAATTATTCAAATATTTATTGAGCATCCTACTCAGTGCTAGTTTTTTAGAAGTCACTGAGCATGCAGACATGAGCAGTAACAGAACATAGAATGTCTAATACAGAAGCCTATATAATTTACATCTAACTGTACTGCAGGGAGGCCTGGTGTGCTGCGATTCATGGTTTCGCAAAGAGTTGGACACGACTGAGCGACTGAACTGAACTGAACTGAACTGTACTGCACGGATTGTAGTGAGCTCTATCTTCTCTTCCTTGGAATATCTTTGATTAATTACTTTTGCTGTAATTCACATTCTCTGATCTGGACCAGGTCTATATCAAATCTCTAGCACAATAGACTCATCGTTTGTCTCATCTCTCTGCTCACTTCACGCTTCTTAGAGCTCCTGTATTAATCATTCTTTGAGATGATTTGCTGACAGTATCATTGCATAGAAATGATTAGCATTATAAAAATTCTTTTTCTAAATCTTGAAGAAATCTAGTGGTAGAGAAATTTTGCTAATTTTGGAATCCTTGTTACCAGAACCGAGCACAAAGGACTCAATTCTACTAACTTTGTATCAGGGAAGATAAATTGTCACTTTTGAGACCCAATTCCTTCTATATAACCAGGAAAACTCTTTAAAACACTCTTTTGAACAAAGTATGAGTAGAAAGAATGTAAGTAATTTAGTGAGAAACAAAGTAATTTATTGTCAGTGAAAGAACCTTTTCAGTTCACACTGAACTGAAATACATATTCTTCAAATATGTATTTGAAGAATTTTAAAATATCTAATTTACTCAATAACTGTTTTCAGAAACAATTAAAATTAATTTATTGCTGTCTAAATTAAAAGAATTGGCAGTAGGCTAAATAGTTTTTGGAGATTTTAACCCAATCAATGTAAAAAAATAAAACTTGTAAAAGCCTACAGGATAAAATGTCAATCATTAACCCTGGAGAAATAATAAAAGCAAAAATAATTAAGTTGTTAAGATTAAAAAAAAAAAAATCCTGCTGTTCAGAACATGGTGTGTAGCTTCCCTTCATTTCAATGTTACTGATAATGATTGCCTTTTATAAACTGATGTGTTTGAAAACCTAATCTGTAAGAGGCAAATGTGGTATTAGGAAAGGGCTCATGAATTTTACATCTCAGCTTTTCAAAAGCAAGTTCTGATTCATCTTTGTCTTTCCCCTTGAGTATCAGTCACATACTCTATGGGACTGTGTGTTGAAAAATGTCTTCTGATGTGGAGACTTGGCTCCTCTTGAGAAAACCCCAAGGAGCTTGCTCTGAACGCACTATGTTCTCCCACATTGAACCACTTAAGTCCTTCTAAGGAAGGAGAAGAGAAGTTGTCCCCAACTGGTAAGGGGCCAGTCCATTGGAAGACTTGTAAACAGGGGACTGAACTTCACTAACAGACCTGGCTTTCATCCTGTGGTATAAAATCTCCACTGCTAATTGTAGTGTTGGAATCCCTTTGAAACTCAACCTGCCTAACTTTTTTTATTTTCCGCTTCTCCCCTTGTTTTCCTGCCATGCAGGATACTCTATGCTTTAATTGTCATTTTGATTTTGATCATACTCTTCCTTTTATTTTGAATGCCATGACACAGCCATCAAAGGCTAACAGATTAACAATATTTGCAGATCCTTCAATAAATCATCAGGTTCCACCCTGGATCAGGACGATTCCCTGGAGAAGGAAACAGCTACCCATTCCAGTATTCTTGCCTGGAGAATTCTATGAACAGAAGAGCCTAAAGGGCTACAGTTCATGAGGTCACAAAGAATTAGACACAACTGAATGACTAACACTTACTGCACTTCACTTCAGCAAATCATAGGTCTGGGAAGTTGAAAGCTGGAATTCAGGACCTTCTAAAGTCTCCAGTTTTTAGGCCAGTATTCCTGAAGAGATATAACCAAAAGTAAAAGTAAAACAACAACAAAATAAACTGACTTCCACAATTTTAATCCTAAATCATGTCAATCCTTAATTGGATTAAAGAGGTCTTTCCCTAACTAACATTCTCCTAGAGGTCTAAACATATTCTCTATGAGGAATTATAACTTCATCTGGCTTAAAGACACAGATTGTTAGGGTGAATTTAAAAATTTTTATTGTATTCTACTAGGAAGAGAGCCAACTTAAATGTACAAATATTAAAATGTTGAATATAAAAAAATAAAAAAGAGGTAAATCCAGCAAACACTAATCAAAAGAAAACATAACTATATCAATGTCAGGGGAAAAGAAACTTTAGGAAACAAAGCATCACGTGAAATTAAAGGCTTCCCAGGTGGCACAGTGGTAAAAAATCTGCCTGCAATGCAGGAGACAAGATACAGTTTTGATCCCTGGGTCGGGAAGATCCCCTGGAGAAGAAAATGGCACCCCACTGGAGTTTTTTGTCTGTAAAATTCCATGGACAGAGAAGTCTGGCAGGCTACAGTCCATGGGGTGCAAAGAGTTGGACATGACTGAACAACTGAACACACACACAGAGACTAAAAAGGATATTTAAATATTCACCACAAAACACAAAAAGTTCTAAATTTGAATGTGCCTGGTTAACAAAATCTCAGAGTATATAAAACAGAAATAGAAATAAAAAGAGAAATGGACACATCTACAATCATAGCAAAACATTTTAACACAAACCCTCTCATTAGATGATAAAAGAAATAGACAATTTGAAATGTATAGACAATTTGAACAACTGTGGAATATACATTGTCTTTATATGTCTAGTGAACATTATTCAAAATTAAAGACACGTTGGATCACAAAGCAATTTTAACAAATCTGACAACAGTGGAACTAAAACAGAAACTGAAGAAAAATCTAAAATATTCTCAGTTATGCAAATTAAGCCAGAAAAAATCTTTTAAAGAAGTCATGGATTCAAAAAAGAAATCAAATGGCAATTAAAACAATTTATAAAATGAATACATCTGTGTCCTTTTGTTGTCTCACATACAGGGTCATCATTACTATCTTTCTAAATTCCATATATANATTAAAAGTTTGAAAATTTATGGCTTAAATATGCATAGATATTAAAAAAAAACCAAAAGATTAAAACCAAAGAAAGCAGAAGGAAGGAAATAATATTAAAGATAAGAAATTAATTTTTGAAAAGAAACAAACATGCAATAGAGAGAATGCACAGAAACTGACAATGGTATCTCAAAAAGATTAATATAATTTGTACAAAACTGGTAAAGACTATTCAAGAAGAATTTTAAAAAGGCACAAATTATAATATCCTGCACATATAATTCAGAGAAGGCAATGGCACCCTACTCCAGTACTCTTGTTTGGAAAATCCCATGGATGGAGGAGCCTGGTAGACTGCAGTCCATGGGGTTTCGAAGAGCNTCAAGAAGAATTTTAAAAAGGCACAAATTATAATATCCTGCACATATAATTCAGAGAAGGCAATGGCACCCTACTCCAGTACTCTTGTTTGGAAAATCCCATGGATGGAGGAGCCTGGTAGACTGCAGTCCATGGGGTTTCGAAGAGCTGGACACGACTGAGCGACTTCACTTTCACTTTTCACATTCATGCATTGGAGAAGGAAATGGCAACCCACTCCAGTGTTCTTGCCTGGAGAATCCCAGGGACGAGGGAGCCTGGTGGGCTGCCGTCTCTGGGGTCACACAGAATGAGACATGACTGAAGCAACTTAGCAGTAGCAGCACATATAACTAATATTAAAAATACACAAATGAATGACAATAGATTAAAAATGTAGTTGAAAGGGACAAATTCCTTGAAATCATAATGAAAAAAAAAAACAACAATAAAAGAACAAATAGAAAATCTGAAAGGTCTAAAATCTTCTAATAATTTAACCCATAATTTTCAATCTAGATAATTTCACCACTGAATTTTTTTTAATTCTTAAATAAAATAAGAATAATAAAAGACAAACTTCACTATAGAACTGAAAACTTTAGAACTGAANTGAAAGGTCTAAAATCTTCTAATAATTTAACCCATAATTTTCAATCTAGATAATTTCACCACTGAATTTTTTTTAATTCTTAAATAAAATAAGAATAATAAAAGACAAACTTCACTATAGAACTGAAAACTTTAGAACTGAAAAGCTTTCCAAATTCTTTTATCTGTTTTATATTACCAGTAAAGAGAGATGGAAATTTTTTTTAAAAAAAGAATTACATTCACAATTTCATCAAATAATGTCCACTCATAGGACTAAATCTAACCAAAGATGTATAAAATCTATATATGAGCAAGTTGTAAGATATTATTTAGAGAAATTAAAAATATCTAAATGGAGTCAGATATGACTTAGCAACTAAACAAGAACAACAATTATGTTTATGAATTGCAAGATTAAATAAATATATAAATTTTCCTTCTATTAATCTATAAATTTAAAACAATCTTGATTAAATTCCCAAGAATTATTTATGGTGAAATTGTCAAGCTATTTCTAAATTTTATAAGAGAGCAAACTTAATCAAATATATCCAAAGCAGTCTTAAAGAAGAACAAAAATAATGTCAAAAATCTTGCTATAAATCTACGATAATTAAAACTGTCTGGTATTAGATAAGGGGTAAGAGACTGATCAGTTGAATAGAGCATGCAGGAAGAAGCCCACATATACATAAAATACTGTTTTTTATGATAAAATGGCAATGCAGAAAACTGGAGAAATTCANAATCTACGATAATTAAAACTGTCTGGTATTAGATAAGGGGTAAGAGACTGATCAGTTGAATAGAGCATGCAGGAAGAAGCCCACATATACATAAAATACTGTTTTTTATGATAAAATGGCAATGCAGAAAACTGGAGAAATTCAGTAAGTTGGATTACTTACTGAAGTACTTGGGTGTGATCTCAAAAATGACAGAATGATCTCTGTTTATTTCCAAGGCAATACCTACAAAACCTTTTAGAACTAACACCCAAAAAAGATGTCCTCTTCATTATAGAGGATTGGAATGCAAAGTATGAAGTCAAGAGATATCTGGAGAAACAGGAAAATTTGGCCTTAGCATATAAAATGAAGCAGGGCAAAGGCTAACAGAGTTTTGCCAAGAGAACACACTGGTTATAGCAAACACCCTCTTCCAACAACACAAGAGAAGACTCTACACATGGTCATCATCAGATGGTCAATACCGAATTCAGATTGATTATATTCTGAGTGGCCAAAAGTGGAGAAGCTCTATATGGTCAGAAAAAGCAAGACCATAACTGACTGTGGCTCAGATCATGAATTCATTGCAAAATTCAGACTTAAATTGAAGAAAGTAGGGAAAACCACTGGACCATTCAGGTATGACCTAAATCAAATCCCTTACAATTATACAGTGGAAATGACAAATAGATTCCAGGGACTAGATCTGACAGACAGAGTGCATGAAAAACTATGGACGGAGGTTCATGACGTTGTATAGGAGGCAGTGATCAAGACCATCTCCAATAAAAAGAAATGCAAAAAAGCAAAATGGTTATCTGAGGTGGCCTTACAAATATGGAGAAAAGAAGAGAAGCAAAAGGCAAAGGAGAAAAGGAAAGATATACCCATTTGAATGCAGATTTCCAAAGAATAGCAGGGAGAGATAAGAAAGCCTTCCTCAGTGATCAGTGCAAACAAATAGAGGGAAACAATAGAATGGGAAAGACTAGAGATCTCTTCAAGAAACTTAGAGACACCAAGGGAATATTTCATGCAAAGATGAACACAATAAAGGACAGAAATGGTATGGANAGGGAGAGATAAGAAAGCCTTCCTCAGTGATCAGTGCAAACAAATAGAGGGAAACAATAGAATGGGAAAGACTAGAGATCTCTTCAAGAAACTTAGAGACACCAAGGGAATATTTCATGCAAAGATGAACACAATAAAGGACAGAAATGGTATGGACTTAACAGAAGATAATAAGAAAAGGTGGCAAGAATACACAGAAGAACTATACAAAAAAGATCTTCATGACCCAGATAATCATGATGGTATGATCACTCACCTAGAGCCAGATATCCTGGAAAGCGAAGTCAAGTAGGCCTTAGGAAACATCACTACGAACAAAGCTAGTGAAGGTGATGGAATTCTAGTTAAGCTTTTTCAAATCTTAAAAGATGATGCTGTGAAAGTGCTACACTCAATATGTCAGCAAATTTGGAAAACTCAGCAGTGACCACAAGACTGGAAAAAGTCAGTTTTCATTCCAATTCCAAAGAAAGCTCAAACTTCCACACAATTGCACTCATCTTACACACTAACAAAGTAATGCTCAAAATTCTCCAAACCAGGCTTCAACAGTACGTGAATCATGAACTTCCAGATGTTCAAGCTGGATTTAGAAAAGGCAGAGGAACCAGAGATCAAATTGTCAACATCCGCTGAATTATTAAAAAGTAAGAGAGTTCCAGAGACACATCTACTTTTGCTTTATTGACTATGCCAAAGCCTTTGACTGTATGGACCACAGCAAATTGTGGAAAAATTTTCATGAGCTGGGTATAACAGATCACCTTTCCTGCCCCCTGAGACATCTATATGCAGGTCAAGAAGCAACAGTTAGAATGGACATGGAACAACTGACTTGCTCCAAATTGGAAAGTGAGTAAGTCAAGGGTGTATATTGTCACCCTGCTTACTTAACTTCTATGCAGAGTACATCATGTGAAATGCCAGGCTGGATGAGGCACAAGCTGGAATCAGCGTTGCCAGGAGAAATATCGATAACCTCAGATATGCAGATAATACCACCCTTATGGCAAAAGAAAACCAGAACTAAAGAGTCTCTTGATGAAAGTGAAAGAAGAGAGTGGAAAAACTGGCTTAAAACTCAACATTCAGAAAATGGAAGATCATAGCATCTAGTCCCATCACTTCATGGCAAATAGATAGAGAAACAGTGAAAACAGTGAGAAACTTTATTTTTGGGGGCTCCAAAATAACTGCAGATGGTGACTGAAGCCATAAAATTAAAGGATGCTTACTCCTTGGAAGAAAAGCTATGTCCAACCTAGACAGCATGTTAAAAAGCAGAGACATAATTTTGCCAACAAAGGTCGGTCTAGTCAAAGCTATTGTTTTTCCAGTAGTCATGTATGGATGTGAGATTTGGACTATAAAGAAAGCTGAGTGCAGAAGAATTGATGCTTTTGAACTGTGGTGTTGGAGAAGACTCTTGAGAGTCTCTTGACCTGCAAGGAGATCAAACCTGCCAATACTAAAGGAAATCAGTCCTGAATATTCGTTGGAAGGACTGATGCTGAAGTTAAAACTCCAATACTTTGGCCACCTGATGTGAAAAACTGATTCATTGGTAATGACTCTGATGCTGGGAAAGACTGAAGGCAGGAAGAGAAGGGAATGACAGAGAATGAAATGGTTGGATGGCATCATTGTCTTGATGGACATGAGTTTGAGCAAGCTCCTGGAGTTGGTGATGGACAGGGAAGCCTGGTGTGCTGCAGTTCACGGGGTTGCAAAGTGTCGGACACGACTGAGTGACTGAACTATACTGAAGTTGGATTAATTGGATACCCATATGTTTAAAGAATGAACATTGACTACTACCCCACTTCCTGCACAAAAACAATAGATTGATTGTAGATCTACCTTTAAAAAGAAGAATAACGAAGCTAACAGATGTTATCTTCATAAGATAGACAAAGCTTTATTAAATAGGGTGCTAACAATAGAAAAGTGTATTTAGAAATTCACTGTATTAAAGTTACCAACTTCTTTGGATCAAGGGTATTTTTAAAAGAGTGAAAACAGCAAACATCACAGTGGGAAAACATTAGCAATACCTATAACTAACACATAATTTCATTCAGAGTGTAAACAAATCTCTTACAAATCAACAAGAAAATTAAATGAAAAACGTACAAATTTTGAAAAGACTCTAAAAACATATGATACTTCAGATAGGCAAAACATGTATGTAGATATACTCAACCTCTCTGGGAACAAGGAAAATGTAAAATAACAATGGAACAGAGCTATATACTAAGAGAAAAAGACTGATAATACTTTGTATTAGGACAACTGGAATGTTCAAACGGTGCTGGAGGAAGAGTGAAAGTAACACTAATCATTTGAAAAACTGACTGAACATATACTTTCCCTAGAACCAAACAATTCCCTTCCTGAATATATATCCAAAATGAAGCAAACATATGTATTTATCCAAAGACGTTTCCAGGAATGAGTATAGTAACCTAATACATAATAGGCTACAAGAAAATAGAATGTTTCATAATAGGATAAAACAAGGAAACAAACAAACAAACAAAAAAACCAAGTGTTCATCACTAGTAAAGTGGAAAAAATAAATTGTGGCTTCTTTAAACAAAAGAATACTGTACAGTCATTCACCAAGAAACCACAGCTCCATGCAAAAGCATGGATAAATCTCCCAAACATTTATTTTTGTACAAAATAATCCAGACAGAAAAGAGGAAGTACTATTTGAGTCCACTTATGTTAAAAGTCCCAAAACAGACAAAGCTAAAATGTACTATTAGAAGTCAGCAAAGTCTCCTGTACTTGGAGAGTGGTGGTGGTAATTGAGACACCAAGTACTCTTTTGAGATGCTTATTATGGTTATTTTCTTGATCTGGAGGCTAGTTACACAAATGCATTAACTTTGCATAAGTTGTTCAGACTGTTTCTGATTGTGTACTTTTCTATATGCACTTTGTATTTCAAAATGATTTATTAAAAATAATTCTATGGCTGATTCTTGTTGATGTATGACAGAAAACCACAAAATTCTGTCAAGCAAATATCCTTCAATTAAAAAAAATAAAGTGGCAAAAATGATTCTAGTATTCCAAGCATGTGGCTCAAGTCAGGGCTTACTCTGTTGAAGGCTGTGATTATATGCTGTGCTTCCATCTAGATCAATAGCCCCTTCCAAATGCTCTGAGTGAAGAATGAATCAAAGGCCATGGAACCATTACAATTTTTTCAAGTTGAGGGACATCAGTGGTAGTCCACTGACTAAGACACTGGACTCCCAATGTAGGGGTGATTGGTTTCCATCGCTCGTCAAGGAACTAGATCTCTCATGCTATAACTAAAGATCCTGCATGCCACAACTAAGACTCAACACAGCCAAATAAGTCAATAAATAAATATTAAAAGACTTTTTTTCAAGTTGAGAAAGCCTATCAACCAATCAAAAGAAAAAGATCAGAGTCCCAATTGAAACTGTTTCTTTACTTCATTGGGAAACTGTTGAACATGTGGCTTATGTCACAGCACCTAAGATATGAAGATCTAGGTGTGGTCTTGTTGGAGAATATCACATGTTTACATCAGCCTTTGATTTTATAATGTGAAATAATGATGTATTAGTTAATAAATCTTGCCTCAGATCTCATCTGAAGGGCTCAATACTAATAGGGGAAGGAGAAAATTATGATAATAACAGCAATTATATAAATGTATAATGTAGGGTATATATACCCCACATGTATAGTGGGGTAATGTCAGTGAAAATGGCAGATTAAGGAACTTCGAAAATCTGTGCTTCCATAAAAGTGATGAAAAAACTAGCAAAAATGCTTAGACTCTTTTTTTTTTTAATTTCTGAAAATTAACCCAAGGCTTACAACAATCTGAACTGTTTGGTGGCTCCCTAGAAAACTACCTTGAAAGGCTTGTCTGATTCAGAACTTGCCCAGTGCTAAAGCAACCACCTAGGGAGTATTTGCTGAAAACATTTACAGGCAAATGTTTCAGCTGCTGCTGCCTGAGGCAATAGAAATAGTTGGGACAAACAGATAATCAAAAAGTACATGGGGGAAAACTGAGGAATGAGATAGCGTGGGCTTCCCTGGTGGCTCAGCTGGTAAAGAAACTGCTGGCAGTGCAACAGACCTGGGTTTGATCCCTGGGTTGGGAAGATCCCCTAGAGAAGAGATGGATATACAGACTTGAAAAGTTCTGACATATTCCTGGGAACCTGGAAGACCAGATGAACGTGCAGGGATGGGCACATGCTAAGGAAAGTACTGAGACTCTCACCTCTTGTTTGAGTCTTTATGCAAACAGAAAGTGAAGGCTAAGCCACGGTTGTAACTCCCTGGCTAATTGTCAAAGGATTGCCCAAATGTCCACAGAACCCTCCAGAGAAAGACTGAGAGGTTTTTGGTTGCAAACAAATTTTCTGTTCAGTCATTCACTGACCACTAAGGCAACGGACAGAAAATTCAATGGCTCGCTTGAAAAGAAATACAGACTTTATAGAATTAATTTAGAAAAGACACTAAACAAACAACTACAAGTATAGTAAACATAACAGCAGCAAAACTGGGAAGGTGTGATCTGATTTCCAGAGATGTACATTATAGTACTGAAGATACCCACAGCTTTTAACAAATATTACAGAAATGCAAAAAAAGAAGAGAGTATGAACCATATGAAAGTGAAAGTGACTCAGTTGTCTCTGACTCTTTGCGACCGCATGGACTATACAGCCTATGGAATTCTCCAGGCCAGAATACTGAAGTGGGTAGCAGGTCCCTTTTTCAGGGGATCTTCCCAACCCAGGGATCAAACCCAGGTCTCCTGCATTGCAGGTGGATTCTATACCAGCTGAACCAACAGGGAAGCTCCAATATACGCACATACACAAACCCCCAAACAAAGCAGTGAATATAAACTGTTCCTGCAGAAAGCCTAGATATGGGACTTTTAAGACAAAGAGTTTAAATCAGCTATTTTAAATATATTCAAATAAAAGTGAACTTTCTTTAAAGAACTAAAGAAATAGTCAAGAACAATATCCATCAAATAGAGTATCTCAACAAAAATACAGAATTTTTTTAAAAATAGAAATTACAGAGTTGAAAAGTACAACTGAAACAAAAATGGAAAATTTATTTTAGTAAATTTAATGATTCAACAGCACTCGCAAGCAAACGAAGGAGTTGGTGAGACTGACATCAGCTGAGATTATCAAGGCTAAGAAGAAAAAGTCAAATGTGAAGAAAAATGAACAGAGTCTCAGAAACCTATGGAATATCATCATATGTACCAACTATGTGTAATGAAAGTCCCAACGAAAAAGAGGAAGAAAAAGAAGTAGAAAGCATAGTTGAAGAAATAATGGCCCAAACTCCCCAAATATTAATCTGTGCATACAGATTCAAAGAGCTGAAAGAACAGATATATTTATCAACAAAGATTTCTGTATCTGGCAGAGCCGTTCTTCAGAAATGAAAGATAAGTTCAGACATTCCAGATAACCAAGCACTGAGAGAATGTTCAAGTCCTCAGGGTCTCCGCCCCTGGCCTCGGGCGCGAGGTGGCTCCTCCTAGCTGCCAGTCCTTCAAGGTAAAATGAAAGGACACTCGACAGTAATTCACATCCACATAGATACATAGAGAACAGCAGAGGAGGCACAGCCATATGGATAAATAGAGAAGATGGTGTGAACTTATTCTTTCTATTGTAATCCTTTCTCCCTATATGATTAGGTGCATGAATCAATAATTATAAACCCAAGTTGATGGACACACACTGTAAATACACTGAATACACATTCTTCCCAAGTGAGTATGTAACATTCCACAGGACAGACCATATTTCAGGTTTATGTCTTAATAAATGTTAAATAATTGAAATCATACAAATATGTTCTCCGAGTACAGTGAAATGAACAAATGAGTTTGAATCAATGAATGAGTTTGAATAATTCACTAAATATGGAAATTAAACAGTACATTCCTATTAATAAATAAGCAATGATTAAAGAAGAAATTACAGGGGAAATTAGAAAGTGTTTTTGATTAATATAGCCAAACACAATATACCAATGTAATTGAATTGAGAGTCCAAAAATAAAACTATATATCTATGTTCAATCTTGCCAAAAATGGTGGCATGATTATAGAATATTATTGTCATGAAAAAGGAGTGATATATTGATTCATACTACATCATGGATGGTCCTTAAAAACTTTAAGTAAAAGAAAAAACTTTAAGTAAAAGAATGCAGGCAAATCACCACATATTGAATAATTCCATTTATATGAAGTGTCCACACAGAGAAATCTATAGAAGCAGAAAATAGATTATTGGTTGCCAGGGGAGGAAGAGTGTGGAGAGTGACAGGTAACGCTGCAAATATTTTGGAAATAGGTCATGGTAATGGCTGTACAACATTGTGAATATACTGAAATTCTCTGCATTACACAGTTTAAAATGGTGCATTTTGTGTGAGTGACATCTCAATTAAAAATGCAAATATGTGCATATATGTTTATATAGATTTCCAGTGCAAGTCTTTTATATGCATTAACCCTTTTTATCGTAATAACAAACCAATAAGATTACTCCATTTTCACCACACCCCTATTTTACTTATGGGGAAATTGAAGAAAAAGCACAGAGAAGTTAAGAAACTTGCCAAGGTTACATAATTAAGAGTGGTACATAGGTTACGCAGTGGTCCAGTTTCATGGTCCATTCTGTTGATAGCTGTGGAAGCCTACTGTAAACAGCCCCAGTGTTGCATGCTTTATGGTATCCCGTTCATTCCCAGCAAGAACTCAGGAGATAATCATACTTGCTTAGGAGATGAGAAAAGTAAGGCCTAATGGTGGTAATATTGTCTCTGGTCATACTCTAATTGAAATGCTGCAATACCAATGTAACAAAGCCAAATGCATCAAATGACTAATATATGGGGATTATTAGAAAGTCTAGGGATTATCTGGAAGTCCAAATTCTTTCTGTTTTCTTGTACTGCAAGCTTTGTTGTATTTATGTCCCTATGAATTTGCCTGTCCATTTGCCTGCTAAATAAATTTACATTATCAAATAGGGCAGGGCAATGCTTACAAATGAAAGTAGTTTTGCAGCCTGCTGATAAGTCAGGAAGGAGGGTGGTAGCAGCATCTCTAGGGGAGGAACCAATCAATCACTCAAATGTAATTTGTCAAAAGAAATTTTCTTTTAAGACAGTTCTCAACCTAACTGAGTGTCAATTAAACAGTGTGGTATATGAGCTTAGATCTGTTCAAGAAGAGAAAGGCAATGTTCAATAAGAGAAAGGCAATGCTGCTGCTAAGTCACTTCAGTCGTGTCCAACTCCGTGTGACCCCATAGACGGAAGCCCACCAGGCTCCCCTGTCCCTGGAATTCTCCAGGCAAGAACAGTGGAGTGGGTTGCCATTTCCTTCTCCAATGCACGAAAGTGAAAAGTGAAAGGGAAGTCACTTAGTCGTGTCCGACTCTTAGCGACCCCATGCAGNGTGTGACCCCATAGACGGAAGCCCACCAGGCTCCCCTGTCCCTGGAATTCTCCAGGCAAGAACAGTGGAGTGGGTTGCCATTTCCTTCTCCAATGCACGAAAGTGAAAAGTGAAAGGGAAGTCACTTAGTCGTGTCCGACTCTTAGCGACCCCATGCAGCCTACCAGGCTCCTCCATCCATGGGATTTTCCAGCGAAGAGTACTGGAGTGGGGTGTCATCGCCTTCTCCGAGAAAGGCAATGACAAGGTGTTTAAACAGAAATAACTGAGAGGCAGAGAAGTTTTTGATTTTTTTGAGGATAGAAGAATCTAAGTAAACACAGAGGGAAGGAATGGATAAGTCATTTGAAAATCAGAAGAGAAAAAAGCTTAGATGGGCCCAGTCAGCGTCTTGCTGGGAAAGATTGAAAGCAAAAGGAGAAGGGGGCTGCAGAGGATGAGATGTTTAGATAGCATCACCAAGTCAGTGAACATGAATCTGAGCAAATTTTGGGAGATAGTGAAAGACAGGGGAGCCTGGTATGCTTCAGTCCATAGGGTTGCAAAGGGTTGGACACAACTTAGCGACTGAACAGCAACAACAAGTCAGCCTCTTTTCAGTCATATCTCTAGACCTCAGTGAAGTGAAAGAGGAAACACAGATGTCAAAAACAGATGGACCTCTGCCTATCTCTAAGAACTTGAGCAAGTTACCTAAAATCTTTGATTCTTGGTTTCAGTTTCTGTAACATGGCAATAATAACACTTGCTTCTCAGGGTTTTTTATGGGGATTAATTAACATAATGGAAAACTTCTAGTGAAGTGTATGGCCATGTGTTCTAGGTGCTTGCTAAGTGCAATGTTTTTCCCCTTCTCACATATGTTCATGATTTTCTAAAGTATGCACTCACTATTTTGCATATGTCAAAACTTTCCCAATAATGAGCCACCGAGGTCTCCCCATATTCAGAACAGTACTGTTGTTCAGTTGCTAAGTAGTGTCTGACTCTTTGCTACCCCTTGTACTACAGCACCCTAGGATCCCCTGTCCTTCACCATCTCCTGGAATTTTTATAAATTTATGTCCACTGAGACAGTGATACTTTTCAACCATCTCATCCTCTGTTGTCCCCTTCTCCTTCTGCCCTCAATCTTTCCTAGCATCAGGGTCTTTTCCAATGAATGGGTTTTTTGCATCAGTTGGCCAAAATATTGGAACTTCAGATTCAGCGTCAGTCCTTCCAATGAGTA
Organism: Neotragus pygmaeus; assembly: GCA_006410875.1. Lineage (NCBI taxonomy): Eukaryota > Metazoa > Chordata > Mammalia > Artiodactyla > Bovidae > Neotragus > Neotragus pygmaeus. The sequence continues at coordinate 271,861 of SJYV01005992.1, read as the reverse complement.
TTCAGGGTTGATTTCCTTTAGGGTTGACTGATTTGATCACCTTGCTGTCCAAGGGACTCTCAAGCGTCTTCTCCAGGTAAATACTTGAGGTATACTTTTATTTTGACCTTCCTGCTAAGACAGAATGTGTTAGTGATCATTTTATTACTATGCAGCTATGGACAGACCAACTATCTTTACACTTGAAAAGAGGAGGGGTACACCAGGAGAGGAACACCACATTACTCCATGTCAGGGGGCAGAAGTGAGAAGAAAATGTGGGCAAGAGCCTTTGTTATGGTTTCCAAATGAAGGACCTGACAAGGCAGGATAAGCAGGCTTAGACTGGCTAGTCTGGGTAATTTCAGTGGGCTGGGGGCTGGAAGCCACCCCTAGTTGGCTGGTACCTGGTCCTGAGGTGATAAAGAGTAGGTGGATAGTAGGTGGTTGAAGTGTGAGAAGTCAATAAAGAAAGTGACTGGGGTGAAGGCTCTGAAAAGAGTGGAGGGATTTGATCAGAGGATGGGTGTGACCTGAGTTACCAGTAACTACATCACTTTTGTTGCTGTGTAATGAGCAGATGATGGTAAGAATAAAAAGTTTAAAGTGAAGTCGCTCAGCCTTGTCCATCTCTTTGTGACCCCTTGGACTGTAGTCTGCCAGGCTCCTCTGTCCGTGGGATTTCCCAGACAAGAATACTGGAGTGGGTTGCCATTTCCTTCCCCAGGGGATCTTCCAGATCCAGGGACTGAACCTTGGTATCCCTCATTGGAGGCAGGCAGTTTAACATCTGAGCCACCAGGGATGCCCAATGTTAAGAACAAAAGTAAACTATTCTCAAGAGAAGTGGTGATAATCCAAGGAAGAATGGTTAGTGACTTGAATCACAGGATAGTGATGAAGAGCTCGATTCTGGATGAACTTTTCAAGGTACAGATGATAGGATTTGTCAGAACAGGTGAGGGGGTATTAGAGCCAGGAAAGGGAGCTTCCCAGGTGGGGCTAGTAGGAAAGAACCCACCTGCCAATGCAGGAGACATCAGAGACATGGGTTCGATCTCTGGTTTGGGAAGATCCCCTGGAGGAGGGCATGGCAACCCACTCCAGTATTCTTGCCTGGTGAATCCTATGGACAGAGAAGCTTGGTGTGCTACAGTGCATAGGGTTGCAAAGAGTCAGATACGACTGAAGCGACTTAGCACATACACATGCAGAGGCAGGGAGGAGTTAATGAAGATCCCAAGCGTTTTGGCCTGAGCAAGTGGAAGGGAACAGGCCATCAACTGAGATAATAGCCACTATACGAGGACAAGCTTGTTTGTGGGAAAAGCACTGGGGCAGGGGAAGAGCAGAGAGGGTTTTGGAAAATTAAATTGGAAATGTCTATTAGGTATCAGAATGGAGATGCCCAGAGGCAGATGGATGTATGTTTCAGGAATCCATGGAGGAGCTCTAGACTGGAGTATAAATTTTAGAGTCATTTGCATATAAATTATATGTGAAGCCCTGAGACTCGATGGAATAATATAGGAGGTGGACATAGAAAATGTAAAATAATAGGTTGTGGGAACCCTCTGGGTGCAATCTTCAGTCCTGACCTGTAAATCAACTAACTGGCCATCAGTTCAGCAGAATTATCCTATTCATGCTGCTGCATCTTTTTTCATAGAACCTATCTCCTCCTACTTCACTATTTTACATATTAGTCTGTGTGTTTGTTGTTTATGGTCTCTCCCTTTCTCTTTTCTTCCCTCTCCTCCACTTGATCCAAGCTCCTTAAGGGGAGGGTGTCTTTGTGTGTCTGTTTAATAATCTATTCCAAGCACCTAAAATAGCACCTGATACTGAGTACTCAATAAACTTAAACTTTTTGTTAATACAAGAAATATTTATTTTTTATTAATTCTTTAGGGCATTAAAAAAATTATTTATTTATTTATTTTTTAATTTGACTTTACAATACTCTATTCGGTTTGCCATACATCGACATGAATCCACCACAGGTGTANCAGGCATCTCATCCTCTATTGTCGCCTTCCCCTCCTGCCCCCAATCCCTCCCACCATCAGAGTCTTTTCCAATGAGTTAACTCTGCATGAGGTGGCCAAAGTATTGAAGTTTCAGCTTCAGCATCAGTCCTTCCAATGAACACCCAGGACTGATTTCCTTTAGAATGGATTGGTTAGATCTCCTTGCAGTTGGAGTGTTTACTTTAGGCCAAACACTAGACACTAGAAATATCAACTTAAATAATTCATGAACACTGCCCTCAGAAGCCTTATGCTCTATAGCTACAATTTTCCAACTTTGGGGCACCTCCAAATTACCTGGAGTGCTTGGTAAAACACAAGTTCACTGGCCCCAGTCCAAGAGTAGTTGATTCATTAGATCTGGGATAGGGCTCAATAAGTTGCATTTAAAGCAAATTCCTGGATAATGAGGTGTTACTAGACTGAAGACCACTTTGAAAACCATAGATTCTGGGAGAATGGGTCAGTTAAACAGATCAGTGTGATGGGTACATGAAGGAGCAGGTAAGATTTGGGACAGTCCCGTCTGGGATGTCAAAGTAAAAGTCACACTACAGCAAACCATCTTTGCTCTATTTCCTTTGGAATTGATTCTTTGCTAATGGACTACAGGCTTCTTTGTGATATATCTTACATAGCAGTATCAAAACCACAACCCCACAGATTCTTTTATCCAAGGAACATTTATGTTCACTGACAATACTCAGAGTCATTACTATAAATTAAGTACATCTGGATTTTGAATTATTTTATTGAAAGAAAAAAACATTTAATGCACAATGATTGAAGACAATTAAAATACAGCATAAAACACTTGGTAAAATCTACAGATCACCAAGGATTTAAGTGGATAGTAGAGTTGGGAAGAATGACTCATTTATACCCCTACAGTGAATGAAAAGAATTCAAATAAGATCCTGCAACCAGTTAACCTTTAATGAATCAATATTGTTCTGTGAGTTTCAAAACAGTAAAAAATGTTTCTTCAGCTACCTCTCTGTGCGTAGCATGGTATGATAGAATGAAAAGAAAAACAGTGTGAGAGGTGGCCAATGGCCTCAAATAGATTGCAGTATATAGTTAGACAAAAGGATCAGGTTGTATACATTCATGTATTTATTTTGCCTCTACTGTGTTATATTCTGGGAAAATGAAATTAAACTGTAGAATTTAAAAGGTTTTATATTTCATATTTTAGTGAAGGAGGCAGTAATTTGTGAAAAAATAAAGATATGTTGAGTGAGGTGTAGTGATTGCTCAAGGATGAAATGGTAACAGTGACATAGATAGCAAAAATCTGAGGATGGAATAAGGCATTCATTGAATCTTAATGGAAGCTGGAGGGGTGGATGAGTTTGTTGTACAAGGAGACATTCAGGGGAGAGGAACCTGTTTGCTCCTACAGAGAGGTATGACATGGCATGTGATGGTCAGGAGATATGAGTAGCTCAGTATAGAGAAGCAGGCAAGGGGCAGATGAGCAAGGAGTCTGAATGCTGTTTTTAATGCTTTAATTTTTGAAAATTGAGTTTTGTTTGCCATACAACACTGTGCAAGTTCAAGTTTGTCATGAGTGAGTGAGTGAAGTTGCTCAGTCGTATCTGACTCTTTGCGACCCCATGGACTATAACCTACCAGGCTCCTCCCTCCATGGGATTCTCCAGGCAAGAGTACTGGAGTGGGTTGCCATTTCCTTCTCCAGGGGATCTTCCTGACCCAAGGATCGAACCCAGGTCTCCAGCATTCCAGGCAGATGCTTTAACCTCTGAGCCACCAGGGAAGCCCCCAAGTTTGTCATAATAAATGACAAATATTTATTATCTCACAGTTTCTGTGGGTTGAGAATCCAGGCATGGACTATCTCTTTGCCCCTGAACCTAGATCCTTCACAAGTTTGCATCCATCAAGGTGCCAGCAGGCACTGTAGTCTCTTTGGAGGCTGGACCTGTGAAGGATCTACTTCTAAGCTTACTCATAGTGTTGAAAGGATTCAGTTCCTTCTGTGCTTCTGGACTGAGGGCCTCAGTTCTCTGATGACCGTTGGCCAGAGACCCCTGTCCATTCCTTGCCACGTGAACCTCTCCAAGGGCATCTCACACTTGGCAGCTGGCTTCTATCAGATCCAGCATGAGAAACAAGAGGGTGTCCTTAGCCTAAGCCATAGTGTTTCTGCAACCTGGACCTAGATTGACATCCTATAACTTATGCTGTATTTTATTAATTAACAGCAAGTCAGCAAGCCTAGTGCACAATCAAAGGAAGGGGAGAAGATGAGGATGTAAATTCCAGGATGTGAGGACCACTGGGGCCACCTGAAGGTTACTCACAACAATATGGATTCTTACCTTATTCACAAGATTTGCTACAATCTACTGGCCAAAAACTAAGGAGCTATTTTGACAAATGGATCTCTGTGAAAACTCATGGGAGGAGAGTTGAGGAGGTGGGGTCCCAGAAACTCTTAGCCAGGCACTCCACCCACTTGGCTGTCTACTGAAATAAACATGTCAGCAGGGAAGGAAATGAGCATCATGCATCTGAGGCACAGTGCCTGCTGAAGGATTCTAAAAGTCAGCTCCATCAGAGATTCACTGAGGTTCTATTAATCTTGCAGGAAATCCACAGTGTCTGTCTGGCTTTTAATAGAGGAAAAGGTGAGCCACAGCTGTCTTGCAAAGCAGAAGGATGTCTCCTCCCACTCTGGCTCCCTCACTGACATTCTACATAAACTTGCATTAGTCACAGTGCATTAGTTTGTCTTAATTTTGCATTTGTGTTTTTCAGCTTCTACTAATTCCTGAAAGGATAAAGGAGACACAGAGTTAATATGAGATCCTCTATTGAGAATTAAATGGATTTGCTGGGGCTTCTTAAGAAGTCTTTGTCAACCATGGTAACTGATTCTTTGGGGTTTATGGACTCTAAGAGTCTGTCTAACCTATTATATAGGTAGAAGGGACATAGTTCAGCGTGCAAAATTGAGGTGACATTCAAGAGCACCTCCTAAACTCTTGGCAATCAGTATTCAAGGAGTACTTAGTGCATTTTTTCAGTTAACTTCTGCAAACACTATGCATGCGTGTGTGCGTGCATGCTAATTTGCTTCACTCGTGTCCAATTCTTTGCGCCCCCTAGGACTATAGCCCACCAGGCTTCTCTGGCTATAGGATTCTCCAGGCAAGAATACTGGAATGGGTTACCATATCATCTTCCCAACCCAAAGATCGAACCCCCGTCTCTTATGTCTCCTGCCTTGGCAAATGGGTTCTTTACCACTAGTGCCACTGAGAAGCCCCAAACACTAAGAATAGCCAGAGTTATTNTTTTCTTTCAAGGAACAAGTATCTTTTAATTTCATGGCTGTACTCACCATCTGCAGTGATTTGGGAGCCCCGTAAAATAGTCTGTCACTGTTTCATTGCTTTCCAATCTATTTTCCATGAAGCGATGGGACCAGATGCCATGATTTTAGTTTTCTGAATGCCGAGTTTTAAGCCAACTTTTCTCTCTCTTCTTTCACTTTCATCAAGAGGCTCTTTAGTTCTTCTTTGCTTTCTGCCATAAGGGTGATGTCATCTACATATCTGAGGTTATTGATATTTCTCCCAGCAATCTTGATTGCAGCTTGTGCTTCATCCAGTCCAGCATTTGTCATGATGTACTCCTCATATAAGTTAAATAAGTAGTACACCTTGAAGTACTCCTTTCCCAATTTTGAACCAGTCTGTTATTCCATGTCCAGTTCTAACTGTTGCTTCCTGACCTGCATACAGATTACTCAGGAGGCTGGTCAGATGGTCTTGTGTTTCTATCTCTTTAAGAATTTTTCACAGTTTGTTGTGATCCACACAGTCAAAGGCTTTGGCATATGGAATAATATGATATATTATTATTATTTCTAAGACCTGGCTCATCCTAGGCCTCAACTTTGACAGGAATAGTTTTGCTAACATTTTCAACATGATTTAATTCAATGAAAATGTGGATATGTCATAAGTGCTTATTAATGAATAAATATTTGTTTTGCCTTAGCTGTGTTCTAAGCAATGTGCTAGATGTTGAGGGTAAAATTATGAATAATGATAGTCAGTATTTAGTTGGGGGTATGATTAGTGAAATAATAAGAAACAAACACATATAGGGAGACCATAGGATAAGAGGCATAAGCTTGCTTGGTACAGTTAGAAAGATCTGTAAAGCAGGTATGGCTTGAAGTAAGACTTGAAAGGTGAGTACTGAGTTTGTCAATCATCACCCCTTTCTGGACATTTTTTTTGTAGTTGTTATGTGGATTCTGACAGTTCATAATCCCATCATCCTATAATGATCCAGAAAAGCTCCATAGAACAATTCAGAAGATTCAAAAGTAACTCATATATCCAGTCATTCTTTCACAAACATTTATGGAGTGCTTTAGTTCAGTTCAGCCGCTCAGTCGTGTCCAACTCTTTGCGACCCCATGAATCGCAGTACACAAGGCCTTCCTGTCCATCACCAACTCCCGGAGTTCACTCAAACTCATGTCCATTGAGTCAGTGATGCCATCCAGGCATCTCATCCTCTATTGTCGCCTTCCCCTCCTGCCCCCAATCCCTCCCACCATCAGAGTCTTTTCCAATGAGTTAACTCTGCATGAGGTGGCCAAAGTATTGAAGTTTCAGCTTCAGCATCAGTCCTTCCAATGAACACCCAGGACTGATTTCCTTTAGAATGGATTGGTTAGATCTCCTTGCAGTTGGAGTGTTTACTTTAGGCCAAACACTAGACACTAGAAATATCAACTTAAATAATTCATGAACACTGCCCTCAGAAGCCTTATGCTCTATAGCTACAATTTTCCAACTTTGGGGCACCTCCAAATTACCTGGAGTGCTTGGTAAAACACAAGTTCACTGGCCCCAGTCCAAGAGTAGTTGATTCATTAGATCTGGGATAGGGCTCAATAAGTTGCATTTAAAGCAAATTCCTGGATAATGAGGTGTTACTAGACTGAAGACCACTTTGAAAACCATAGATTCTGGGAGAATGGGTCAGTTAAACAGATCAGTGTGATGGGTACATGAAGGAGCAGGTAAGATTTGGGACAGTCCCGTCTGGGATGTCAAAGTAAAAGTCACACTACAGCAAACCATCTTTGCTCTATTTCCTTTGGAATTGATTCTTTGCTAATGGACTACAGGCTTCTTTGTGATATATCTTACATAGCAGTATCAAAACCACAACCCCACAGATTCTTTTATCCAAGGAACATTTATGTTCACTGACAATACTCAGAGTCATTACTATAAATTAAGTACATCTGGATTTTGAATTATTTTATTGAAAGAAAAAAACATTTAATGCACAATGATTGAAGACAATTAAAATACAGCATAAAACACTTGGTAAAATCTACAGATCACCAAGGATTTAAGTGGATAGTAGAGTTGGGAAGAATGACTCATTTATACCCCTACAGTGAATGAAAAGAATTCAAATAAGATCCTGCAACCAGTTAACCTTTAATGAATCAATATTGTTCTGTGAGTTTCAAAACAGTAAAAAATGTTTCTTCAGCTACCTCTCTGTGCGTAGCATGGTATGATAGAATGAAAAGAAAAACAGTGTGAGAGGTGGCCAATGGCCTCAAATAGATTGCAGTATATAGTTAGACAAAAGGATCAGGTTGTATACATTCATGTATTTATTTTGCCTCTACTGTGTTATATTCTGGGAAAATGAAATTAAACTGTAGAATTTAAAAGGTTTTATATTTCATATTTTAGTGAAGGAGGCAGTAATTTGTGAAAAAATAAAGATATGTTGAGTGAGGTGTAGTGATTGCTCAAGGATGAAATGGTAACAGTGACATAGATAGCAAAAATCTGAGGATGGAATAAGGCATTCATTGAATCTTAATGGAAGCTGGAGGGGTGGATGAGTTTGTTGTACAAGGAGACATTCAGGGGAGAGGAACCTGTTTGCTCCTACAGAGAGGTATGACATGGCATGTGATGGTCAGGAGATATGAGTAGCTCAGTATAGAGAAGCAGGCAAGGGGCAGATGAGCAAGGAGTCTGAATGCTGTTTTTAATGCTTTAATTTTTGAAAATTGAGTTTTGTTTGCCATACAACACTGTGCAAGTTCAAGTTTGTCATGAGTGAGTGAGTGAAGTTGCTCAGTCGTATCTGACTCTTTGCGACCCCATGGACTATAACCTACCAGGCTCCTCCCTCCATGGGATTCTCCAGGCAAGAGTACTGGAGTGGGTTGCCATTTCCTTCTCCAGGGGATCTTCCTGACCCAAGGATCGAACCCAGGTCTCCAGCATTCCAGGCAGATGCTTTAACCTCTGAGCCACCAGGGAAGCCCCCAAGTTTGTCATAATAAATGACAAATATTTATTATCTCACAGTTTCTGTGGGTTGAGAATCCAGGCATGGACTATCTCTTTGCCCCTGAACCTAGATCCTTCACAAGTTTGCATCCATCAAGGTGCCAGCAGGCACTGTAGTCTCTTTGGAGGCTGGACCTGTGAAGGATCTACTTCTAAGCTTACTCATAGTGTTGAAAGGATTCAGTTCCTTCTGTGCTTCTGGACTGAGGGCCTCAGTTCTCTGATGACCGTTGGCCAGAGACCCCTGTCCATTCCTTGCCACGTGAACCTCTCCAAGGGCATCTCACACTTGGCAGCTGGCTTCTATCAGATCCAGCATGAGAAACAAGAGGGTGTCCTTAGCCTAAGCCATAGTGTTTCTGCAACCTGGACCTAGATTGACATCCTATAACTTATGCTGTATTTTATTAATTAACAGCAAGTCAGCAAGCCTAGTGCACAATCAAAGGAAGGGGAGAAGATGAGGATGTAAATTCCAGGATGTGAGGACCACTGGGGCCACCTGAAGGTTACTCACAACAATATGGATTCTTACCTTATTCACAAGATTTGCTACAATCTACTGGCCAAAAACTAAGGAGCTATTTTGACAAATGGATCTCTGTGAAAACTCATGGGAGGAGAGTTGAGGAGGTGGGGTCCCAGAAACTCTTAGCCAGGCACTCCACCCACTTGGCTGTCTACTGAAATAAACATGTCAGCAGGGAAGGAAATGAGCATCATGCATCTGAGGCACAGTGCCTGCTGAAGGATTCTAAAAGTCAGCTCCATCAGAGATTCACTGAGGTTCTATTAATCTTGCAGGAAATCCACAGTGTCTGTCTGGCTTTTAATAGAGGAAAAGGTGAGCCACAGCTGTCTTGCAAAGCAGAAGGATGTCTCCTCCCACTCTGGCTCCCTCACTGACATTCTACATAAACTTGCATTAGTCACAGTGCATTAGTTTGTCTTAATTTTGCATTTGTGTTTTTCAGCTTCTACTAATTCCTGAAAGGATAAAGGAGACACAGAGTTAATATGAGATCCTCTATTGAGAATTAAATGGATTTGCTGGGGCTTCTTAAGAAGTCTTTGTCAACCATGGTAACTGATTCTTTGGGGTTTATGGACTCTAAGAGTCTGTCTAACCTATTATATAGGTAGAAGGGACATAGTTCAGCGTGCAAAATTGAGGTGACATTCAAGAGCACCTCCTAAACTCTTGGCAATCAGTATTCAAGGAGTACTTAGTGCATTTTTTCAGTTAACTTCTGCAAACACTATGCATGCGTGTGTGCGTGCATGCTAATTTGCTTCACTCGTGTCCAATTCTTTGCGCCCCCTAGGACTATAGCCCACCAGGCTTCTCTGGCTATAGGATTCTCCAGGCAAGAATACTGGAATGGGTTACCATATCATCTTCCCAACCCAAAGATCGAACCCCCGTCTCTTATGTCTCCTGCCTTGGCAAATGGGTTCTTTACCACTAGTGCCACTGAGAAGCCCCAAACACTAAGAATAGCCAGAGTTATTATCATCAGTTGGCAAATTACAAAAGTGAAATTTGGGGAAGTTAGGTCACTAGCTCAAGGCTATTTTGGCCACAGGCATGATCCAAGGTCTGGTGAAGGCTTGCCTGACTGCAGAGCCCCGAATCCATGGCACATCTATGTTCTTCCTAGAGGAACATAATCACAAAAGCAACAAGGAAGCAACAAAAACAAAATACTACATACCCTTGGATGGCTTGTACTTAGAAATCAGGCTCACACTTCTTCACTTTCCTTAATACTGGTATAAGTGCTGGTGCTGGTATAAATATTGCGACTGACACTGTTAGTGATGTTCATTCAGTATGTCCAGGAAATTAAACCCAGGGCCTTGGAATGTGGCATGTGTGTGCACATTAGTGTATGCTAGTAACTCAGTTGTGTCTGACTCTGCGACCCCATGGACAGTAGCCTGTCAGGCTCCTCTGTCCATGGAATTCTCCAGGCAAGATCTTCCAAACCCAGGGACAGAATCTGGGTCTCCTGCATTGCAGGTAAATTCTTTACTAGCTGAGCCACCAGGGAAGCCTGGAGCATGGCATCAGTTCTGTTCAGTCGCTCAGTCATGTCCAACACTTTGCAATCCCATGGCATGCAGCACTCCAGGCTTTCCTGTCCATCGCCAGCTCCCGGAGTTTGCTCAAACTAGTGTCCATTGAGTTCGTGATGCCATCCAACCATCTCATCCTCCATCATCCCCATCTCCTCCCACCTTCAATCTTTCCCAGCATCAGGGTCTTTTCCAATTAGTCAGTTCCTCACATGAGGTGGCCAAAATATTGGAGCTTCAGCTTTAGCATCAGTCCTTTCAATGAATATTCAGGACTGATTTCCTTTAGGATTGATTGGTTTGATTTCCTTGAGTCCAAGAGATTCTCAAGAATCTTATCCAGCACCACAGTTCAAAAGCATCAGTTCTTTGGCACTCAGCTTTCTTTATGGTCCAACTCTCACAACCATCCATGACTACTGGAAAAACCATAGCTTTAACTAGATGGACCTTTGTTGGCAAAATTATGTCTCTGCTTTTAAATATGCTTTCTAGGTTGGTCATAGCTTTTCTTCCAAGGAGCAAGCATCTTTTAATTCCATGGCTTCAGTCACCATCTGCAATGATTTTGGAGCCCAAATAGATAAAGTTTCTTACTGTTTCCATTGTTTCCCCATCTATATGCCATGAAGTGATGGGACCAGATGCCATCTGTTGACCAGATGACTCGATATTTCTGAATGTCGAGTTTTAAGCCAGCTTTTTCATTCTCTCTTTCTCTCTCTCTTTTTTTTTTTTTTACTTTATTTTACTTTACAATACTCTATTGGCTTTGCCATACCATCAAGATGCTCTAGTTCCACTTTGCTTTCTGCCATAAGGGTGGCATCATCTGTATCTGAGGTTATTGATATTTCTTCTGGCAATCTTGATTCCAGCTTGTGCTTCATCCAGCCTAGCATTTCTCATGATGTACTCTGCATATAAGTTAAATAAGCAGGGTGACAATATACAGCCTTGACGTACTTCTTTCCTAATTTAGAACCAGTCTGTTGTTCCATGTCCAATTCTAACCGTTGCTTCTTGACCTGCATACAAATTTCTCAAGAGGCAGGTAAGGTGATCTGATATTCCCATATCTTGAAGAATCTTTCACAGTTTGTTGTGATCCACACAAAGGCTTTGGCATAGTCAATAAAGCATATGTAGATGTTTTTTCTGGAATTCTCTTGCTTTTCTGATGATCCAGTGGATGTTGACAATCTACTGGTTCCTCTGACTTTTCTAAATCCAGCTTGAATATCTGAAAGTTCTTGGTTCACATACCACTGAAGCCTGGCTTGGAGAATTTTGGGCATTACTTCGCTAGCGTGTGAGATGAGTGCAATTGTGTAGTAGTTCGAACATTCTTTGGCATTGCTTTTCTTTGGGATTGCAATGAGAAGTGACCTTTTCAGTCCTGTGGCCACTGCTGAGTTTTCCAAATTTGCTGGCATATGGAGTGCATGGCATGCCTGAGTTCAAATCCTGGCTCCTTTTTCCACTATCTGTGCTACCTTGGTGAAGTTACTAAAACTCTGTGAACCTCAGTTTATTCGTCTGTAAAATGAAGCTAAAAGTGCCATTAATGTGTGGTTCCTAGGAAGAGCTGGTGTTTGACATGTGGAAGTTGCTTCCTTCTTTGGAATAAGGGACAGTTAAGCATTTAGTGCTCCTCTGAGGATTTGCCTGGATTCCTTCATCAAATGGAAGTTTCCAAGCTATGTTCATATGTAGTCTTATATCTTTAATGGAAATAGTTACATTCAAGTTTAGCTGGTAAGGTTTGTCTTTTTGTGAAGCATCACTAAAGTTAATTTTCACTGAAATGTGTTCCCAAGACTGTTTTCCCCTATAGATGGCTGGGCATTGATCAGGGATACCCTCATGGCCAAGGTGCCAGTGGCCCATGGTGAAAGGGAAGGGCCACTGAATCAGAAGCGGATAATCTTGTTATAGCCCACTTGAGATGGCCTGATTCCCCAGTGTTACTAAATGCTACTGAATTAAACAAGCAACCACTGTCCCATTTTATTTTTTTAATTAATTAATTAATTTTTTAAATTTTACTTTACAATACTCTATTGGCTTTGCCATACATCGACATGGATCCACCACAGATGTACACAAGCTCCCAATCCTGAAATACATTTCCTGCAGTTAAAATCCTAAGGAGCATTTGAAAAAAAAGTAGTCATATGCAGACTAAAAAAAAGAACAGAAAATCCAGCTACATGGTACATCTTAAAGTAAGTGTTTCAGGGACAGAAAAACTCAAATAACATCTAATACACAGATCCAACTAGGAGGAAACAGAGTGTCCCTTAGGTCCGTGAGCTCATTGAATGGACATTGATGGATTTGTTTTCCTTTCAGATTAAATTGAACTTCTGATGTGAAAGTAGTTTACTGGCTTCTGATCTTGAAAGCAACATTTTTTCTTTTCTCTCAATAACTAAATTTCTCTTGTTTAGGTGTTTTAGCTTTTTAGCAGCTTGAAAAGTGGCACATTGGAGTATTGGAAGATTCAGAAGAAATTATTTGCTTAAAAAATGTTTAGAGAAACAGAATTTGGCTAACTTTCCTTTCCTTCTGGTAAAGTGGTGTCTGGCAAATGGACTGTTCTAGGGGCTTGAATATTTTCTCTTAAGCTCAAATGCCCAAAGATATGCAAAATAACATTTCAGCAATTTTTCATAGCTTGACAAGATAAATATTATCGGAACTGAATGTGAACATTTGTGTAAATGAGGGCTGGCCTTTAACGATGGATATAACGCATAGGAGTGTTAAGTAGATATCAGTGTTGGCTGTTAATTAGATAATGTCTGTACTGAGAACTTATTTTACCTTAGCATCTGTGGTTGTAATCTCATCTTCAGGGTTAGCTGGTTTAGGAAAAGATATCTTATGCTAATTTATAGCTCAATAATTTTTAATTTCAGACATTGGCAGATAAAATATCTGGATATGGCAGAGACACCCACATGAATGTAGAATGAATGCTATTGTTTATGCCTGACTGCTAGCTTTCCCTGTCATCTTTGATTACATGTTACACTTGTCAAAAACTAAGTAATCAACATTGGTTCCTCACTGCTCCATAAATTTTAGACTTTATTTGGATTTCATCAGTTTTTCTATCAATGTCCTCTTGCTATTCCAGGATGGAGATCAGGTACCATGATGTGTTTAAGTGTATATCTCCTGAGTTTCTTCTGTTTGTGGCAGTTTCTGAGTTATTACTTGCTTTTTGTGACTTTGGCAATATTACTGTGTGCTAGCCAAGTATCTTGTGGAATTTCTCCCAGCTTGGGTATGTCTGATGCTTTTTCTCATGAATCAACTGAGGTGAAGGTCTTTCTGATCACAGTATATGATGGGGTCACAACAGCCACATGATATATCTGATGATGGTACTATTCCTCCCCCCCCGCTTTTTTTTTTTACTAAAAGATACACTAAAACATGAAATACTAAAGGGTATATCAAATGACTTATTTTTGCATTCTAGGTAGGAGTGATTTGGAGTGAAAGGAGGGAGTTTCATTAAAAAATACTCTGGATATACCTTAGCCCTTCTGCATATCTGAACTTGGAGCAAGTCAAATGAGGGAACATCTGGGTTATGCCTTTTTTTTTTTTAAAGTAGTTTTCTTTTTTGTTGTTATTGTTATTTTGTTTTTATTTCATAACCATAAATTTAACTTTGCAATCCAGCTAAACTTGGAGAGGGATAAGGAAAATATGGAACCTGAAGAGCTGTAGCAAAAGCACAAAATTATAGGATATTTCAAGCAGATAAGGGTAAGGGGTGCTCTCCTGGGCTACAGAAGGAGTGGTCTGGTGGCTAGGTAAAACACAAATCAGATTTATTAGATTTTTCCACAGTCAGAAATGGTGATCTTGCTGGTCTTGCCATTCCTGGATCCAAAGCACTCCATGGCTTCTACAATATTCATGCCCTCTTTCACCTTGCCAAAGACCACATACTTGCCATCCAACCACTCAGTCTTGGCAGTGCAGATGAAAAATGGGGAACCATTTGTGTTGGGGCCAGCATTTACCATGGACAAGGTGCCAGGACCTGTATACTTCACGATGAAATTCTCATCATAAAATTTCTTGCCATAGATGGACTTGCCACCAGTACCATTATGGCATGTGACGTCACCACCCTGGCACATAAATCCCGGAATTATTCTGTGAAAGCAGGGATCTTTATAACCAAATCCTTTCTCCTCAGTGTTTTCTGCTGTCTTTGGAACTTTGTCTGCAAACAGCTCGAAAGAGACATGGCCCAAGGGCTCGCTGTCGACACTGATGTCAAAGAAGAAGATGAGGTTGACCATGGCTGGACAGCTCAAGAGACTCTGGGATGGCAGCATCTGCAAGGCCTAAAATAGTTTTCTTTGGGAACTGTCAACGTGTTGTTGTTGATCTGTGGACTTGTAACTCTGCATGGATTATGGCCAGTCAATAATATGTACTTAAAATCCAAAAGTCTGCAAGCAATAAATGCTGGAGGGGGTGTGGAGAAAGGGGAACTCTCTTACACTGTTGGTGGGAATGTAAACTAGTACAGCCACTGTGGAAATCAGTGTGGAGATTCCTTAAAAAATTGCAAATAGAACTGCCTTATGACCCAGCAATCCCACTGCTGGGCATACACACCAAGGAAACCAGAATTGAAAGAGACACATGTACCCCAATGTTCATCGCAGCACTGTTTATAATAGCCAGGACATGGAAACAACCTAGATGTCCATCAACAGATGAATGGATAAGCAAGCTGTGGCATATATACACAATGGAGTA
>SJYV01005992.1:244262-256499 GCA_006410875.1 Neotragus pygmaeus | reverse complement strand
AGGTGAGCGGGTAGGGAGGTGAACGGGTGGGGAGCTGGGGACCGGACCCAGGGCTGGGTTCTGTGCTGTAGACAGGACCCTTCAGGCTCCTCAAGTCTCGGACTCATCTGTCTCTTCAGTGGAGCCATCGCTTTCTGCATCCACTTTGCGGGCATGGTGGAGGGGTCTCCAGGGGGAGCCAACCCGGGGAGGGGTCCGGGGAGGCAGGCAGCTGGCCTCTGGACCTGCAGTGACCGAGGTGACCAGGCCTGGGATCTGCGCCAGCCTGAAGAAGGGGAGATGCCCAGAGGGAGCGAGGTGCTGCTTGTCCGGAGAGCAGGACCCTTCACTCACTCTTGCGTGTGAGACCATGGGCTGCCTCCCCAAAGGGTTCAAAGAGGCTGTCTCAGGCCTCCGCCGGCCCCCCAAGCCTTCCCCTGACCGATGGACAAGTGCTTGGTGGCCCATGTTGGGCTCTGATCTGACAGGTCTGGTGCCCACAAGAGGGCAGCATCTTCCCATGTAACACTTACAGCCGCTCCAGTTCCTCATCCATGGCTGGGTCGTGCATCAGGTCCCCTTTGTCGGGCAAGGCTCCTAGGGAATAATTGGGGGCACAGAACTTAACCCGAGGGTCCTCCACCCAGGCTTCAGCCAGCAGCTGCCTCTGTGCCCCTCATCGTCATGTCTGCCTACAATGTCGACCCTCGGAGAGCTGATCTAGAAGATTCAGGGAACAGAGGTTTAAGAGATCTGCTCTGGGGGCAGTAAGCCCTAGGTGCTGCTGGAGAAATTTAGTGAACCTTCCTGCCTCCCCTCCCCGATCATAACTACGAGGCAGCCCCAAAACTCAAGGTCACTGCACAAACAGAATGATCTCCTTCTGAGACTAGACTGTGTGTTGTGAGGTGGTGCTAGTGGTAAAGGACCTGCCTGCCCGTGCAGGAGACGAGACAGACACGGGTAGGATCTCTGGGTCAGCAAGATCCCCTGGAGGAGGAAATGATAACCCACTCCAGTGTTCTTGCCTGGAGCATCCCTTGAACTGAGGAGCCTGGCAAGCTGCAGTCCATGGGGCTGCAGAGTCAGACATGGCTGAAGGGACTTAGCACCCATGCACGAGCTGGGGCTGAGGGTTTAGTCCTTTCCTGAGGCTCCAGGTCCTGAGCTGAAAAGAAAAGCCAGAGACACAGGACCTGGCCAAGGCCCCAAAGGCCAGAAATTACCTAGTTTTGTACCTCCAGATCAGGGACAGAATGGTCAAAAATGCTCTCAGCTTCTCCCAGGAGGGTCCCAGGGCGAGAAGGGAAGGCGGGGTCAGGGTGAGACCCAGCTCTCCTCGCTTGGCTGTGAGCTGCTAGGAGGGGCGCTGTCCCTTCTCTGACAGATCACTCAGCAGGTTTCCTCGGCTACAAACCAAGGGCAGTCATTCTCGGATGTTGGGAAAGGTGAGAGGAGGGGCCCAGGGTGCCCCCTGGGGTTGTTAACAGTGGGAGAGAAGGTAGAGCTGGAGTCTGCAGATAGATTCTTAGCAGCACGCACTCCTGGTCAGAGGCTAGTGAACAGTGCTGGTCCCGGGAAGCCTCAGTCTTACAGTTGTCCAACTGGCTCTACAGTTCCTGACCTCAGATGATGCTTCCTGGCCCCTTTGGTGTTAGTGGTGATCACATTGTGTTTGATGGAGCCCTCGTGTGTGTGCGTGCGTGTATGTGTGTTTCTTTGAGGACTGAGGGAACAGGACAGCGCCCCTCCACAGCTGGCTGCACCTGGTTTANCCCGGGAAGCCTCAGTCTTACAGTTGTCCAACTGGCTCTACAGTTCCTGACCTCAGATGATGCTTCCTGGCCCCTTTGGTGTTAGTGGTGATCACATTGTGTTTGATGGAGCCCTCGTGTGTGTGCGTGCGTGTATGTGTGTTTCTTTGAGGACTGAGGGAACAGGACAGCGCCCCTCCACAGCTGGCTGCACCTGGTTTAGCTCAGGTGGCTTTTCCATGCACGGGAGATGCAGGTGAGGACAGACCTATAAAGCATAGGTCCAGCACTGGCCCAGCACTGCAGGGGACGTGAGCTCCACCGCTGGTTGGGTAACTAAGGTCCACACTCCACAACTACTGAAGGCCCCTTGCCCTAGAGCTGGCATGCCACAACAGGAGAAGCTGCCACAAAGAGAAACCTGTGCACTGAAAGGAGAGGAGCCCCGGCTTCCACAGCTAGAGAAAGACCACGCAGAGACAAAGACCCAGCATAGCCAAAAAAACAGTTTAAAAAAAGAGCGGGCAGATGTGCTCGCTCTTGTTTGAAAAATAGGAAGAAGAACCCTCTCAAGCTCTGTGGGTGGTGATGTCAGCCTAGCGGCCCCTCCCTGGGAGGGCAGCAGGTGCGGGAGGGGGGCGGAGGAAGGCGAGCAGGGAAGGCGGACCAGTGGGGATGAAACGATGGACAGGAAAAACGGCTGGAGCCGGCCTCCATCCACCACCACCCTTTTTTTCCCCACTCCCTTTCAGACTAGTAATTTTTTTCCCCCCAGACACACCTTTGCCCTGCTTACAAATGGGGTTCAGGTCTCTGAAATACAAGCTCCGGAGCTATTGATTAAATAGCCTGTGTCTGCCCAGCCTGCAGGCCAGTGCCCACAGCAAAGCTGGGGATCTTATGGGGTAGGGGGTGCTGAGCACGCCTCTGTCCTGGGGAGGCTGCTTCATGCTGGGGCAGGACCCGGGTTGGGGAGGCCATCCGTCAGCACGGGAGCAGGAGAGGCCTCAGAGTCTGACCCTGAGAAATCAAGGCAGACCTGGCAAATCTGTGTCCCCTGTGGGGACTCTGTCCACCAGCCCTCCAGCTCTTACGTGGCTTTCCACTGTCAGGGTGGAGGCGGCTGGCTCCAGCTTACCTAGGGCTTGGTTGATCCCGTGATGCTTTGAGAGGGCCACGAGGAAGCCGTAGAAGGTCAGTCTCTGAACGTTGCTGAGGACCTCTTTGACCAGCGCTGGAGGTGGGCAGCTAGAGGAGAGAACACAGGTTCAAACGCTAGTTAAGTCTGATGCCATCTTCTCACCCAGACCTTCAGGCTTAGGAGGGTGTGTTCTGCCGTTAAGTCAGGTCCGACACTTTGGGACCCCGTGGACTGTAGCCCACCAGGCTCCTCTGTCCATGGGATTCTCCAGGCAGGAATTCTGGAGTGGGTTGCCATTTCCTCCTCCAGGGAATCTTCCCAACCTGGGGATCGAACCTGCGTCTCTTGAGTCTCCTGCCTTGGCAGGCAGATTCTTTACCAGTAGTACCACCTGGGAAGCCCTTAGGAGGGCAAAAACCAAGGGACCTGCCTGCCCTGGGGACCCTAAGGCCCTGGGGAGCCTGGCAGAACTCTCAGAGCAAGGCTTTGACTGTGGACAGGAAGGCTGGCATGTTCGCCGATCGGTGCTTCACTGGCAGGGGTGGGGGATGGGGAAAGGGTGCTGGGCGATGCCTCCTCTTGGAAGAGACACAAGCTGGCTTCTCTGTCCCCAAGGGGACTTCGTGCTACACAGGACAGCTACGCTCTTTTTCTGGAGGGTGAATTCTGTGCACGGTGGATATTTTTTCCTTCTTTCTAAAAAGTCAAGACCAATCTATCTCCTGGCAAGAAGAAGGGGCCCAAGCTGGTCATTAACAGCTGCTGCTGCTGCTAAGTCGCTTCAGTCGTGTCTGACTCTTAGCGACCCCATGGACTGCAGCCCACCAGGCTCCTCTGTCCATGGGATTCTCCAGGCAAGGGTGCTGGAGTGGGTGCCATTGCCTTCTCCCATTAACAGCTGGTCTTGCCCAAATGGAAGCAATCTGGCCCCCGTGAGCCACCTGGGAAAGCTGTCAATCATCAGCCTGGACTGGGGGCAAATGGCCCTGATTCATATTCAATACGATGACCGTCAAGGGCCTTGGAGCCCAGGGCCGTAAGGAGAGCCTGCTGGGGGGTTCTGAGCTGGCGCCCAGGCCCGCGGCCCCGCGGGCTGGGGCGGGCTCTTACCTGTACTTGTGCCGGTCACACAGGTTCTCCAGGCACTGGTAGAACAGCGAGGCTTCCACTCCCTCCAGCGTGCCTGCCTCGCCCGCGGGAGGCCGCTGGCGGTGCTGCCCACTGGACGATGTGGGCACAATCACCGTGTTGGGGTTCTTGCCCGACAGCAGGTCCTGATAGATGGCGGCCACGCTCTCCAGGAACTCTGCACACAGGGAGGAGGGGCAGGGTCAGGCGGGGAGGGCGCCCCCGTCTCCCTGCGGGCCGGCTCGGCTCCCCGGCGAGTCCTCAACGCACAGCCTCCGGGGAGCAGGGCCCTCACGGCCCACGCTTGTGAGAGGACACTCGCGTGTCAGCTCGAGCGTCCCCTCTCGCAGTTCTTCCTAGACCAGGCGAGACCCCGTTGCGTACTTTCAGGCACCCCGGACTCCTCTGGGGCGCTTATCCAGTGAGGGCGTCTCCTTGCTGGAATGGCACATCTTGACCCCAGGCCTGGATCCTGCCGCGTCTGCCTTCCCCACCCCCAGCACCCAGCACGGTGCCTGGTGCATAGAAAATGCAACAAATAGTTTTGAAAAACGTAAAAGGTGAACAGGAACACATTCCTGCTGGCAAACCGCTCTTGTGAGGCCGCCTGCCTCTCTGACTAAGGGTTAAAGCAGGTTGGAGAGACCCGTGCAGGAGAGAAAGCTTATGAGCTGCTGATTTATTAAACAGCTGAACTAGTTTTCAGCATTAGTCGCCGAGCCCTCATCGGTGAGCCGAGACTTATGGCCCACCTCCCCATGGCTGCCCTTTCTGGGGGCACTGTGAGGAGAGAGCCCGTTCACATGGTGAGGGGGATAGGGTCTCCAAACATGGCTGCTGCTGCTTCTCCAGGGCCCAAGAGCTTCAGAGAAATGGGACATAGATGCCCGGAGCTGCTGTGAGCAGGAGGCGAGACCCCAGACTGCGGCCCCTGCCTGACTGGGCCCTGCGGCCAACCTCGAGAGGACAGGATGCAGTGCCTGAGTGAGGCCGGGGCCGGCCCGGGCCAGCAGCTGGCGAGAGGCCACGGGCAGGCCCCAGGGGCAGCCAGCCCTGTTTACTGGAAGAGCCTGTTTGAAACAAGTTTGCTGATGGACACAGTCAGCAGTTTCAGGGCCCAGCATTCCATCGGACGCTGCCGTGTGTGAGCCGGTGTGCGCTGGCATCCAGCCAGCCATCTTTATTCCACCTGGGATTTCAGGGTGCAGCTGGTGCTTGCTGGGGAGCAGGGGGCGAGGGGGGCGTGTGAGAGAGGACTGGCATGCGCTGATGGGGAGCTGTGTGCTCACACGTCTGCGTCGGGCCCAGGGAGAGACCTCCGACCCCGCCGACACGGGGCAGAGCGCGCGGGCGGTGGGGCGGGCCCTCTGGTCAGCCCGGCGTAGCTCCCCTCGTCCGCTTCTGCCTTACAAGGCCACCTGCCCTCGGGGCTGCGGGGACGGAGGCGCCTAGCGCTGGGCCCGGCACACGGCCCGCCTCCGCTAAACGGGACCGCCTGGGGGACCGCCCCGCAGCAGCGCGTGTCGGTGGTGGTGTGACCGTGGTCCTCGCTTAAACCGATGTGTGTCCCCCTGCTGGCGGGAAGCAGCGTGGCTTTCTGTGTCGTGAGGACGCTGAGCGAGCCGGCCCTGCAGGCCATCTCGTGACCACATCCTGCGGGGAAGCCCGCCACGAAGGGAGGCGGCGCAGGAAGTGCGGGCCAGACGCGCAGACGGAGGGGCCACAGGGCGGGAGGGGAGTGAGGACCGTGGTCCCGACAGGAGCCACGGGGCCCAGACGACTCTCACCTGAGTAGTAAAACTGGACCTGGAAGGCAAAAAGGAAATCTGAGAAAGACATCAAGCAGTCCATGGCGTCGTCCATGAGCACAATCCTGAGGGGCAGAGAGAGAGAGGACATGAGAGCGAGCGGGTGCGTGTGTGTGCGCGTGTGCGTGTGATGGAGGATGCTCAGTGAGCCCTGCCTGGGGCTCCAGTCCCCCTTGGGACAGCAAGGAGAGCCGGCTCCCCAGGCAAGCTCCTCCCTGACACTGCACTTCTCCGTTAACTGGGCTCTGCCACCAAACTGAACTGGCGTGGGGGGGCAGGCTCCCACTTCAGTCCCTGTGGCACCAGCAAGGGCATGGAACATGGGCTAGTGGGGGGCGGCAAGGAGGGGGTGCAGCTGCAACGCGGCCAGGATTTCTTTTCATATCCTTCAGCAGTAAATGCTTTCATCCTGCACCAAGGACCATTTAGTTCAGAATAAATACAGCTGATCAGAAAAGGCAAAAAGAACAGCCAAGAGCTTTAAAGGGTCTTGGCAAGTGGCCCCGAGATTTAATAGGTGACCAAGGGCCAGACGGGCCACAGGCACCTCCATCCTGGGGCACAGGCGGCACAGAGCGCCGGGGGTGCAGCCTGGGGTCTGCCCTTGAGGGGGTCCAGTGACACTGGGCGGCCGCTGCTCCTCCACGCTGTCCACACTCACAGGGTGGCCCCCTCCCGGCTTCTTGCAGGAAGAATACCCCGTGACCGCTAGAGGGAGCGGACCAAATCCCCCTTGAGACTCCGCTCAGGGCCTCGCTGGAGAGAGGACAGGAAGAGATGGGAATGAGAACTTGCCGGGCTCCATCCTGTGCCAGGCAGGGTGCCAAACTCATCCACTGAGGGCAGCTGGGCCCCCAATCTGTTTCTTTTCTCTTTTTTTCACGCCATGAGACATGTGGGAATCTTAGTTCCCCAAGCAGGGATCGAACCTGTGCCCTCCTGTAGTGGAAGTGCAAAGACCTAACCACCAGACTGTCAGGGAATTCCTCCCTCCCTCCCCAATCTGTTTCTGACTGTGCCCTATCTTTCCTTAAACAAACAAACAATCCCCAAGAAACCAACTTATTTTGCTCGCTCATGGATTTTTCGAATTCTCTCTCCACCTCACTGGGTCAGAGTCCCCAGACTGGCACCTGGATCAGCTCCAGAGACTGCAGGCATTGTTCGCCTCTGGGGAAGGGGCTCTGGAGAGACTAGGGTATGGACAGCGCCCCTGGGAGTGTGCAAGGCCTGGCTTCAGGTCCCCCCGAAGACAGAGATGGTTCCTAGAGCTAGTCTCCAGGTCTAATAACGATAACAATAGAAACAGGCAGTATTTACTGAGTCCTTACTTCATGGCAGGCACCATACAAGGTATCTGGATGGACCTGTGGTGGTTTAGTCGCTGAGTCATATCCAATTCTTTGAGACCCCATGGACAGTAGCCTGACAGGCTCCTCTGTCCATGGGATTCTCCAGGCAATACTGGAGTGGGTTGCCATTTCCTTCTCCAAGGGATCGTCCCAAACCAGGAATCAAACTGGGTCTCCTGCATTGCAGGCAGATTCTTTACCAACTGAGCTACGAGGGAAGCCCTGAGTTACAGGGTATTTAACTTACGTTAATTAAATTTTGAGAGTCCCTTGAACAGCAGGGAGATCAAACCAGTCATTTCTAAAGGAAATCAACCCTGAATATTCATTGGAAGGACTGATGTTGAAGCTACAATCCTTTGGCCACGTGATGCAAAGAACTGACTCATTGGAAAAGACCCCGATGCTGGGAAAGATTGAAGGCAGGAGGAGAAGGGGGTGACAGAGGATGAGATGGTTGGATGGCATCATCGACTCAATGGACAGTGGGTATGGGTGGATTCCAGGAGTTGGTGATGGACAGGGATGCCTGGTGTGCTACAGTCCATGGGGTCATAAAGAGTTGGACATGACTGAGCGACTGAACAATAAATTAAATTTTATTCCACAACAATCCTATGAGACAGGTGTTGTGATTATTCCATTTTACAGGTGAAGAGACTAAGTCTCAGAGAAGTCAGCTTAATAAGGTCGCACAGCTGGTAAATTTACTCTACATGTCATGGACTTGCGTCCTGCTAGGTCTCACCACCTTTTAAAATAAAGATACAGGATATGAACAGAGGAGCCTGGCAGGCTACAGTCCATGGGGTCACAGAGTTGGACACGGACTGAGCAACTTCACTTTCTTCCTTTCACAGGATATAAACACCTGCATTTCATTTCTTAGTTTATTATCTGCCTAACTTATCTTTTCTTCTTCTCACCTATATCTTAGGGACTTAGTTGTTTCTCATGTATCTCTTGGGGAAGAAAAAAGCTGCCTCCTCTACCAGAAGACCCTGATGCTGGGAAAGACTGAAGGCGGGAGGAGAAGGGGATGACAGAGGATGAGATGGTTGGATGGCATCACTGACTCAACGGACATGAGTTTGAGTAAACTCCGGAAGTTGGTGGCGGACAGAGAGGCCTGGCATGCGGCAGTCCATGGGGTCACAAAGAGTCGGACACGACTGAGTGCCTGAACTGAACTGAACTTCCAGAATTCAACATTAAAATTACCTCTAGAAAAACAAAAAAATTCAAGGCCAGAGTGGGAACAGGCAATGCTGCCAATGGCCGCAAGAGGGCGCCCTAGTCTTTCTGGCAGAGGCTTCCGGGACCAAGAGCTGAGACAGGCCAAGTGGCTGTGGTTCGGTCACCCAGTCGCGTCTGATTCTTTACGACCCCATGGACTGCAGCACGCCAGGCCTCCCTGTCCCTCACCATCTCCTGGAATTTGCCCAAGTTCATGTCCGTTGCGTCGGTGATGCCAAGTATTTACCTCTTTCCTTATAACCTGAGCAGAATGGGCAGGCATGTATGAGAGAGCACAAAGTCCAGACTTTGACATGTGGATGGGGACAGAGGGGCGAGAGAGGCAGGGAGAGGGCAGGGAGAGGGGCTGGGCAGCAGAGGCACCCCAGCTGCAGAGGGAGAGAGCGTTTTTCCAGAGTCCCAGGGAGCGCCTCAACGTCCTCCCTTCCCCGGCCCACAGCGCAGGGGCAGGCCCCCCAAGGAGAGAAGGCAGGGCCCTCTCCTTCCTGCCCTACTCCCGGGACAGCCGGGAACCAGAATGGCCTGAAGTTAATTGCTAGGGAAGAGCGCTGGGCTGAGAACATCCCCAAGCAGGAAACCACGACGGGGAACCGCAGCCTTTGAAGATGTTACTTGGCTGCTCTTGTTTATCATCAACCTGGGACCTGGTGCTCCTGTTTATAGCAGTTACCTCCCTTTACTCTCTCTCTCTCTCTCTCTTTTTTGGGCCATGCTACGGGCATGCAGTCGTGTCTGAATCTTTGCGACCCCACGGACTGTAGCCTATCAGGCTCCTCCGTTCATGGGATTTTCCAGGCAAGAATACTGGAGTGGATCGCCATTTCCTTCTCCAGGAGATCTTCCCAACCCAGGAATCGAACCTGGGTCTCCCGCATTGCAGGTAGACGCTTTACCATCTAAGCCAGAGGATAAAACATCTGCCTGCCTTGCGGGAGAACCGGGTTCGATCCCTGGGTGGGTAAGATCCACTGGAGAAGGAAATGGTAACCCATTCCAATATTCTTGCCTGGAGAATCCCATGAACAGAGGAGCCTAGCGGGCTACAGTCCATGGGGTCGCAAAAAGTCAGACACGACTAAGCGAGTTCACTCACGGGCAGGCAGAACTTCCCCAACTGGGGATCGAACACATGCCCTCCGCAGTGGAAGCTCGGAGTCTTAACCCCTGGACCATCAGAGAAGTCTGACTATTTCTCTCTTCACCTATTTATTCACTTATTTCATACAGACAGTCCCCAACTTGATGACAGGTAGGCTTAGGTTTTATGACTTTACCGATGATGGTGTGAAAGCAAGAAGAACTTTGATATTTTGACCTTTCCCTGGCCTAGCGATGCAAGGTACGTACTCTCCTGTGACGCTGGGCAGGGACAGCTCCTAGTCGGCTGTGCAGTCACGAGCATGGGACATGGACAACCATTCTGTTTTCACTTTGAGTACCGTGTTCAAATCAATTACATGTGAGATTCAACACTTTATGAAAAAACAGGCTTTGGGTTAGATGATGTCCAACTGTGGGCTGATGCAAGTGTTCTGAGCACAGCTGAGGTAGGGCTGGACTAAGATACGATCTCTGGTAGGTCGGGTGTAGTCAGTGTATTTTTGACGATATTTTTAACTTACAGTAGATTTTATCAGGGCATACCCCCCTAGCAAGTGAAGGAAGAGCTGTATTGCAATGTAACTCTAATACCATAGGACTTATCCTTTCAGAGTGCACAGGGCGGTGTGCTGCTCAGTCACCAGCCCCGTCTAATTCCAGAAGCGGTCATTCTTGCTGATCGGCCTGCTCCCGGCCACGCCAGGGCTGCCAGGCCAAGTGCCGTAAGCATCTCCCCTTCTCAGCCACAGCCAGGACTGTCGGCTGCAGAGGGCCCGCCCTTCCAGCCCCAGAACTGGCCGCTGCTCTCCGTCAGCAGCCAGGCTTGACTGTGAACGCCAGCTCCCTCTTTTGAGATGGGCAGCAGGGGAAGAGAGAGGGCACAGCCCTCGGAGGTGTCAGGGGGAAGCAGGGCAAGCCTGGCGTGCGCTCTGCCTCGACCCCTGCTCCTCGGGGGGCTGACGCGTGGAGGGGGCTGGTTGGGGGCGGCAGGCGGTGCAGGGGCTTTCTCTCTGAGGGACAGGTAGCTGGAGCCTGGCAGCACATGCGCATGGGACTGGAGTGTTTTCCCGACTGCAAGCAGTGGGCCTGGCTGCCAGAGGAGCCAGCTGGGTCTCAGCTGTCATCGTCAGCCGTGCTCCTCTGCTCAGCCAGAAGCCTGGGAGTCCTCCTGACATCCGGGAGACGCCCTCTCTTGCCCGCCACGTATCCACCAATCACCAGGTCCAATCAGTCCTGTTCCAGACATCTCTCTGGAATCCGTCTACCCTCTTCCACTTCCACGGCCCCCACTGATGCCCACGTCCATCTCCTCTTCCAGGACAACTGGACGACCTGCTACCTGGTTTCCGGTAATACTTTTGCCTCCTTCTAATTGGGTATCCATACTGTGGTCAGAAAATCTTTTTTAAAAAAATTTAATTTATTTATTTTTAAATGAAGGATAATGGCTTTACAATATTGTGTTGGTTTCTGCCAAACATGAACATGAATCAGCCATCAGTTCAGTTCAGTTGAGCTGCTCGGTCGTGTTTGATACTTTGCAACCCCATGGACTGCAGCACACCAGGCTTCCTTGTCCATCACCAACTCCCGGAGCTTCCTCAAACCCATGTCCAGCGCATTGGTGATGGCAATCCAACCATCTCATCCTCTGTCGTCCCCTTCTCCTCCCGTCTTCAATCTTTTCCAGCATCAGGGTCTTTTCCAATGAGTCAGTTCTTCACATCAGGTGGTCAGATTATTGGAGTTTCAGCTTCAGCATCAGTCCTTCCAATGAATATTCAGGACTGATCTCCTTTAGAATGGACTGATTGGATCTCCTTGCAGTCCAAGGGACTCTCAAGAGTCTTCTCCAACACCGCAGTTAGGTTTACCTATGTTCCCTCCTTGAACTTTCCTCCTACCTCCTTCCCCATCCCACCTCTCTAGGTTGTCACAGAGCCCCGGTTTGAGTTTCCTGAATCATACAGCAAATTCCCACTGGCTATTGGGCTTCCCTTATGGCTCAGCTGGTAAAGAATCTGCCTGTAATGCGGGAGACCTGGGTTTGGTCCCTGGGTTGGGAAGATCCGCTGGAGAAGGGAAAGACTACCCACTCTAGTATTCCGGCCTGGAAAACTCCATGGATCATATAGTCCATGGGGTCACAGAGAGTCGGACACAGCTGAATGCCTCTCGCTTTCACTTTTCATCTGTTTTACATATGGTAGTGTATATGCTATTTTACATATGGTAGCATACATGCTATATCAATAACCTCAGATATGCAGATGACACCACCCTTATGGCAGAAAGTGAAGAGGAGCTAAAAAGTCTCTTGATGAAAGTGAAAGAGGAGAGTGAAAAAGTTGGCTTAAAGCTCAACATTCAGAAAACAAAGATCATGGCATCCAGTCCCATCACTTCATGGGAAATAGATGGGAAACAGTGGAAACAGTGTCAGACTTTATTTTTTGGGGCTCCAAAATCACTGCAGATGGTGACTGCAACCATGAAATTAGAAGATGCTTACTCCTTGGAAGAAAAGTTATGTCCAACTTAGATAGTATATTCAAAAGTAGAGACATTACTTTGTCGACTAAGGTCCGTCTAGTCAAGGCTATGGTTTTTCCTGTGGTCATGTATGGATGTGAGAGTTGGACTGTGAAGAAGGCTGAGTGCCGAAGAATTGATGCTTTTGAACTGTGGTGTTGGAGAAGACTCTTGAGAGTCCCTTG
>SJYV01005992.1:222785-244227 GCA_006410875.1 Neotragus pygmaeus | reverse complement strand
TTTTCCTGTGGTCATGTATGGATGTGAGAGTTGAACTGTGAAGAAGGCTGAGCACTGAAAAATTGATGTTTTTGAACTGTGGTGTTGGAGAAGACTCTTGAGAGTCCCTTGGACTGCAAGGAGATCCAACCAGTCCATTCTGAAGGAGATCAACCCTGGGATTTCTTTGGAAGGATGATGCTGAAGCTGAAACTCCAGTACTTTGGCCACCTCATGCAAAGAGTTGACTCACTGGAAAAGACTCTGATGCTAGGAGGGATTGGAGGCAGGAGGAGAAGGGGACGACCGAGGATGAGATGGCTGGATGGCATCACAGACTTGATGGACATGAGTCTGAGTGAACTCCGAGAGATGGTGATGAACAGGGAGGCCTGGTGTGCTGCAATTCATGAGGTCACAAAGAGTTGGACACAACTGAGCGACTGAACTGAACTGAACTGAAGTACCCTATTCACACAGAACAATAGAGCTAGTAATTTTTCTCTTTATATCCCTGAATTTCCTCTGGATTAGGCCTAACAGGAACTTCTTCTAAAGGGGAAATAATAATGCTTTTGAATTCTTTATCCCATTTCCCTCAGAAACCTAAAACATTTTAAGACCATTGGTTCACTAATCGACAGTCTTGACATATTCTGCCATTGCAATTCATGTACACTTAGAAAAAGATGAGTCATGGAGAGAAAAATGACAACATACAAGGGAACTCCCATAAGGTTATCAGCTGATTTCTCAACAGAAACTACAGGCTAGAGGGGAATGGCATGATATATTTAAAGTGGTCAAAGGGAAGAACCTACAACCAAGAATAGTCTACCCAGCAAGACTCCCACTCAGATTTGATGGAGAAATCAAAAGCTTTCCAGACAAGCAAAAGTTAAGAGAAATCAGCACCACCAAAGCAGCTTCACAACAAATGCTAAAGGAACTTCTCTATGCAGGAAACACAAAAGAAGGAAGAGATCTACAAATAATAAACCCAAAACCCTTCAGAAGATGGTAACAGAATCACTGTCGCTGCTGTTGCTGTTGTTGTTCAGTCACTAAGTCGTGTCTAACTCTTTGCAACCCCATAGACTTCAGCACACCATGCTTCCCTGTTCCTCACTAACTAATTCCTGGAGTTTGCTCAAAACTTATGCCATCTAACCACCTCATCCTCAGTTTCCCCTTTTCCTCCTACCCTCATTCTTTCCCAACATCACAGTCTTTTCCAACAAGTTGGCTCTTTACATCAGTTTGCCAAAATATTGGAACTTCAGCATCAGTCCTTTCAATGAATATTCAGGGTTGATTTCCTTTAGTATTGATTGGTTTGATCTCCTTGCTGTTGAAGGGACTCAAGAGTCTTCTCCAGCACCACAATCACCACAATTTTAAAGTATCAATTCTTTGGTGCTCAGCCTTCTTTATAATCCAACTCTCACATCTGTACATGACTACTGGAAGAACCATAGCTTGAATATACAGACCTTTGTTGACAATATAATGTCTCTACTTTTTAATATGCTATCAAGGTTTGTCACAGCTTTTCTTCCAAAAAGCAAGCCTCTTTTAATTTCATGGCTGCAGTCACCATCCAGAGTGATTTTGGATCCCAAGAAAATAAAATCTGTCACTGTTTCTACATTTTCTCCAACTATTTGCCATGAAGTGATGGGACCAGATGCCATGATCTTAAAGATTTTTGAATGTTGAGTTTTAAGCCAGCATTTTCAGTCATCTATTTCACCCACATCAAGAGGCTCTTTAGTTCCTCTTTACTTTCTGCCATCAGAGTGGTAACATCTGCATATTGAGGTTGTTGATATTTGTCTTGGCAATCTTGGTTCCAGCTTATGATTCATTCAGCCCTGCATTTCACATGATGTACTCTGCATAGATGTTAAATAAGCAGGGAGACAATATACAGCCTTGACGTACTCCTTTCCCAATTTTGAACTGGTTTATTGTTTCCTGTCCAGTTCTAACTGTTGCTTCTTGACCTGCAAATGGTTTCTCAGGAGGCAGGTAATGTATCAGATACTCCCATCTCTTTAAGAATTTTCCACAGTTGTGATTCACATAGTCAAAGGCTTTAGTGTAGTCAATGAAGCAGATGTTTTTCTGGAATATCCTTGCTTTTTCTATGATCCAATGGATGTTGGCAATTTGATTTCTGGTTCCTCTGCCTTTTCCTAAGGCAACTAACTATACAAAAAGGTTCCTAAATTCAACAAANTGTAGTCAATGAAGCAGATGTTTTTCTGGAATATCCTTGCTTTTTCTATGATCCAATGGATGTTGGCAATTTGATTTCTGGTTCCTCTGCCTTTTCCTAAGGCAACTAACTATACAAAAAGGTTCCTAAATCCAACAAACTGTACAAAAAAAGGTCTTAATGACCCAAGTAACTACAATGGTGTGGTCACTCACCTAGAACCAGACATCCTACAGTGTCAAGTCAAGTGGGCCTTAGGAAACAGTCTTTGTTTGTAAACAAAGAAACTGGAGGTGATGGAATTCCAACTGTGCTATTTTGAATCCTAAAAGATGATGCTGTTAAAGTGCTGCACTCATTATGTCAGCAAATTTAGAAAATTCAGTAGTGGCCACAGGACTGGAGAAGGTCAGTTTTCATTCCAATCCCAAAGGCAATTGGAAAGACAATCCCAAAGAATGTTCAAACTACAGCTGTGCTTATTTCACATGCTAGCAAGGCAATGCTCAGAATCCTTCAATAGGATCATGCTGCTGCTGCTGCTGCTACTAAGTCACTTCAGTCATGTTCAACTCTGTGTGACCCCATAGACAGCAGCCCACCAGGCTCCCCCATCCCTGGGATTCTCTAGGCAAGAATACTGGAGTGGGTTGCCATTTCCTTCTCCAGTGCATGAAAGTGAAAAGTCAAAGTGAAGTCGCTCAGTCGTGTCTGACTCTTTGCGACGCCATGGACTGCAGCCTACTAGGCTTCTCTGTCCATGGGATTTTCCAAGCAAGACTACTGGAGTGGGGTGCCATTGCCTTCTCCACAATAGGATCATACGTATTGATAATTACCTTAAATATGGGCTTACCTCACAGCTCAGTTGGTAAAGAATCTGCCTGCAATGCAGGAGACCTGGGTTCGATCTCTGGGTTGGGAAGATCCCCTGGAGAAGGAAATGGCAACCCACTCCAGTATTCTTGCCTGGAGAATTCCATGGACAGAGGAGCCTGGCAGGCAACACTCCATGGGATTGAAAGAGTCAGACATGACTTAGAGACCAAACCACCACCACCTTAAATATAAATGGATTAAATGCACCAACCAAAAGACATAGACTGACTGGTTGGATTAAAACCTGTGTATGTATGCACTTCAACATACTACATGACTCTATTTAACCCCTCTAATTGCATGTAATTATTTTATACTGTTAGGTTAATCAGTGTTTCCATTATGGCTTGCAATTGTAATTATCTTTTATTTTTTGTCTGGCTATTTATTGTGAAGACTGATAAGTATCTTTTACTATTGTGATTATATAACTATTCTTCATTTAAAAAATCATTATATCATGATTGGTCAATAGAAAAGAATTCTGTATCACTAAAACTACCATTTAATAGTAAAACCTCTAACCACTTTTTAAAATTCACAAGCACATTAGAATTATCTTGAAATGTTTGAAAAACACAAATGCCCAGGTATTTTTTTTCTCCAAAGCTCCTGATGTGATTCTAATGAGCAGGCATGTTTAAAAATAACGGGACCATATGTTGATCTTTTACTTTTTGTTTGTTTGACTTTTTCTATTTCATATTCAGTGCTCCAATTTCATTTAGTTTATGTTTTCCAATGTCTCCANTTTTTTTTCTCCAAAGCTCCTGATGTGATTCTAATGAGCAGGCATGTTTAAAAATAACGGGACCATATGTTGATCTTTTACTTTTTGTTTGTTTGACTTTTTCTATTTCATATTCAGTGCTCCAATTTCATTTAGTTTATGTTTTCCAATGTCTCCATCTCTTTTTTGTTGTTGTTGTTCTTTTTTGATTCTTTATCATGTACAGTAGAAAAGCTTTTGTATACATATTGATATATATATGGGCTTCCCTCACAGCTCGGTTGGTAAAGAATCAGCCTGCGATGCAGGAGAACCTGGTTCAATTCCTGGGTGGGGAAGATCCACTGGAGAAGGGATAGGCTACCCACTACAGTGTTCTTGGGCTTCCCTTGTGGCTCAGCTGGGAAAGAATCTACCTGCAATGTGGGAGGCCTGGATTCAATCCCTGGGTTGGGAAGATCCCCAGGAGAAGGGAAAGGCTACCCAATCCAGCATTCTGGCCTGGTCCATGGGGTCGCAAACGACTGGACACAACTGAGCGACTTTCACATATATATAGTAAGTACAATAAAATNCCCCGGGGCCCCCAGTCCTCCTGGCTCCTTTCCAGGTTGCTTACGTGCCCGAGACGGCCTTTCCCTCCCCCTGCTCCCTTCCTAAATCCTGCCCACCTTCCTCTCACTTGTTTTTCTCTTTTTTTATATTTTGAATTATGAAAGCATGATAACACATTTACAGGACGCTTGGAAAATACATATCAAAGTTACATAATAGTTTCACTATATATTACAACTACTTTTTAAGTAGATAAATTAAGATTTTTAGTTGGAGTTTCAATACCAAACTCTCAAAATTAATAGAATGAATACAGAAAAGTCGAAGGATGGAGCAGAACTGAAAAGCACCATGGACCAATTCGACATAAAGCTTACACAATTTTCACACAACAGTAGGGTATAAATTCAAGTTACCATAGATCATAAACTAGGAGGCACTGGGACACATCCAGGCACAGAAACCAAGGTGGAAAAACTTCATGGTTTAAAGGTATGGAAATCACACAGTGTTCTTTTATCCACACCTTTTTCATTTTAAATATTTAAAACTTCAGAAAATTACACAGAATAGCAGAAAAAACATCTGTGTACCCACTAGCTAACTTCCTCTCCAGTCTTCACATTTCCCCACCCTTGCCTCAGTGTTTAAAAGCTTTGATCACACGCACTGTTTAGAACACCTGGACACCCTCCCTCTACCTTCCTCCTCCGAGATCCTGTGGGAACTTGAGGGCTTAGCATTCATTCATTCACTGAAACTTGGGCTTGGCAACCCTCTGCGTGCTTTCATACTGTTGTTGACTCACACAAGTGTTTACATTCTTAAAGCATGATATAACTTTGCTTTGTCTGTTCTCAAGCTCTATGCATCCTTCTGCAACTCGCCATTTTGAGATATATCACTGCTGGTGCATATGTATCTCCCTGTGAGCACTTCATTACTTAAGAAAAAACATGTATTTGGCATGGTAGGATCCCCGGGGTATCAATCCTGAGTCCCTTGCATTGGAAGGCAGATTCTTAACCGCTGGACCACCAGGGAAGTCCCACCTCCCTGTATTCATTTTAGCTGCTGTACAGAATTCCACGGAATGGATTTAAGACATTTTGTCCTTTCTACGGCGTGGCCACAGGCAGGGCTTCACCGGTAGCTATTACAAACAATGCTGCCTGTCTCCTTAGACTCAGCCACACCTCATGAATTTTTTTCCCCACTATTATGTAACTAGTTCCCTGCACATGGCAAATTCAAATTTATTTTTTCAGAACTTTCTGGAATTTTTTTTCCATTTTCCTCTTTAAAAAATTGGAATATAGTTGCTTCGCAATGCTGTGTTCATTTCTACTGTACAGCAAAGTGAATCAGCTGTATGTATACACATATGCCTTCTCATTTCTTGAACTTTTTAAGGTTTGCCCAAATTGCTTCCAAGCAATTATGCCAGTTGACACTCCCACTAGCAGAGTGTGCGAGTTCCCACAGTTCCACATCCTCACCAATACTTGCATTATCTCACTTTAAAATTTTTGCCAAATTGATGACTGTGAGGGGGTGTCTCAACTTAATTGGCATTTCCCTGATAACTAGCAAGTTTGGCCATGAAAATATACCCGAATGTTTGGTAGTTGTTAGGGTTTTCTCTTCTGTGTATTAGCTCTTCCTATCTTTGGACTATTTTTCTACTGAGGTCCTTCATCTTTTTCTTATGCACTTGTAGGAGTTCTTTATAGACAATCTCGAGACTAAAAAAATTCTGTAGACTGATTTGTTGTTAGTTACACAGGTGATAAATATCTTCTTCAAGTCTCTGGCTTGTCCTTCAGCTTTGTG
Source organism: Neotragus pygmaeus (assembly GCA_006410875.1). Taxonomy (NCBI): domain Eukaryota; kingdom Metazoa; phylum Chordata; class Mammalia; order Artiodactyla; family Bovidae; genus Neotragus; species Neotragus pygmaeus. The sequence goes on along the minus strand of SJYV01005992.1, from coordinate 238,030 downwards.
CGTGGTGTCTTTTGTTGGACAGACGGTTTTCGTCCTCACTCTCCGCTGGGCGAGGGCTCAGCGCTTGCGCCATCGTGGCCTGGGTTCAGTCTCCATCAGGGCGCTCCTGCTTCCCTGCAGATGCTTCTTTCTCTAGAACGTCTGCTCCACGAGGGCAGGGGCTTTGTTTTCCTCACTGCTTTCATCAGCAGCAGGTGATGGCATTCTCCTTCAACACTGGCTGAATGACTGAATGAGTGAATGCAGTTTTGTGGTCAGCTTATCAACCTCGTCCATTGGGGTTGGGCTTAAAGAATTTATATTTTGTTTAAGAATTTTTTAACTACCCAGTGGCAATAAAATATTTTCTTCTAATCTCTTTTAAGAGTATTATAGCTTTGCATTTTACACTTACGTCTATAATCCAGCCTTCCTAGGTGGCAACAGTTGATAAATAATCTAGCTGCCAACGCAGGAGACTTGGGTTCAATCTCTGGGTCGGGAAGATCCCCTGGAGGAGGAAATGGCAAACTACTCCAGTATTCTTGCCTGGCAGATTCCATGGACGGAGGAGCCTGGCGGGCTGTAGTCCACGGGGCAGCAAAAGAGTCGGACAAGACTGATCACACATGCATGCATGGATTTTCTGTAATCTATATGAAACTGACTTTTGCATATGGTCTGAAGTAGTGATCTAATTTTCTTTTATCCTAGAGGATAAACGTCAACTGGAAAAAAAATGCACGATGTGAGAGTTGTGAGTTAAGTTTTATTTGGGGGAAAATGAGGACTACAACCTGGGAGGCAGCACCTCAGATAGCTCTGAGGAGCTGCTCTGGAGAGGTGGGGGAAGCTGAGTACATACTGGTTTTGGTGAACGGGGAACATGCAATCAAGCACGCATTTTTGCAGGAAGTTGCTGCTAGTCTTGTGAAGTTTACTGCTAGCCACGAGGAGCAGAAGTCTCCATGAATGATTTTAGTGCTTTTCTAGGTATGAGGAGAGGCAAGGATTGGACTTATAAAATCTTTTCTTGAAAATATCTAACTATCGGAAGGCCTGTTCTGCTGGTTTCTCGCAGAACACAGAGTGCCTCATTCCTAATGAACCCCATTCAGGGTGTGTTGAAGGTCAGCTGCTGCAGTGGCTTAATCCTCGTAGAGACAGATGGCAAGTCCCAATTTTTAGTGGGCATTATGATGCCCTTGGGCTTCCCTGGTGGTTCAGACGGTAAAGAATTTACCTGCAGTGCAGGAGACCTGGGTTCGATCTCTGGTTTGGGAAGATCTGCTGGAGAAGGGAACAGCTGCCCACTCCAGTATTCTAGCCTGGAGAATTCCACAGATCACATAGTCCATACGACCGAGTGACTTTCACTGTCATGGTGGCCTTACAATAAGTCTTAGTTGTTGATAGGGCTAAGACTTATTGCAAGACCATCAGGCTTCCCTGGTGGCTCAGGCGGTAAAGAATCCGCCTGCAACATGGGAGACCTGGGTTCGATTCCAGGTCTGGTTGGGAAGATCCCCTGGAGGAGGGCACAGCACGCCAGTATTCTTGCCTAGGGAATGCCGTGGACAGAGGTGCCTGGTGGGCTACAGTCCAGGGGTTTTGCAGAGTTGGACACGACTGAGTGACGAAGCACACACAGAGAACACAGCGTTGACAGAGCAAGTTCACCTTACAGATCCTTCAGGTCCCCGATCCAACACGTCTGTCTCTGCCTTATGGACTAGCTTCTCCTACTTTACCAGGTTAGGCTGTAACCTGTTTGCACGTCCCTGCAGCACGTGGCTCTCCATTGATTTAATGTCTGCCGCCATATCGGCTGGAAGCTCTTCGAGGGCTGGAACCACATCTCTTTTGCTCACTGTCATAGCTCCTCCACAAGCACGATGACTGGCACCTAACAGGCGCTCAATAATTATCTGGGAAATGAAAGGATGGGGAGGGAAGAACCTTCTGTTTGGGTGAAAGACGTCTGGGGCAGCAGCGACACTGTCAGATGGCAGGTCAGGCCTGGGAGGAGGTCTGAGCAGGGTGATGTTGCAGGCGGGAGGCATAAAGAAGGAATTCTAGATTTGTTAGGAGTCTATATGCTTTCAAAGCACTGTGTGTATTCGGCATAAAACCATGGCAGAAGAGCTCTTCCTACTAAACATGTACTCAGTTCAGTTCAGTTCAGTCGCTCAGTCGTGTCCAACTCTTCACGACCCTGTGAATCGCAGCACGCCAGGCCTCCCTGTTCATCACCATCTCCCGGAGTTCACTCAGACTCACGTTCATCGAGTCCGTGATGCCATCCAGCCATCTCATCCTCTGTCGTCCCCTTCTCCTCCTGCCCCCAATCCTTCCCAGCATCAGAGTCTTTTCCAATGAGTCAACTCTTCACATGAGGTGGCCAAAGTACTGGAGTTTCAGCTTTAGCATCATTCCTTCCAAAGAAATCCCAGGGCTGATCTCCTTCAGAATGGACTGGTTGGATCTCCTTGCAGTCCAAGGGACTCTCAAGACTCTTCTCCAACACCACAGTTCAAAAGCATCAATTCTTCGGCGCTCAGCCTTCTTCACAGTCCAACTCTCACATCCATACATGACCACTGGAAAAACCATAGCCTTGACTAGATGGACCTTAGTCGGCAAAGTAATATCTCTGCTTTTGAATATACTATCTGGGTTGGTCNTCCAACACCACAGTTCAAAAGCATCAATTCTTCGGCGCTCAGCCTTCTTCACAGTCCAACTCTCACATCCATACATGACCACAGGAAAAGCTGTAGCCTTGACTAGATGGACCTTAGTCAGCAAAGTAATGTCTCTGCTTTTGAATATGCTATCTAGATTGGTCATAACTTTCCTTACAAGGAGTAAGCATCTTTTAATTTCATGGCTGCAGTCACCATCTGCAGTGATTTTGGAGCCCCCCAAAAATAAAGTCTGACACTGTTTCCACTGTTTCCCCATCTATTTCCCATGAAGTGATGGGACTGGATGCCATGATCTTCGTTTTCTGAATGTTGAGCTTTAAGCCAACTTTTTCATTCTGCACTTTGTTTAGGAATGGATAAAGAAGATGTAGTATATGCATATGTATACAATGGAATATTACTCAGTCATTAAAATGAATGAAATAAGGCAATTTGAAGCAACATGGATGGCTAGAGAGTGCCATACTGAGTGAAGTAAATCAGACAGAGAAACATAAATATCATATGACATCCTTTATATGTGGAATATAAAAAGAAATGATAGAAATGAATTTACTTACAAAACAGAAAGAGACTCACAGACTTAGAAAATGAACTCCTGGCTGCCAGGGGGAAGGGATAGTTAAGGACTTTGGTAAGTCCTGCATGTGCTCCCCTGGTAGCTCAGAGGTTAACACGTCTGCTTGCAATGAGGGAGACCCGGGTTTGATCCCTAGGTTGGGAAGATTCCCCTGGAGAAGGAAATGGCAACCCACTCCAGTATTCTTGCCTGGAGAATCCCATGGACGGAAGAGCCTTGTGGGCTACAGTCCACAGGGTCGCAGAGTCAGACACGACTGAGCGACTCCACTTATACACACTGCTATGTTTAAAGTGGATAACCAGCAAAAAACTATTACATAGAACTTGGAACTCTGCTCAATGTCATGTGCCAGCCTGGACGGGAGAGGGGTTTAGGAGAGAATGGATACATGCAACTGTATGGCTGAGTCCCTTCACTGTTCACCTGAAACTATCACGACATTGTTAATTGGTTACTCCCCAAATCAAAATGTTTTTGGTATTAAAAAAATAAAAAAGTTAAAAATTGCCATTAAGATATAATAACAAAAATTTAAAAAATAGTCATAATTTTGGGCTTGCACTTATGTGGATATGACCTAGAGAGATGACTGTCATTTTTTTTTTAAAAGTAAGATGAAATGAGGAACATTTTGGTAGAACCCAGTGATTATCTTGGAGGAGAGGATCACGAATGATTTTAAAGTATTAAGCATGTACCAGGTGAATGACAATATCAATAATAATTAGGTCTAGATAGGAAGGTAAACTTGGATAATGACTTCATTTTACTTGGATTTCAGTTTCAAAAGATATTATTGTTCTTACTTATGGGGCCATCGAAGTAACAGTTGAAAATGTGGGACTGAATGTCATAAAGAAGGTCAGCGTTGAAGAAAGAGCCTGTTGGAAATGAAGTAGCATTAAATGGAAAAGTTATTTTAGAGATCTCCAAACATGGTCACTCCTTAATCTCTGCAATTTATTCAGTGGAACCAACTCTCCACGCCAGACACTTCTTTGGCTGTCCCCATTGCAGCCTTTGATTATGACTTTGGGATAAAAGCAAACCAAGGTCAAGTATCAGATCCCTGCAGGGAGATAACCTGAGCCCTTTGTCTGATGAAATCTCTGCACCTGTCAGCTCACTTCCTCTTCAGGGAAATCCAAAGCAGCTTCTTTCCTTAATGTTCAAAATTCGGCACTTTGAACTGAGTCAGGTGCCTTACTGCTGCTCATCTGGCCTCATCTCCAGTGATCCAGCAAACTGAGCATTTGCTGGCAGCCCTGATCGACTGCTGGGATTTTAAGACCCTTGGCAGCTGGAGCTGTGTTTGATATTGTTCTTTATTTTTCAAAGTTTTTGATATGGAACAGGAAGTGTACCACTCACATCACAGGAGGAAAACATGAGCTAGAGAATCAGGTATCCTGGAGTTCAGAATCTTGCTCTGCCATTTACACTTGAGCACCTAGGGATGTTGCTTAATCCTATGGAGCTGAAGATTCCCTCTCTGAAATTATAGGAGAATAGTGTACACTTCATAGAGAAGTTGTAAGCATTATGTGTGGCAACATATTAAAGCTCTTGCACAAAGTCTGGACATAATATTCACTTGATAAAAGATAAGAGTAACAGACACCTACCTATGTAGCATTTACCAAGGTTTGGGTATTACACTAAGTAAATTTAACTTAACTCATTCATTTAATCCCCTATAACAACTTAATGAGCTCAGCAGATATTGTTACCCATTTCATAGCTGAACAAACTGAAGATTGGTAAGCCGTCTTGCCTAAGGTCAAACAGTTAGAGGTAGTAAAAAGTAGACAGTTGGACTCTTAATCTTTGCTCTTAAACAATATGATATACCATTATTATGCATATAGCACACAATAGTAATAATGATACCTATTATCACTATTCATAAACATTCTTTGTGTTACTATTTGGGTAGGGACAAGGCAAGAACAGTTGCTGTAAACACTCTTACTTAATACTGCTTTAGTTATTCTAATCACTAGGACAATAAAAATGAAACACACACAATAGAAAATTATTTTTTTTAGGTGTTGGCTCTCTGGCATGAAAACTCCAAATAATACATCTAAATAGAAGAAAAACTGGCTAAAAAAGTTCAAAAGCTGTCCTATGTATCAACTACATCAGGCAGCATTCATGAGCACTCCACAATGCCTCTCACACACGTTTTAAAAGTTGATGCTGGCTGCTGTCTGGGAGCTCAGCAGATACTGTCAACCAGCATCCAGGAGCCTCTTCAGCTTTGCTCAGTTCAGTTCAGTCGCTCAGTCATGTTTGACTTTTTGCATCCCCATGGACTGCAGCACACTAGGCTTGCTTGTCCATTATCAACTCCCGAAGTTTGCTCAAACTCATGTCCATCAACTCGGTGATGCCATCTAGCAATCTCATCCTCTGTCCTCCCCTTTCCCTCCTGCCTTCAAACTTTTCCGGCACCAAGGTCTTTTCCAATGGGTCAGTTCTTCACATCAGGGGGCCAAACTATTGGAGTTTCAGCTTCAACTTGGTAATGCTGGGTTAAGATACTATCAGCTTTCAATACCACATTCCCATGAGCCTTCACCAACAATATCTTGAGTCGTGTGTTTCCACCCAGTCTCCTCAAGACCAGTCCAGCTCTTAACACCAAATCCTAAAACCACACTACATGGTTTAGGCTTAAGTTATAACACCAACCCATTTCTGTACCAAAGTCTGTTCTACTATTTCTGGGTAACAAATGATCACAAACCTTAGTTGTATGCAAACACCACTTTAATTATTTTTAATTTCAATTTTGCTGACAAAAACTGACAAATAAAATTGTAGGATATTTAACTTATACTTTATGGTGGTTTGCTCAATGAACACATTGTGAAAGGATTCCCTAATCTAATTAATACATCCATCACCTCATATATTATTCTCTCTTAGAAGAACATTTCAATTCTTCTCTCTTAGGAAATTTCATTTATACAACGTTATGTTATCAACTATGCTCACTATATTTTACATTAGACTTTTTACCTAATTCATGTTATAGCTGAAAGTTTGTACTCTTTAGTCATACTTTTCCTATTTTTCCTCACACCTCTGCCCCTGGAAACCACTATTCTATTCTCTCTTTCCACAATTTTGACTTTTTAAGAGATAGCATGAAGTGTTTGACTTTTTCTGTCTGACATTTCTCTTAGCAAAATGCCTTCAAGTTCTATCCTTGTTGTCACAAATGGCAGGTTTTCCTTCATTCTCATGGCTGAATAATATTCCATCGACTGTGTGCATATATAAATATGCCTCATCTTCTTTATCTGTTCAACCATCAAGGAACATTTCAGTTATGTCCATGTCTTGGCTACTGTGAATTGTGGATAATGCTTCAAAGAACATGGAGTGCAAATAACTTTTTGAAATTCTGTTTTCGTTTTCTTTGGGTATATCTATCCAGAAGTAGGATTGCTGGATAAAAATAAAATGATTTCTTTTTTATTTTTTAAAGGAAACTCCATACTGTTTCCCATAGTGATTGTACCATTTTACATTCCCATCAATAGTGCACCAGGGTTCCCTTTTTTCCCACATGCCTGCTAACATTTGTTATCTCTTGTCTTTTTCATGATATACATTCTAAAATGTTTAAGGTGATAGCTTGCTATGGTTTGACTTTCCTTATGATTAGTGATGCTGAATACCTTTTTATGTACTTGTAGGCAATTTGTCACTCTGCTTATTTAACGTATATGAAAAACACTGGGCTGGAAGAAGCACAAGCTGGGAGAAATATCAATAACCTCAGATACGCAGATAACACCACCCTTATGGCAGAAAGTGAAGAAGAGCTAAAAAGCCTCTTGATGAAAGTGAAAGAAGAGAGTGAAAAAGTTGGCTTAAAGCTCAACATTCAGAAAACTAAGACCATGGCATCTGGTCTCATCACTTCATGGCAAATAGACAGGGAAACAGTGGAAACAGTGTCAAACTTTATTTTTTTGGGATGCAAAATCACTGCAGATGGTGATTGCACCCATGAAATTAAAAGATGCTTACTCTTTGGAAGAAAAGTTATGACCAACTTAGACAGCATATTAAAAATCAGAGACATTACTTGGCCAAGAAAGGTCTGTCTAGTCAAGGCTATGTGGTAATGTATGGATGTGAGAGTTGGACTGTGAAGAAAGCTGAGCGCCGAAAAATTGATGCTTTTGAACTGTGATGTTGGAGAAGACTCTTGTCAGTCCCTTGGACAGCAAGGAGATCCAGCCAGTCCATCCTAAAGGAGATTAGTCCTGGATGTTCATTGGAAGGACTGATGCTGAAGCTGAAACTCTAATACTTTGGCCACCTCATGCGAATAGTTGACTCATTGAAAAAGACCCTGATGCTGGGAGGGATTGGGGCAGGAGGAGAAGGGGACGACCGACGATGAGATGGTGGGATGGCATCACCGACTTGATGCACATGAGTTTAGGTAAACTCTGGGAGTTGGTGATGGACAGGGAGGCCTGGCGTGCTGTGATTCATGGAGTCACAAAGAGTTGGACACGACTGAGCGACTGAACTGAACTGAACTGAGGCAATTTGAATATCTTCTTTGGAAAAAGAAAAAGTATATCTATTCAGTTCCTCTGCCTGTTTTTAATTGGATTGTTTGCAGTTGAGTTGTATGAGTTTTTAAAAAAATAGTTTGGATATTAACCCCTCATCAGATATATTATTTGCAAATATTTTTTTACAGTTCAGTGGGTTGCCTTTTTATTTTGTTGATGGCTTCCTCTGCTGTGCAGAAGATTTAAAGTTTGATGTAGTCCCACTAGTTTATTTTTATTTTTGTTGCTTTTGCTTTTATTGTCAATTCCAAAATAATTATTGCCAACATTGATGTGAAGGGGCTTACCCTCTATGTTTTCTTTCAGGAGTTGTATGACTTCAGGTCTTACATTCTAGTCTTTAATCCATTTTGACTTGACACTTATGATGGTGTAAAATAATGATCTGAATTCACTCTTTTGCACGAGATGTCCAATTTTCCAACACCATTTATTGACTGTCCTTTCTCCACTGTATCATCCTGACTGCTTTGTCCCATGTTAATTAACTATATATGCATAGGCTTAATTCTCGGCTCACTATTGTGTGGCATGGACTTCTGCGTCTGTTTTTATGTCAATTTCATCCTATTTTGAGTACTATAGTTTGCAAAGTAATTTGAAATTAAGAAGTACTATGACTCTAGATTTATTCTTCTTTTTCAAGATCCTTTTGACTATTTAGGGTCTTTTGTGTTTTCATGCAATTTCAGAATAGTTCATTCCAGTTCTTTGAAAAATGCTGTTGGAGTTTTGTTACTGTTGGATACTATTGGAAATGGAACCAAATCTGTAGATTGCTTTGGGTCTTAAGGACATTTTAACAATGTTAATTCTGCTGATCCATGGACATGGATTATCTTTCCATTCATATGTATCATCTTCAATTTCTTTCATCAATGTCTCAGTTTTCAGTGTATAGATCTTTACCTCCTTCGTCAAATTTATATCTAGGTACTAATTTTTGATGCAGTTGTAAGTGAGATTGTTTTCTTAACTTCTCTCTTTGCTAGTTCACTTTTAGTGTACAGAAACTAAACTGATTTTGGTATATTGATTTTGTATCTTGTGACTCTACCAAATTCATTTATTAGTTCTAATAATATTGGTGAAGTCTTTCAGGTTGTCTATATGTAATATCGTGTCACCTAGAAACAGAGCCAGCTTTTCTGCTTTTAAATTTTGGATATTTTTGGATTTCTTTCTCTTGCCTAAATTACTTTGGCTAGGACTTCCAGCACTATGTTGAATAGTGAATGGGTACCCTTGTTTTATTCCTGATCTTAGAGGAAATAATTTCAGCTTTTCACTATTATAATTGATGTCAGCTGTGGATTTGTCATATATGCTTTATTATTTTGAAGCAGTCCGGTATGACTGAATGACTTTACTTTCACTTTTCACTTTTGTGCATTGGAGAAAGAAATGGCAACCCACTCCAGTGTTCTTGCCTGGAGAATCCCAGGGATGGGAGAGCCTGGTGGGATGCCGTCTATGGGGTCGCACAGAGTCGGACACAACTGAAGCGACTTAGCAGCAGCAGCAGCAGCAGCAGTTTTGCTCTATATGCAGCTTGTTAAAAGTTTTTACCACAAGTGGATGCTGAATTTGTCAAAAGCTTTTCTTTATTGCATCTATTGAAATGATCATATGATCTTTGTCCTTCATTTTGTTAATTTGGTGTATCACATAGATTGATTTACATGTCAAACCCATCTTGACATCCCTGGAATAAATATCACTTGATTATGGCATGCAGTCTTTTGGCTGTATAATTGAATTTAGTTTGCTAATATTTTTTTGAGTATTTTTTTCATTTATGTTCATCATGATATTGACTTGTAATTTTCTTTTCTTGTAGTGTCCTTGTCTGGCTTTGTTACTGTTGGCTTTGTAAAGGGAGTTTGGAATTGCTTCTTCCTCTTTAATTTTTTGAGAAATTTGAGAAGGATTGGTATCAATTCTTTAAATGGTTAGTAGAATTCAATTGTGAAACTGTCTGGTCCTTGACTTTTCTTTAATAGGGGATTTTTGATTACTGATTCAATCTTCTTCCTAATAATTGGTCTATTCATATTTTCTGTTTCTTCTTGATTCAGTATTGGTGGGTTTATATTTCAATGAATTTATCCATTTTTTGTAGGTTGCCTATTTTGGGGGGCATTTAATTGCCCATAGTAGTCTTATGATCCTCTGTATTCCTTTATTATCAGTTGTAATATCTCCTATTTAATTTCTAATTTTATTTATGTTCTCTCTCTTTGGTAATTCTAGTTAACATTTATCTCTATTTTGGGCTCAGATAGTAAAGAATCTGCTTGCAATGTAGGAGACTCCAGTTTGATATCTGAATAGGCAAGGTCCCCTGGAGAAGGGAATAACTATGCACTCTACTGTTCTTGCCTGGAAGATTCCATGGTCGGAGAAGCCTCGTGGGCTGCAGTCCATGGGGCTGCAAAGAGTTGAACATGATTGAATGACTATGACTTTCATTTTATCTTTGTTTAGTCTATATTTTTAAAATTTCCTTTCTGATTATTGTTATTTCCTTTCTTCTAATAATTTTGGGCTCAATTTGCTTTCTTTTTCTAATTCCTTGAGGTATAAAGTTAGTTTTTTTTTTTTTTTTTTTTTAGTCTTTGTGACTGTCATTATGTACAACCCTCCTAGAACTACTTTGGATGCATCCCATAGGTTTCAATATGTTGTATTTTCATTCTCATTTGTCAATAGTTTTTGATTTCCCTTTTGATTTCTTCTTGATTCACTCATGATCCAGGATCATGCTGTTTAATCTTCAAATATTTGTGAATTTTTTAGTTTTGTCCTTGTAACTGATTTCTATTTTTCATGTGCCTATTAGCCATCTGCACATTCTCTTTGGAAAAATTTCTATTCAGTTCTTCTGTCCATTTTCTAATCAGGTCATTTGTTGTTTTGAGTTCTATGAGCTACTTTTAAATACTGAATATTAATCCCTTATTGGTCATATTTGCAAATATTTTCTCCCATTGTTAGCTGTCTTTTCCTTTTGTCTATGGTTTCCTTTGCTGTGCAAAAGGTTTTAAGTTTAATTAGTTCTCATTTGTTTATTGTTGCTTTTTTCCCTTTTAAGAGACAGATCCAAAAAGATATTCTGTGATTTGTGTCAAGCAGTGTTCTGCCTACGATTTCCCCTAAGAGTTTTATGGTATCTGATCTTACATTTAACTCTTGAATGTATTTTATTTATTTTTTATGTTGTTAGAAAATGTTCTAATTTCATTCTTTTTAGCTGTTCAGTTTTCCCAGCACCACTTTTTGAAAAGACTGTCTTTTTGGTCTTATATAGTGCTGCCTCTTACTGATTAATTGACTGTATGTGTGTGGGCATATTTCTGGACTCTCCACTCTGTTTCATTGATCTATTAATAATTATTTGTGTGTGTGCACCAATACCATACTGTTTTAATTACTGTAGCTTTGTGGTATAGTCTGAAGTCAGAAAGTATGACACCTCCATCTCTGTTGTNCTGTATGTGTGTGGGCATATTTCTGGACTCTCCACTCTGTTTCATTGATCTATTAATAATTATTTGTGTGTGTGCACCAATACCATACTGTTTTAATTACTGTAGCTTTGTGGTATAGTCTGAAGTCAGAAAGTATGACACCTCCATCTCTGTTGTTCTCTTTCAAGATTATTTTGGCCATTTAGGTTCTTTTTGCTTCCAAACAGATTTTAAAATTATTTATTCTAGTTCTGTGAAAAATGTTATTTGTATTTTGATTGAGGTTCCATTGAATCTGTAGATTGCCTTTGGTAATATGCTCATTTATAAATTTTCAGTTCTTTCAGTCCAAATACATGGTGTATCTTTTCATCTGTCTGTGTTATCTTCAATTTCTTTCAGCAATACCTTATAGTTTTCTGAGAATAGGTCTTTTACTTCCTCAGGTAGGTTTATTCCTAGGTATTTTATTCTTTTTAAGGTTATAATAAATGGAATTGTTTCCTTAGTTTCTTTTTCAGACAGTTTGTTGTTAGTATATAGAAATACAATGTACTTTTGAATACTAATTTTGTATCCTGCAATTTTATGTAATTCATTAATGTGTTCTAGTAGACTACTAGTGGAGAAGCTTAAGTTTTTAAGGCTTATTTTGTGGTCTAAAACATGATCTATTGAGGAATTTCCTGTGTGCTTGTTGGATGGAATATTCTGTAAACATTTGTTAAATCCATCTGATCTGAGGGTTCCATTTAACTCCAATGTTTCCTCACTGATTTTTTTGTCTACATGACTTACCATGTTACAAGTGGGGTAGTAAAGTCCCATAATATTTTTACATTGCTTTATATCTCTCCTTTCATATCTGTTAATTTTTGCATTGCATATTTAGGTGCTCCTATGTTGGATGCAGAGCTTCCCTGGTGGCTCAGACAGTAAAGAATCTTCCTGCAATGCAGGATACCTGGGTTCAATTCCTGAGTTGGGAAGACACCCTGGAGGAGGGCATGGCAACTCACTCCAGTATTCCTGCCTAGAGAATCCCTATAGACAGAGATTCATAGCAGGCTACAGAGAAATGTCCATGGGGTCGCAAAGAGTCAGACCTGACTGACTAAGCACAGCACAGCACATATTGGGTACACGACTTCCCAGGTGGCTCTAGCAGTGAAGAACCCACCTGCCAGTGTAAGAGACATAAGAGATGTGGATCTGATCCCTGGGTTGGGAAGATCCCCTGGAGGAGGGCATGGCACCTTATTCCAGTATTCTTGTTTGGAGAATCCCATGGACAGAGGAGCCTGGTGGACTACAGTCCATAGGATTGCAGAGTCAGATAAAATTGAAGCAATTTAGCATGCATATACATGCATATTGGGTGCACAAATATTTATAAATGTTTTATTTTCTGGTCTAATTGACTCTTTTATTATTATATTATTATTTATTATATAATGCCTTCCATTTTTCTATCTATAGTTGTTGGCATCAAATCTATTTTGTCTGGGATAAGTATAGCTATTCCTGTTTCTTTTTATTTTCTATTGGATGGAAACTGTTTTTCCATCTCATTACTTTCTGTGTATGTATCCTTAAACCCGAAGTATATTTCTTGTAGTCAACATATAGTTGAGTCTCATTTAAAATAAAATATTCAGCCACTTTATGTCTTTTGATTAGAGAACTTAGTCCATTTATATTTAAAATATTTCTTTTAGGTAGGCACTTACTATTGATATATTTTTAAAAATTCTTTGTTTCTTTCTGCTCTTGCTCTCTTCCTTAGTGACTTGATGGTTTTTTAAAATTTGAAGCAGTGTGTTTACATTCCTTTCTCTTTATATGTTTTGCTTATTTACTATAGGATTTTGCTTTGTAGTTCCTAGGAGACTTGCTTAAAATATTTTTGGTTTATAACTTCCTATTTTAAGCTGATAACAACTTAACTTCAAACACATACTAAAGCTCTATGTTTATAAATTACCCCCTTCCATTTTATGTTTCTGATGTCATAATTTATATATTTTTATCTTATGTATCCATTAACAAATAATTGTAGTTTTAAAGTTATTTTTACAACCATATAACATTATAGTTATAAAACTATATACTATATATCTATATCTGTATCTATCTATCTATATCTATCTATTTATAGTTTTATAGTTATATTATTATAGTTCACAGGCTGGTATCAACATTGCTGGAAAAAAATATCAATAACCTCAGATATGCAGATGACACCACCTTATGGCAGAAAGAGAAGAACTAAAGAGCCTCTTGATGAAAGTGAAAGAGAAGAGTGAAAAAGTAGGCTTAAAACCCAACATTCAGAAAACTGAGATCATGGCATCTAGTCCCATCAGTTCAGCTCAGTTCAGATGATCAGTTGTGTCTGACTCTTTGAGACCCCATGGACTGCAGCACCCCAGGCCTCCTTGTCCATCACCAACTCCTGGAGATACTCAAACTCATGTCCATTGAGTCAATAATGCCATCCAACCATCTCATTCTCTGTGGTTCCCCCATTCTCCAACCACCCTCAATCTTTCCAGCATCAGGGTCTTTTCCAATGAGTCTGTTCTTTGCATCAGGTGGCCAAATATTGGAGTTTCAGCTTCAGCATCAGTCCTTCCAGTGGATATTCAAGACTGATTTCCTTTAGGATGGACTGGTTGGATCTCCTTGCAGTCCAAGGGACTCTCAAGAGTCTTCAACACCACAGTTCAAAAGCATCAAATTTTTGGCGTTCAGCTTTCTTTATAGTCCAACTCTCACATCTATACATGACTACTGGAAAAACCATAGCTTTGACTAGATGGATCTGTGTTGGCAAAGAAACATCTCTGCTTTTTAATATGCTGTCTAGGTTGATTGTAACTTTCTTCCAAGGAACAAGCATCTTTTAATTTCATGGCTACAGTCAAAATCTGCAGTGATTTTGGGGCTTCCCAAAATAAAGTCTGTGTCTTTTTCCATTGTTTCCCCATTTAATTGCCATAAAGAGATGGGACCAGATGCCATGATCTTAGTTTCTGAATGGAGTTTTGAACGCTATTGAGTTTTAAGCCAACTATTTCATTCTCCTCTGTCAGTTTCATCAAAGTCTCTTTAGTTCTTCTTTGCTTTCTGCCATAAGGGTGGTGTCATCTGCATATCTGAGATTATTGTTATCTCTCCCAGCAATCTTGATACCTGCTTGTGCTTCATCCAGTCCAGAGTTTCTCATGATGTAATTTGCATAAAAGTTAAATAAGCAGGGTGATAATATACAGCCTTGACATACTCCTTTCCCAGTTTGGAACCAGTCGGTTGTTCAGTTCTAACTGTTGCTTCCTGGCCTGCATACAGATTTCTCAGGAGGCAAGTGAGGTGGTCTAGTATTCCCATCTCTTGAAGAATTTTTCACAATTTGTTGTGATCCACACAGTCAAAAGCTTTGGCATAGTCAATAAAGCAGAAGTGGATGTTTTTCTGGAACTTCTTTGCTTTTTTGATGATCCGAAGGATGTTGGCAATTTGACCTCTGGTTCTGCCTTTTCTAAGTCCAGCTTGAATATCTGGAAGCTCATGGTTTATGTACTGTTGAAGCCTGGCTTGGAGAAATTTAAGCATTAATTTATTAGCCTGTGAGATGAGTGCAATTGTGTGGTAGTTTGAGCATTCTTTGGCATTGGCTTTCTTTGGGATTGGAATGAAAACTGACCTTTTCCAGTCTTGTGGTCACTGCTGAGTTTTCCAAATTTTCTGGTATATTGAGTGTAGCACTTTCACAGCATCATCTGTTAGGATTTGAAGTAGCTCAACTGGAATTCCTTCACCTCCACTAGCTTTGATGGTAGTGATGCTTCCTCCTAATGTGATATCAAGGCCCACTTGATATCACATTCCAGGATGT
>SJYV01005992.1:110208-215651 GCA_006410875.1 Neotragus pygmaeus | reverse complement strand
TTTTTCTTTCTGGCTTACTTCACTCTGTATAATAGGCTCCAGTTTCTCAGCCATTAAAAAGAATACATTTGAATCAGTTCTAATGAGATGGATGAAACTGGTCTTACATTTAGATCTTTAATCCATTTTGAGTTTATTTTTGTGTGTGGTGTTAGAATGTGTTCTAGTTTCATTTTTTTACAAGTGGTTGACCAGTTTTCCCAGCACCACTTGTTAAAGAAATTGTCTTTAATCCATTGTATATTCTTGCCTCCTTTGTTGAAGATAAGGTGTCCATAGGTGTGTGGATTTATCTCTGGGCTTTCTATTTTGTTCCATTGATCTATATTTCTGTCTTTGTGTCAGTACCGTACTGTTTTGATGATTGTGGCTTTGTAGTAGAGCCTGAAGTCAGGCAGGTTGATTCCTCCAGTTCCATTCTTCTTTCTCAAGATTGCTTTGAATCAGTTCTAATTAGGTGGATGAAACTGGAGCTGATTATACAGAGTGAAGTAAGCCAGAAAGAAAAATACCAATACAGTATACTAACATACATATGTGGAATTTAGAAAGATGGTAATGATAACCCTGTATGTGAGACAGCAAGAGACACAGATGTATAAAACAGTCTTTTGGACTCTGTGGGAGAGGGAGAGGGTGGGATGATTTGAGAGAATAGCATTGAAACATGTATAATATATAAAAAACAAATTGCCAGTCTAGGTTTGACGCAGGATACAGGATGCTTGGGGCTGGTGTACTGGGATAACCCTGAGGGATGGTATGGGGAGGGAGGTGGGAGGGGTGTTCAGGAGTGGGAACTTATGTACACCCGTGGCGGATTCATGTTGATGTTTGGCAAAACCAATACAGTATTGTTAAGTAAAAAAAAAAAGAAAGAAAGAAAGAAAGAAAGAAAGGAAGGAAGAAAGAAAGAAAAGAAAGAAAAAATGCCTTCTAAAACTTTATCAGAAGTATAACAAATTTATGCAAAGAAAATCAAAGTGGAAAATATGAAATCTATAGCTTTCATTTTTACAGATCAGATTAAAATGTATTGAATCAAAAATCAGCTTTGTATAAAATAAATGTATTTACAATAAACAGCAAATTTATTTTTAAATCACATAGTTGTTTATGCTTGTAAGTGACTAGTCCAGTACCAGCTGCCAAGGGATTCTAGCTGTGTTGATGATACATTTAGACAAATTAAAAAGAAACAAAAGTGCATGTTTTGGCCAAGGGGCCCAAATTTCAAAGTGAGTCTACATTGCATCTATCCCCAAAAGGAAATTCAAACAACTTTGCAAAGAGAAATATAGCAGTAGAAATTGAAACTTCTATAACCTTATGGACTGGTGCTCTCTGTGTAAATGATCATGTCCAGTTTCACCAGTGCCAAAAAGTAGATACTTTTACTGTCGATAATGATCCTAGCCTCACACATTATGAAGATGGATTTGGTGTATTTGGACTTTTCTTTGTCAAACTTTAGCTGTAACACTATTTTATTTGCAAAGAAAGAGTGCGTTTTGGTTTTCATCCATTCTAAAATTAATTAGCCCTTTCATACTTATAACTGGCATATCTCACACTTCAGCAGACAGCAAGGCCACATTTCTGCTAACTTCCCATCTTGCCATGATTTTTTTCAAATCAGATCTGTCTCCAAGAGACTGGGCACCAGCTTTATCATTTTGCTGTCTAAACCCAAAGAGGAAAACTATCCCTCCCAACCATCTAGCACTCACTAAGCATTAACCGTGTGTGGAGACTGTGCTATGAATTTACTTGTCTTGAGTCATGAATCCTCAAGATAACCTGATGAATTAGCACTGTTATCAGCTTCATTTTAAGATGAGAACATGTAAGCAGAGAGAATTCAAGTCAACCAGTGATAGCAGCTAGGATATGGGGAACTGGGATGTGGTCTCTACTGGCTATTTCCACAATCTGTGCACTTAACAAATTCCACCCTATGACCCAGAATTAACACACACTGTAATTTGTCTTACTAAACAAGTCCAAAATATCTGCATCAAGATTGCTTCACCATTTTTTCTTAAGAGATGGGAAAAGGAATGGCTCTTCATTTGACATTGTGTAGGCAAAAGGTGGCTTCTTCCAAATAAAGGGGTCGTCTATCTACAGGTAAATGCAAGCTTTTACTTCCAGTGACTGAAATATATTCCAGGCTCCGTGAATGCTTGTAACAAAGTTGAGCTCCACCTGCTAAGAGGGCTGCCCTCANAACAAGTCCAAAATATCTGCATCAAGATTGCTTCACCATTTTTTCTTAAGAGATGGGAAAAGGAATGGCTCTTCATTTGACATTGTGTAGGCAAAAGGTGGCTTCTTCCAAATAAAGGGGTCGTCTATCTACAGGTAAATGCAAGCTTTTACTTCCAGTGACTGAAATATATTCCAGGCTCCGTGAATGCTTGTAACAAAGTTGAGCTCCACCTGCTAAGAGGGCTGCCCTCATCGTCTTAGGTTCCCAAATCACTTGGACCAGAAACTCCTTCAATCTTGCTCTTACCTTTGTTCTTATCAGGGCTGGATATCAGCTGACCCTGACTAGCCTTTCTCATGATTCCTTTCTTATTCCCAACTGCCTGTCCTTTGCTGCATCCTGGAAACTTTTCTCCCTATATACCTCATTTCCCTATAAGGAGATGTTCTATTTCATTCACTATTTCCAAAATAGTGTGCCTAGCAGTTTTATACACACAATTCAATCTTTTCCTTCATGTAGTATAAGATTAATTTATTCTTTTTACTTTTATTAGATTGTTTGCCCACTGAAACAGTGAAAGTGAAAGAAAGATGAGATTGAATTAACCTTACAAGTGAGATTGTAGTGAAGTATGAAAATCTTTAAGAAGAAAATGGAAAGATTTCTTGTTTTTTATATAACTGGGAATGTTTTCTAAGTGGCTTAGATGCTCTATAAAAGAGGGGGAAGTTGTTCTCCTTTGAGCTTACACCTGTTGAGGCTAATAAATCACTATACTGCACACTTTGATTCTTATCCTCCCCACACACCCCAACCTCATTTGCAAAATGCAAAGATGCACGCTTCATCTGTGGCTGAATGAGTCTGTTTAATTGGCAAGTTGTCACAATTTCTCGTAATTATGGTTTTTTAACTATGTGAAAAAAGACAAATGGTAAATTATAGTAACATCATTTGTCATCTGATGCAACGATCATCTCTGAATTATAAGTGCTGTGTGCACTAATGCATCTGTTATTTCTCTGTGACAAATAGGATGATCAAAACCTTTAATAGATTGTACTCTTTTCTCCTGACAGGTTTATTTATTCTTTTTTCTGTGTTTACAAAATCCCTTCCCACTCATCATCTTTTACTTGCACCCAGTGCAGGAACATAGAACCAGGAGTTAGAGCAAACCAAGCTTTTTCTGGAAAGCAGAATAACATAAAACTACCATCCTGACTGGTGTTTGGGGTGTTTTTTTTTAAGTATCTAAAGATATTATTTTATTATTATTATTTTTAGCTTTTATTTATTTATTTATTTTACTTTATTCTACTTTACAATACTGTGTCTAGGGTGTTTTTGCAGGCAGCTTAAAGAGGGAACTTGGAAAATTGAAGCCACTGCTTATGTAACACCAGTTCTTTGCTAGGTACCCGTTACTATTCTGGTTATCTCCAGGAATCATTCAGGAGCATTCTTTCGCTCCTTCAGAAGGGCCCTTCCTCTGCTGGCTCGAACCTCATTCTCTCAGTTGCTCAGTGAGGCATCTTCGCTCCTTCTTAGAAGTTTCACACACCACTGTAAATTCCATCTGCTGTGCACACTACATAGAGGGACTCAAATATCACCAAACTGCTTTCTGATGGCCCTTGGAGGGCTGAGCAGGTGGTTTCTCTGGTGATTGTCATCTTATCTCTAATGTTACCGTTTTTATTTCTTCTTGTCTTCTTTAGAGATTCATGATCAACAGTCTTTAAACTGGGCACACATGTCCTTTTGGACATAGAAATATTTTCTAGGGAGTGTGTATGTTGTGTGCCATGCTTAGCTGGTCAGTTGTGTCCAGCTCTGTGACCCTTTGGACTGTAGCCTGCCACACTCTTCTGTCCATGGGATTCTCCAGGCAAGAATTCAGGACTAGGTTGCCATTTCCTCCTGCAGGGGATCTTCCTGACACAGGGGTCGAATACCACATCTCCCAGGGCTCCTCCTGCATTGTACGTGGATTCTTTACATAGATGTAAGAAAATAAATTTATGGATTCTCGACTTTCATTTGTACCCTTCTCTAAGATTATTCTGCATGAAACCCATCTATCAGTTATTTTCTTAATTCCTGTTTATGAATTTTTTTTTAATTTCCAAGGGAAAAAAGGAAGTATCTCTCTCAGCTATCTGGAATCTATTAAAGTGCTGTGATCCAGGCTGTAAGAACTTCCTGGGCACTCAACAAAGGACAACTCAAGACTGTTTCCCTCTCAAAGAAGGGCACTTTATTCCAGCCAAGAAACACTCATGTAAGAGAACATCCACTGCTAGCTACTTAGCATCTTAGCATTAAAACTCAGCAGTGAGAATTTCATGAAGGGGATGTGCATTAACAAATTTATTTAAATTAAAAAAATGAACATAGGCTTTTTCTTACAATTTAACCTGTTTGGCTGATCGGTGTGACAGTGAGTAGTAGAATGAATGGATTAAATCTGAAGATTTTAATCGAAATATATTTAAAGCATTATAAAACATGTAATGCCTTGGAAAACATTCTCTGATGCATTAGAATTGTGATAAAGTTTTTCAGGTATCATATTAAAAATATGTCAGGGGTCCAGCCATGTCACATGGTAACAAAATAGCACTGACTGTTCAGTCTCCTATCCCAATTCAGTCACTCCTCTTTCTCTTCTCGTATTTCCTCCATCCATCTCAAAGTATGGAGAGCAGCAGTTCCTTAAAGCTTGCACAGGAGACAGAAATAAAGTTATTTTTAAAAAAGATCTGAGTTCTTAGAATACAGGAGTGGACTTGTTCATTTTAAATGTGATGCACATTCTTTACACAGATGGATTAAAGTTGATTTCATGGCTCTTTTTCACATCCTGGCATGATTTACTTTTTTAGGCATTATAGTTAAGGTAGTCAATGTATGTTTTGAAATAATTAAAGCCTTAGGGAATTAAATGGTTGCATAAGCTAATAAATTATTAAGGAGCCTGAAGCTCAGTGGTAAGAAAAAGAGAGAGACCCAGTTTAGGGCAATAGCCCAAAAGACTGAGACATCCATTCAACCCTTAAGTCTTAAACAAAAGGTTTCCCTAAAATGCTTCTGGATGAAAGCAAATCCAGAATCAAGTCAGTTTTCAGAAATATCAGGGCCTAAAGAAAATTTCTTTTTAACATATGCTTTGTAATATTTATACCCAAGTGTCAAAGGGAGAGTTTGGGTATTAATTCAGTTATAAATTGAGATGAAACAGCCCCTAGGAATGTACTTGTCTGTTGAGATCTATCAAAGCTTGGTAGCAGGGGGCACACCTTCCCTTCTGGCTGGTGACATGACAAATGATCTCCTGAGATCAGAAAGCTTGTCGGGATGGGACATGAGGCATGGTATAATTACATATTTCCCCCTTCTTTGAACTTTGGAACTAGATGTGCACAAAGGAAAGTTACCTTACTATGTGAAAAAAAGATTATGAGCAAGATGAAGACATTGAAATAGCATGTGAGCAGACAACACTCTTGCCCAGATGGAAGCCATTTTGGTATGAGGTGAAATGGAGCCCTTGAGGATCATGGGATGTGCTCAGAGAAGCAAAGGCATAAGAAAGACCTGAGGAGGGAGAGACAGAGGATAAGGGAAAGATAGATGGAAGGAAGAGAGCAAGAATAGTTGATTTAGAATGCCAAAAATATGAGTACAGATATGTTCAGGGCATGAATACAAATGTGACTGCATAAATGTATAGGGGATTAGAATCTACAAAGTTTAAAGGTGTTTGCTAAAGGAGAAAGCAAACATTTTGAAGTCACCACAATAACAGCATAGTCCAGTACAGGGGTCAGTAAACAATGGCCATGGGTCATTCTGCCCCATTAGCCTGTTTTTGTATGGTTCAGGAGCTGTGAATGGTCTTGATATTTTTAGATGACAGAAAATACAAGAAAAAATATTTCACATTGGTACTAATTTGTGATTTTCAAATTTCAGTGTCCAGCTGAAACTAATTAGAACATAGACACACTCTTTGTGACTCCATAGCCTGAGTCCACCAGGCTCCTCTGTCTGTGAAATTCTCTGAAAAGAATACTAGAGTGGGTGGCCATTCCCTTCTCCCAGGGACTGAACCTGGGTCCCCTGCATTGCAGGTAGATTCTTTACCATTTGAGCCACCAGGGAATACTTCATATTTATTTGTGTATGCTTAAATAAAAGAACTGAATAGTTGTGACAAGGCCATATGACCTGCAAAGCCTAAAATATTTACTCTCTGATCCTTTACAGAAAAATATTTCCAACTCCTTGCCTAGACAATGTATATTGGGCTTTTAGCCAGAAACACATTTTGTTTTCCTCTGTGTGTCACCTGGGTTGGTTAGTTAGACTTCATTGGATTTGGTTTCATCATCAGTAAAACTGATAATATATTTTGGTGGGTTTATGGTTTAACTGGGAATAGTCTCAAAACATGTTCTTTAACCTGGCAGAAATTGTTTAAAGTCACTATTTAACATAACAATGAGTAATTCTCCTAAGTCAGATTGACTATTTCTTCTTGAATAAGTTTCAGTAGTTGGTCTATTTGGAATTGGTTAATTTCATCTTAGTTATCCAATTAATAGGCATAAAATTGAATATAACATTCCTATAGAATCTCTTTCATTTCTGTAAGGTTGTTATTAATGTCCCTATTTCATTTTTTATTCTAGTTATCTGACTCATTGAACTTTTTCCTTGGTCAATTCAGCTAAAGATTTGTCAATTTTGTTGATCCTTTGGTTTTATTACTTCTGTCATTTTTTATTCTCTATTTTATCACTTTCTGCTATTTTTTATTCTTTTCTTTCTTTTTTTTTGTTTGTTTTATACTTAATTTTCTCTTTCTTTTATCTGTCTTAAGGTAGAAGTTTAGATTATTGATTGAGGTCTTTCTCTTTTTTCTTTCTTCTTTTTAAGCTCTTACTTATTTTTTAATATAGACATTTAGAACTTTCCATTTCCCTGTCAGTACTGTTTTGACTATATCACATCAGTTTTGGGATATTGTGTTTTTATTATCATTTCATTTCAAAATATTTTCTCATTTTCCACTTAATTTCTTCTTTGACTAGTTGAATGTTTGAGGTGTTTTGCTCAGTTTCTGCATATTTGTTAGTTTCTCAAATTTCCTTTTGTTATTGATAATTTTGTTCCATTGCAATAATATAAATTAATAATAATAAATTTCATCAAATTTTATCTTTTTAGATTTATTGAAATCTGTTTTATGGACTAGCATATGGTCTATCCTGGAGAATGCTCCATTTTGCTTAAAGAACGTATAATCTTCCACTCCTTGTTGGATGATTCTATAAGGTATCTGTTAAGGTTAATTTGTGTATAGTGTTATTTAAAACCCATATTTCATTTTTGTCCTTCTACTTAATTGTTCAGTTCATTAATGAAGGTGTGGTGTTGAAGTCTATAACTATTATTGTTGAATTGTCTACTTCTTGTTTCTAAATTTTTGCTATTGTTAGGTGCATTTTGTTGTTTTTCAGTTGCTCAGTCATGTCCAACTCTTTGCAATCCTATGGACTACAGCATGCCAGGCTTCCCTGTCCTTCATTATCTCCTCGAATTTGCTCAGACTCATGATCATTGAGTCAATGATGCCATCCAACCATCTTTAAGTCTTCTTTACGGTCCATCTTTCACATATGTACATGGCTACTGGAAAAACCGTAGCTTTGACCATATGGACCTGTTTCTGCAACGTGATATCTCTGCTTTTTAATATGCTGTCTAGGTTTGTCAGAGCTTTTTCTCCAAAGATAAAGCACCTTTTGATTTCATGGTGGCAGTTGCTGTCTGGCGATTTTGGAGGCCCCCAAAATAAAGTCTGTCACTGTTTCAATTGTTTCCCCATCTATTTGCCAGGAAGTGATGGGACCAGATTCCGTGATCTTAATATTTTGAATGTTGAATTTTAAGCCAGCTTTTTCACTCCTCTTTCGTTTTCATCAAGAGGCTGTTTAGTTTCTCTTCTCTTTCTGCCATAAGGGTGGTGTCATCTGCAAATCTGAGGTTGTTGATATTTCTCCCAGCTATCCTGATTCCAGCTTGAGCTTCATCCAGCCTAGCATTTCACATGATATGCTATGACCAACCTAGATAGTGTATTTAAAAGCAAAGTCATTACTTTGCCAACAAAGGCCTGTCTAGTCAAAGCTATGTTTTTTCCCGTAGTCATGGATGGTTGTGAGAGTTGGACCATGAAGAAAGTTGTGTGCTAAAAAATTGATGCTTTTGAACTGTGGTGTTGGAGAAGACTTTTTAGAGTCCCTTGGATTGCAAGGAGATCAAACCAGTCAATCCTAAAGGAAATCGGTCCTGATTATTCATTGGAAGGACTGATGTTGAAGCTGAAACTCTCACCTGTTGCAAAAAACTGACTCATTGGAAAAGACCCTGATGCTGGAAAAGACTGAAGGCAGGAGAAGAAGGGGATGACAGAGGATGAGATGGTTGGATGGCATCACCAACTGGATGGGGATGAATTTGAGCAAGCTCTAAGAGTTGGTGATGGACAGGGAAGCCTGGCGTGCTTCATGGAATTTTAAAGTCGGACATGACTGAGTTATTGAGCTGAATTGACTCTGCATACGAGTTAAATAAGCAGAGTGAAAATATATAGCCTTGATGTACTTCTTTCCCAATTTTAAACCATTCCTTTGTTCCATGTCCAGTTTTAACTGTTGCTTTTTGATCTGCATATAGGTTTCTCAGGAGGCAGGTAAACTGGTCTGGTATTCCCATCTCTTGAAGAATTTTCCACACAATTTTGCTTTGATTTACAGAGTCCAAGTCTTTGTGTAGTCAGTGAAGCAGCTTTTGTGAAGTAGTTAGTGGTTTTTTGAATTTCCCTTGCTTTTTCTATGATCTAGCACATGTTGGCAATTTGATCTCTGGTTCCTCTGCCTTTTCCAAATCCATCTTATACTTCTGGAAGCTCTTGGTCATGTACTGTTGAAGCCTAGCTTGAAGGATTTGGAGAATTACCTTACTAGCAAGTGAAATGAGTGCAATTGTGTGGTAGTTTGAACATTCTTTGGCACTGCCCTTCTTTGGGACTGGAATGAAGACTGACCTTTTTCCAGTCCTTTGACTGCTGCTGAGTTTTCCAAATTTGCTGGCAGATTGAGTACAGCACTTTAACAGCATCATCTTTTAGGATTTGAAATAGATCAGCATGGTTTGTAGTAGTGGTTCCTAAGGCCCACTTGACTCCACACTCCAGGATGTCTGACTCTAGGTGAGTGATCACATCATATTGGTTGTCTGGGTCATTGCTATCTTTTTTTGTACCATTCTTCTGTGTATTCTTGCCACCTCTTCTTAATATCTAGTGCTTCTGTTCGGTCCATACTATTTCTGTCCTTTATTGTGCCCATCTTTGCATGAAATGTTCCCTTTGTGTCTCTAATTTTTTTGAAGAGACTTCTAGTCTTTCCCATTCTGTTGTTTTCCTCTTTTTCTTTGCATTGCTCACCTTACAAGGTTTACTTTTATAATTATTATATCTTCTTGGTGAATTGAACTTTTTGTTTCTATAAAATGTCCCTATTTACCTATGGTAACATTTTGTTTTGTTTTAAAGTGTATTTCTTCTGAAATTATGTAAGTAATCCAGCTTTTTTCTGTTTGTGTTTTCATGATATATTTTTCCATATTTTTAATCTTGTATCTCAGACTCTATATTTGTCTCCTGTAGATAGTGTATAGTTGAACCACCCATTGGTGAGCTGGCATGAGCTCCAGCACCTTGCTTACCAGTAGGCCAACTCCAGCTATCACGCACCAGTGAGCCGACAACAGTTCTGGGACCACTGGGCCTTGGTGCCAGAAACTACAGAAAACATTACGGAGATTCCTCAAAAAAAAAAAAGAAAAAAAGAATAATAGAACTACGACATGACCCAGCAATTTCACTCTTGAGTGTTTATCTGAATAAAAGGAAAACACTAATTTGAAAAGCTACATGCACCCCTATGTTCATTGCAACATTATTTATAATGGTCAAGATATTGAAGCAACCTAAGTGCCCACCAGTAGATGAATGGACACAGAAGATGTACTATGTGGTATGTGTGTGTGTGTGTATATATATATATATAATTTTTAAATATATAGAAATATAAAATTAATATGCTATGTAACATGAACTACACAGAGTTGTAGGTCATTTATAATTCAAAAGTTAACCAACCAACCAACTCATAAAAAAAGAGATCAGTCTAGTGGTTACCAGAGGAGGGGTTGGAAAGGGGAGGAAATGGATGAAGGTGGTCAAGAGTATAATTTTCAGTTATAAGATAAATAAGTACTAAGATGTTATATAAAACATAATAAATATGATCAGCACTGCTGTGTCTTATATATGGAAGTTGTTAAAAGAGTAAATTCTAAGAATTCTCATCACAAGGAAAATTTCTGTTTTCTAGATCTTTAATTTTGTATCTATATGAAAGAGTGGATGTTCATTAACTTTATCATGATAATCATTTCATAATGTATGTAAATCAAATCATTGTGCTGTGCACCTTAAACTTATACCGTGTTGTATATCAATTGTAGCTCAATAAAACTGGAAGGAGAAAGCAAGTTCGCATGTACACATCTGCATGTTTTAAGTTTTTTTTTGTCTTCTTTTTTCATTTTTGTGTCAAAATTGTATTGTTTAAATTATAATGGTTTAAAACTGTGTCAGACTGCTTGATCGCGTCAGTGTGATTAAACTTCTTTTTTTATTTTCAATTATTCCATATAAATGTGAAATTTAAGTTTCTAATCACAACGTATCCCATTGGAAGAACATTAAGTTTATAGATTTAAGTTGAAATAGAGTTGACATCTTTAAAAAATTAATCCTACTGATATACAAACATGGTATAATCTTTTTAATTTTCAGGTTTTTGTTTATGTTAATAGATTTAAACTTCTTTATAGAGTTTCTATCCACTCTTTTTTTTTTCTCTCTTTTCTTAGAGTTTCTATGCACTCTTATTTTTTTTTTTTTAAGTTTTAGGTTAATTCCTCAACCAATTATTTTACTATTGGTATTGTACATCATTTTCTGTTATAGTTTTCATTTAAAAAATTACTGATGTTGAAAAATACTTCTAAATTTTTTATGTTGTTCTGCACTTTGTGCTCAGTTGCTTCAGTCATGTCTGACTCTTTGTGATCCTATGAACTATAGCCCACCAGGATCCTCTCTCTGTCCATGGAATTTCTCAGGCAAGAATACTGGAGTGAGTTACCATTTCTTACTGCAGAGGACTTTCTTAACCCAGGGCTAAACCCATGTCTCCTGCATTGCAGGCAGTTTCTTTACCACTGAACCTCCAGGGAAACCCCTATACATTGTTTTATTACATAGCAGTTTAGCTGAACTTAGTTTGCTAGCTTTAATATCCTCTCAGTTTTGCTTTCTTGTAAGTTATTATATCACCTGCACATATAAAACTTTATTTCTTCTCTTTTGATCTTAATAATTATTTTCTCTTAGTGTATGTATTCTTGTCTTATTATTAACTTAAAAACACCTCTTCAGTTTCTATATTAAGCTTAATTTTTATGTGGAGTTTTTGTAAATATCATTTGTTAGATTAGGGAAATTTTTTATATTCCTGTTTACCTATAGGTATCTTAAATTTGTTAGTATATATTAACTTGCTAAATGCCTACTGCCTGCTATGCTGTGATTTTGTTTTTCCCTTTAAACTGTTAATTTGGTGAAACAAAATGAAAGACCTGTAATTATATCTTTGGTTTTACATCCCTGTGATAAATCTATATGAATTGGAAATTGTGTTTTGCTTAATATACTCTTGGGTTGAATTAACTATATTATTTAAGACTTTTTAGATCTCTGCTCAAAAGGAAAATGAGTCCACATTTTTTTGATCTTTTTGAATTTCATTATCTGACATGTCAATTACATATTAATTTCATTTAAAATCTGAGAGGTTTTCCCCTTTCTCTAATCTTGGGAATGATTTATTTGTGAGTGTGATTTTGTCTTTTGACATGTGGGAAAATCCACCAGTAAGTCATTTAAGTTTAGAAATGTGGAGAATTGGGAGAACATTTATTTAATAGTTATTTGAATATTTAATTTTTCCATCCATGTGCTAATTTTGACAGTTACTGTGACTTTGATCTTATATATTTATATTATATATTTATTTATTAAATAGATTTTTGGTTGATGGCTTATTCTTTTCCAAAATGTTCTTCAAAGATTTTTAATCTCTTCTATATTTGTGGTTGTTTCCCTCCTTCTTTTCTTGTTTTGGTAACTGCACCCTCTCTCTGTTGTAAAAGCTTGCTTGATGTGTTTTATTGATCTGTCTTCTCAGAAGTTTATCATATGGTACATTCGCAATCATTCTTTTGTTGTTCTTTTTCTGTCTTGTGATATCTTTTTCGATTCCTTATTTCAAGTTTATGTTTATAATTTATTTAATTTCCTGAGGCTGATACTTAAGCTCATTCATTTTCTTATATTTTTCTGAAAATTTTAAAATTATTATTCTGTTAATTAAACATTTTGATATTTTAAAATTTAACTACTATTTAGCACTAAGTACTTCAGACATTTTTCATCATTTCATATTTAAACCATTGGTTAATGGGAGTAAACTATTTTTAGTTATGTGTACCATGTATGCAAATTTGTTTCAGTTGTATCCAATTCTGACACAACTGAATCCGACAGACCATATGTATGGACCATATGTACAGACCATACATATGGACTGTAGCTGGCCAGGATCCTCTGCCCATGGAATTCTTCAGGCAAGAATGTTGGAGGGGCTTGCTATTTCCTTTTGCAGCGGATCTTCCCAACCCAGGGAGCGAACTTGTATTTCTTGCATCTCCTGCATTGGCAGGTGGCTTCTTTATCACTACTGCTATCTGGGAAGCCATTTTCAAATTTATTGGATTGTGGTCAGAGAAAATATTTGGATGCTGAAATGTACTGAGACTTCATCTATGCCTTATTTCATTATTCCACATGCTTTTTGAGAGGAATCTAGAGTCCTAATGAATGGTACAGAAAATGGGAACACTTCAATTAAAGTGTACTTGTTACGCATGTGAGTGAAATTCTCTATAACCTAGGATAATTTTGCGAATACTATGTTTTGAGTCATGTGTATGAACTCTAATTGCATTTATAAATTCCGTTTTTCCTACTACTTTTTCATATGATACATTACACAGTTCAAGGTTACATATTTATGTGATGTATAATTCTAATTATTGTACCCACTTGATATAGGTTTTTCCTTTAACCAGTATGCTGTGTTCCTTTTTGTAACACTTTCATTTTTATGTGAATGCTTCTTTGTTATATTGAAATGACCAGACTGAATGATTTTAATATTTGTTAGCTATTCCTTTGTTTCCGATCTGTTTCTATCAAACTTCTTGTGATATTTGTCTTTATCTTTTAAATACACATATTAGTTTTATTAAAATTTATTCTTTTAATAAATAAACCCATTTATGTATATCATAATGACATATAAAAGTGAGCTTTGCCATTTCCCTTCATATTTTGTAATTATCATGATTTTTTTGGTCGATCACTTTTTCTGATTATTGTTGCATAGATTTTTTTTTTTCTTTTTCCACTGTTGATTTTTAATCTATACATTTTATTTTTTGGTAGTAATACCTAATTTTAAATATATATTCATCATTTCCCTAATTATTGAAGATTATAAGTACCTATACAGTCTTTTATGGAAAACAATAAATTAAAAAAAATGTTTATTTTATTTTATTTTTTAATTTTTACTTTATTTTACTTTACAATACTGTATTGGCTTTGCCATACCTCGACATGAATCCACCACAGGTGTACATGAGCTCCCAATCCTGAATCTCCCTCCCACCTCCCACCCCACAACGTCTCTCTGGATCATCCCCGTGCACCAGCCCCAAGCATCCTGCATCCTGCATCAAACATAGACCGGCGCCTCGTTTCTTACATGATAGTATACATGCTTCAATGCCATTCTCCCAAATCATCCCATTCTCTCCCTCTCCCTCAGAGGCCAGAAGTCCGTTCTATACATCTGTGTCTCTTTTGTTGTCTCACATNCAGTCTATTCTGAAGGAGATCAACCCTGGGACTTCTTTGGATGGAATGATGCTAAAGCTGAAACTCCAGGTACTTGACCATCTTATGTGAATAGTTGACTCATTGGAAAAGACTCTGATGCTGGGAGGGATTGGGGGCAGGAGATGAAGGGGACAACAGAGGATGAGATGGCTGAATAGCATCACAGACTCAATGGACGTGAATCTGAGTGAACTCTGGAAGTTGGTGATGGACAGGGAGGCCTGGTGTGCTACGATTCATAGGGTCACAAAGAGTTGCACACGACTGAGTGACTGAACTGAACTGAACTTGGAGGCTGTTAAATACCTTACTGAGAACACAAGACTCCTAAAAACAAATCCCTGGAACTAAATAAACCTAAAGAAAGTCACAGCGGAGATACACAAAATAAAAGTATTTCAAATTCAGTACGACTCCAGAATTTTTCAAGATTATTTAAAAATTCATTAAAGAAATTAAGAAAAATCATCCAAACATGTAGACATATTTTCATCATTCTATACTTCTTTTCAGGAATATTTCTCTCCATTTTTGAGAAGTCTTAATTATACTATAAAATCTGAAATTATTTATGACTTTTTTACTTACTAAAATAACTGTTTTTCACACACATTTACATCTGTGACTGTGTCATGTATATGATTAAATTTGTTAATTAAGAAATTATCATGCACCTATGTTTGATTCCACTTATATAAGGAACATAAAATGCTCAAATTCATGTAGTCATGAATTAAACTGGTCCAGCGGCTGGGGAGTGGGAGGATGGGGAATAGGGATCAGAACTTAGTTTTAACAGGGACAGTTCAGTTTAAGATTGTGAAAACTTGGGGAGATGGAATATGGCTAGAGTTGTACAACAATGTGAATGAACTTAGAGCTACTGACTTGTTTAGGCAATGCCAAAGAATGCTCAAACTACTGCACAATTACACTTATCTCACAGTCGAGTAAAGAAATGCTCAAAATTCTCCAAATCAGGCTTCAACAACACATGTACATGAACTTCCAGATGTTCAAGCTGGTTTTAGAAAAGGCAAAGGAACCAGAGATCATATTGCCAACATCCATTGGATCATCGAAAAAGCAAGAGAGTTCTAGAAAAAAAAATCTATCTGCTTTATTGACTAAGCCAAAGCCTTTGACTGTGTGGATCACAATAACTGTGGAAAATTCTGAAAGAGATTGGAATACCAGACCACCTGACCTGCCTCTTGAGAAATCTGTATACAGGTCAGAAAGCAACAGTTAGAACTGGACATGGAACAGACAGGTTCCAAATAGGAAAAGGAGTACGTCAAGGCTGTATATTGTCACCCTGCTTATTTAACTTACATGCAGAGTATATCATGAGAAACACTGGGCTGGAGGAAGCACAAGCTGGAATCAGGATTGCTGGTAGAAATCTCAATAACCTCAGATATGCGGATGACACCACCCTTATGGCAGAAAGTGAAGAGGAACTAAAGAGCCTCTTGATGAAAGTGAAAGAGGAGAGTGAATAAATTGGCTTAAAGCTCAGCATTCAGAAAACGAAGATCATGGCATCTGGTCCCATCACTCCATGGGAAATAGATGGGGAAATAGTGGAAACAGTGGCTGACTTTATTTTTGGTGGCTCCAAAATCACTGCAGATGATTGTTGCAGCCATGAAATTGAAAGACACTTACTCCTTGGAAGAAAAGTTATGACCAACCTAGACAGCATGTTCAAAAGCAGAGACATTACTTTGTCAACAAAGATCTATCTAGTCAGGCTTTGGTTTTTCCAGTAGTCATGTATGGATGTGAGAGTTGGACTATAAAGAAAGCTGAACACCGAAGAATTGATGTTTTTGAACTGTGGTGTTGGAGAAGACTCCTGAGAGAGTCCCTTGGACTGCAAGGAGATTCAACCAGTCCATCCTGAAGGAAATCAGTCCTGAATATTCATTGGAAGGACTGATGTTGAAGCTGAAACTCCAATACTTTCACCACCTCATGTGAAGAACTGACTCATTGGAAAAGACTCTGATGCTGGAAAAGATTGAAGGTGGGAGGAGAAGGGGACAACAGAGAGTGAGATGGTTGGATAGCATCACCGACTCAATGGACTTGAGTTTGAGTCAACTCAGGGAGTTGGTGATGGACAGGGAGGCCTGACATGCTGCAATCCATGGGGTTGCAAAGAGTGGGACATGATTTTGTGACTGAACTGAACTGAACTGAAGTCACTTCAGTCATGTCTGACTCTTTGTGACCCTATGGACTATAGTCTGCCAGACTCCTCTGTCCATGGGATTCTCCAGGTATGAATAGTGGAGTGGGTTGGCATTTCCTTCTGCAGGAATTTTATAACCAAATATTGTGAAAATAGTGTGTTTTCTAATTTGTGAATTTTACCAAAATAAAGGACATTGAAGCATAAATTCAAAAAGAAATTATTAAGCACCAGAAGTGTTCCAAATCAATCTACAATGCTGAGAAATATACAAGAAATTGGAAGTCAAGAAATTTAAAGTCCTGAATACACAACGCAGATGAGCAGCTGAGGGTACAAATTCCAGGAGAGTTTCATGAAGGCAACACCTTTAATATTCCCACTCAGTGTTAATCAGTCCCTCCCACTGGACTTTCTAATGCAGATCTTCATTCTCTCACTTTCAAGTCTAATGTCTCCCAGAGCTCTTGACGGATTTGGTGGCTAAACCCAAGGCAAACTGAGCTCATGTGGGAGCCAATATGATCTGAACAGTTGTTAAGTCTACTTTTAGTCTTTAGCATATTTTGTATGAATATTCATAAATTCATTGAAGAATTGTCAGTGTGTTTGCTTATTGAGCATCGCCTTAGACAAAGGGCATGATACATTTTATATCATATGGTGCTAGGGGTAAAGAACTCACTTCTCAAAGCAGAGGGACAGATGTGTGTTTGATCCCTGTGTTGGGAATATCCTTTGGAGAAGGGAATGTCTACCCACTCCAGTATTTCCTGAAAAAATCCCAGGGACAGAGGAGACTGGTGGGCTACAGTCCATAGGTTTACAAAGAGTGGGACACGACTGAAGTGACTTAGCACATAGAACACTGTATTTCTACTTTTCCTTAAAATGGAAAAGTTCTAGTTTCCAAAACAAGTCTGATATGAATGTTTCAGATATATTATGGGCCTGCACTTATTTCTGTCAAAGAACTGTAAGACTTATACGTACTCCTTGTAGACTCTGAGCTTCTTTCTGGAAAGTAGATTTATTTACCATTTGAATTCCCAATACCTTGTCCAAAATAGATGGTGCTCAATTAATGATCTTTTGTGGTCTGCTGTACCTGACAAAGGAATTAGAGCATGCTCTGGGGCCTGAATAGCAGGTGTAAGAAGATGAACTACAGTGCCCCATTTTTGAGACTAGATGCCCAAGGACAATGCTAAGATGAATTTCAGGGCATGTCCATCATTACCTTATACATATTTGACTCCTTTAGAGGTCGAACCCCAGCTAAGCTTTAGATTTTTAATGTTACATAGCAACAATGCTGAAGGATATGAAATCCTCAAACACTTTCATAATTTACCGGATCTGACAAACATTGTATCTTGGAATTTGCTTTTTACTGTGTCTTGAATCCATAACATTAAGTTAGGGACTCGTGTTTGGATAGTCTTCTATCTTTTTGCTTAGGGTCACACAGTGGCAGATTTTATTTTTAGGGGCTCCAAAATCACTTCAGATGTTGATTGCAGCCATGAAATTAAAAGACACTCCTTGGAAGAAAAGTTATGACCAACCTAGACAGCATATTAAAATGCAGAGACATTACTTTGCCAACAAAGAAAAGTATTCTTTTTAAATATCAACCTGAATTGGTTCCCCACCACAACAAAAATATGTCTCCTTTGATTAAAGTCACAAACTACCTTTAATTTATTTCCAATTCTCCCCCAAATTTCCAGCTGGTTTATTTACTTCCTTCTGTGTATTGGCAAACCACTTTCCCCAAAGTTTCTCCTCATTCCGTTGTTCAGCAACATGTCCTATACATGTAGATGCCCAGAATTTTGGGGAAAAAGTTTTAAAATTATTGCCACTGTTCTTTTATGTGTATTTAAGCAATGGGAATAAGTCAGGACAGGTAAAATACTCATAATCAGAGGAGCCTCCGATCCCACTTTTCTCCACTTTGCTCATGGACCACATGGATAGGAAGTGAGTTAAGTGATGAGCAGAATCAAGTGCAAAGCAGAGATCTGGTGCCATCTATTTTCTTCTCATTTTGTTCTTCCCTCAGGTTAAGTCAAAAATTATAATAAGCCCTAGATGAGTCCCTTGTACAGAACACTTCAGTTCAGCTCAGACGCTCAGTCATGTCCGACTCTTTGCAACTCCATGGACTGCAGCAGGCAAGGCCTCCCTGTCTATCATGAACTCCCAGAGTTTACTCAAATGCATGTCCATTGAGTCGGTGATGCCATCCAACCATCTCATCCTCTATCATCCCCTTCTGCCCCTGCCTTCAATCTTTCCCAGGATCAGGGTCTTCTCAAATGAGTCAGCTCTTCTCATCAGGTAGCCAAAGTATTAGAGTTTCAGCTTCAACATCATTCCTTCCAATGAACACCCAGGACTGATTTCCTTTAGGATGGACAGGTTGGATCTCCTTGCAGTCCAAGGGACTCTCAAGAGTCTTTTCCAACACCACAGTTCAAAACGATCAATTCTTTGGTGCTAAGCTTTCTTTATAGTCCAACTCTCACATCCATACATGAATACTGGAAAAACTATAGCCTTGACTAGATGGAATTTTTTGGCATAGTAGTGTTTCTGCTTTTGAATATGCTGTCTAGGTTGGTCATAACTTTCCCTCCAAGGAGTAAGTGTCTTTTAATTTCATGCCTGCAATCATCATCTGAAGTGATTTTGGAACCCCCGAAAATAAAGTATGCCACTGTTTCCCCATCTATTGCCCACGAAGTGATGGGATCGAATGCCATGATCTTCGTGTTCTGAATGTTGAGCTTTAAGCCAACTTTTTCGCTTTCCTCTTTCACTTTCATCAAGAGGCTCTTTAGTTCCTCTTCACTTTCTGCCATAAGGCTGGTGTCATCTGCATATCTGAGGTTATTGAGATTTCTCCCGGTAATCTTGATCCAGCTTGTGCTTCATCAGCCCAGCATTTCATATGATGTACTCTACATATAAGTTAAATAATCAGGGTGACAATATACAGCCTTGACGTACTCCTTTTCCTATTTGGAACCAGTCTGTTGTTCCATGTCCAGTTCTAACTGTTGCTTCCTGACCTGCATACAGATTTCTCAAGAGGCAGGTCAGGTGATCTGGTATTCCCATCTCTTGAAGAATTTTCCACAGTTGATTGTGATCCACACAGTCAAAGGCTTTGGCTTAGTCAATAAAGCAGAAATAGATGTTTTTCTGGAACTCTCTTACTTTTTCCATGATCAAGCAGATGCTCACAATTTGATCCCTGGTTCCTCTGCCTTTTCTAAAACCAGCTTGAACATCTGGAAGTTCATGGTTCATGTATTGTTGAAGCCTGGCTTGGAGAATTTTGAGCATTACTTTGCTAGCACGTGAGATGAGTGCAATTGTGCGGTAGTTTGAGCATTCTTTGGCATTGCCTTTCTTTGGAATTGGAATGAAAACTGACCTTTTCCAGTCCTGTGGCCACTGCTGAGGTTTCCAAATGTGCTGGCATATTGAGTGCAGCACTTTCACAGCATCATCTTTTAGGATTTGAAATAGCTCAACTTGAATTCCATCACCTCCACTAGCTTTATTGGTATTGATGCTTCATAAGGCCCTGTTGACTTCACATTCCAGGATGTCTGACTCTAGGTGAGTGATCACAGCATCATGATTATCTGGGTCATGAAGATCTTTTTTATATTGTTCTTCTGTGTGTTCTTTCCACTTCTTAATATCTTCTGCTACTGTTAGGACAGAACAGGCACTCATATTACATCTGTTGATTGAATGGAATATTTTGATAATAGAACAGGCCACTAATATTAATGAAAAGAAATTCCCAGGTTGATAAGAAAGACATGCTAAAATAAAAATCTTGAAATTGAAAGGTTGTTGCTGAACCACAAATAACTCAGGAATTCTTGGCCTCCAGAGAAGAAGAAGTCAAGCCGGGGACAGAGACGAGGCTTGATTGCTCAGAGCTTTTGTGTAATAAAGTTTTATTAAAGCATGGCTTCCCTGGTGGCTCAGATGGTAAAGCGTCTGCCTACAATATGGAAGACCAGGGTTCGATCCCTTGATTGGGAAGATCCCCTGGAGGAGGAAATGGCAACCCAGTCCAGTATTCTTGCCTGGAAAATTCCATGGACTGAGGAGCCTGGTAGGCTACAGTTCATGGGGTTGCAAAGAGTCAGAAACGACTGAGCAACTTCACTTCAAAGGAGATAGAGAAAGCTTCTGACATAGGCATCAGAAGGGGACAGAAAGAGTACCCCCTTGCTAGTCTTCAGCTGGATGTTATTTAGTCACTAGCAGTTTGTTAATGAAAGAAAGGAATATCTTAAAACTTAGAATGGCACCAGGTCCCTCATCCATAAGATGTATTTTGGGATACTCTTGGCACCAGAGGAGTCATCCTGGTCCATAAAATGATTAACTTGAATCTTGTAGAAGGGCAGATTACCATGCAAATAATTTTATTTACATAGATTAGAGGAACAACGTCTGAGTTTGTCAAGTAGGTTCTGAGCCATTAGGAAGAACTGACTTGAAGACAGAGTCTGGGGAAAATGCATAGTACATTAACATAGCTTAAGACAAACATTTCCATAAGAAAAATGCATTGGTTAACTCAAGGTTTGAGAATAATTAACTTCAGGTGGAACCAGGTGTCATTATGGCAACACAGTATTTTAAGAGAAAGCTTTTAAAATTTGTATACAGAAAGGAAAAAAAAAATCATCACTGTATCCCTTGAAATAATGAACCATGCTTTGACAACCAGTTTGAATTTCATTTCGACTTCTAAAAGCGATGTTAATTTTTACTCTTCACCTTTTAGAATCTGAGTGGGGTGAAAGAAAAGGCCACATTTGGTAATGAATTAACTGGAAGTTAAAGCAAAACATCAGGAATCTCAGGAGAAAAGAATGAGGAGTCAATCTATAGCTGTTTTTTATACATACCTATACATACCGTATAATTTCATTTGGATGATTTTAAGTTGTTTTCATTTATTACCAGTTTTCAACAACTGCTTATGATATGTCTTTGTGTAGCTTTCATCATGTTTCTTTTACTTTGAGATCATTGAGTTTCTTGGATCTATAGGCTTATAGTTTTCATTGAATTTGGTATATTTTTAGCCATTGTTGCTTTCAATATTTTTCTTCTGTCCCTCTTTCTCCTCTTCTTTGGGTACTTCAATTATATTAGGCTGTTTGACATTGTCCCACAGTTCATCAATTCTATATCCCTTTTTATCTGTTTTTCCTTCCCTTTTTACCTCTCTCCCTTCCTTCCCCCATTCCTACTCTGAGTTTTATTCTAGGTAGGTTATATTGCCATCTTCAGGATTACTAGTGTTTCTTTCACAATGTCTAATCTGCTGCTGATCCTCTCCCAGTGTATTTTTAACTTCAGACATTGTGAGTTTCACCCCTATAAGTCCAGTTTTGAACTTGAAAATATCTACTTATCTTTTATCTATTTAATCTTTCCTCTAGCTTCTTGAGCATAAGCAGCATAGCTATAATAATGTTACTGTTCTTGTCTACTAATTCTATCATCTATGTCATTCTGGTTTAATTTCAACTGGTTGATTTTTCTCATAATTTTGGGTCATTTTTCCTAATTCTGTACATGACTGTTGATTTTTGTTGATACCTTGTTTGATGATGAATATTTTATTTTTCTATGAATATTCTTCAGCTCTCTTCTGGGATGCAATTATTTTACTTTGAAACAATTTTATACTTTAATATCATAAAGTTTTGTTTGGCAAGATCAGAACAGTGTTTGGCTGAAGAATAATTTTCTAAATAGTAAGGTAAAAACTTTTGAGTACTTTACCCTCTGCCCCTTGAATTATGAAGTTTTCTACTCTGTTTGCTGGGAACACAGATTTTTCCCAGTTCTGGGTGAACTCCAGGTATTCTGTACTCGAATTCTCTGGGGAGTGGTTATTGCCTTGACCTTGTAACTTCTCCACATAAATGCCCTGATCAGTATACAGCTGAAGACCTGAGTGAGACACTCTGTACACTTCTGAAACACTCTCTGAGTGCAGCTCTCTCCTTTCTGTTACTCTGCCTGTGAGCTCTAGCTGCCCTGACTTGTCTGACTTTTCAGCTGCTGCTGCTGCTGCTGCTAAGTCGCTTCAGTCATTGTCCGACTCTGTGCAACCCCATAGATGGCAGCCCACCGGGCTCCCCCATCCCTGGGATTCTCTAGGCAAGAATACTGGAGTGGGTTGCCATTTCCTTCTCCAATGCATGAAAGTGAAAAGTCAAAGTGAAGTTGCTCAGTCATATCCGACTCTTAGCAACCCCGTGGACTACAGTCTACCAGCCTCCCCTGTTCATGGGATTTTTCCAGGCAAGAGTATTGGAGTGGGGTGCCATTGCTTTCTTCGACTTCCCAGCTACATCTCCTCAATTCAGGGATTCTTCCAGGCTGCACCTGGGTCCTTTGTCCCTGTCTGTGGTATTGACATTCTCTTCAGGCAGTAAATTGGTGTAAGTATTGGCCCACCTCATTTGTTTCCCAGCTCTCAGAAAATCATTGTCTTTCATTGCTTGATGTTCAAATCATTATTTCTCATACTGTGTTTAGTATTTTAGTTTTTTTTAGCAGGAGAGTAAATATGATCTCTATTATTCCATTTTTTCCAGAAGTGGATATCTAAAAGGAATATTTAGAAGAAATCAAAATATTGATTTGTTTGGATCATAGATAATATGAAAAAAAGCAGTTGAATTGAGATATGCTGTGAGAAAGATATGATGGAACAAGTTTTCAAACAGCCCCAAAGTAGTCAGTAAAAAAGCAATGTTTTATTTGGAAAGTCAGAGAAAGTGCCGCTCATGTAAGTGAACATAACAGCTGGTATGTTCTGGTAGAAGATTAAACTTCCGGTAAGCAGTGATCCAGGGAGACCGAGCTGCAGAGTCACACAAACCACACAAGCCCCTAAGACACGGGACATGATCCAGATAGTGGTTATAGAGACCCTAAATGAAAGTGAGAGAGGAATGTGGGAGAGGAATCAAGAGAGGGAGCTAAGAGCAGAGTTAGGGATGGCAGCACTGGAAGACCTGGACCCACCTCCTCCCACAGACACAATAAATCTACAGCGGCCTACAGAAGGCCTTTTCTCTGATAAAGGACCTAAGAACTAGAACAGCTCCTTCACAACAGAAGACTAAATGAATGCATTGGAAGGATTCAAGAGATGGAGACATGGCCTTGCCCAGGACCTCACCACAGCTGTGGTGACAAGGATTCCCCCAAATCTGGAACTCTCCCTTGAGGAGTGAAGGGATTGTATCACACATCAGGCATCCTGACTCTGAGGGACAGCACTGGAAATATGGGTCCCTCCCAAGTGTCTGGTTTTGACAAAGGGGACCAGATGAGGAGAATCACAGAAATGTAGGAAACAAAGATTCCACTTCTAAAGGGCTAGCTTGCAAAGTTATTCTCTCTGAGACTAGTGCTGAAGCAATAGATTGAAAACCTACTAGAGCATAATTGAGGGACATTCACTAATTTTAAAACAGCTGCTACAGGGACTTTATTCAGAGTTGGAAGCACTGCCGGTCACCATTTGTTCAATTTCATCTTAACTTGCTGGAGGTGGAGTCAACAGACATCATTTTAGATGCCCTCCCTCCAGCCTGGTAGCACTGGAGGGTGTGTTTTACAGACCTTCGGTTGAAGTCAGGCTGAGAAAATGCTCCACACCCCATCCACCTTGTGCAGAACTGAAACCACAACTTTGTTGGGCAAGTACGCCAGGTGCTGCCCTTTCTGTGCAGCAGCCAAGCCACACCTGCACCATGCTCTTCCCAGGCAGCAATTGAACCACAGTTGGCCCTGAGTGGGTGCTCTGATCCCTGCCTGACATGCACAGAGACCGAGTTTCAGTTGGGATGGTTAAGTGACTCAAATCTCACCCTTATCATGCGGGGGCTGTGGCCTTACCACAAATGGTGGGCACATAAAGCCTATATGAGGGATGCCCATAGATTGCCTGGCCCTGATGGCTGGGAAGATTGTACTCCAGGCCACACAGAACAGTTTATACACAAGACCATTCCTTCAATATTGAGGGAGGACGCCATTTCACCTAAATACATATAGACAAACACATAGAAACAGGATAAATGAGGAGATAGAGGAATAGGTTCCAAACTAAAGAACAAGGCAAATTCCCAGAAAAAAAGATCCTTATTAAATGAAATTAAGTGATAAGCAAAAACCTGATTAATAATTCAATTAAATGATCATAAAGATGCTACCAATCTCAGAGAAGAAAGGATGAATGCAGTGAGAATTTTAAACAGAAAATAGAAACTATAATAAAGTACCAAACAGAAGTTATAACTAAACTGAAAAGTATACTAGAAGGGTTGAGCATCACAGTGGAGAAAGTAGAAAAAAAAATCAGTGAGCTAAAAGACAAGGCAATGGAAAACAAACAAAACAACAAAATGAAAAAAATTAAAAGAAGTAAGAATACCTTCAGGAACCTCTACAGTGACAGTGACAGTCAGCCATGTCCGACTCTTTGCAGCCTCATGAACTGTAGCCCTTAGAATTCTTCAGGCCAGAATACTGGAGTGGTTCAGTTCAGTTCAGTTCAGTTCAGTCACTCAGTCGTGTCTGACTTTTTGCAACCCCATGAATTGCAGCACGCCAGGCTTCCCTGTCCTTCACCAACTCCCGGAGTTCACTCAGACTCACATCCATTGAGTCAGTGACGCCATCCAGCCATCTCATCCTCTGTAATTCCCTTCTCCTCCTGCCTGCAATCCCTCCCAGCATCAGAGTCTTTTCCAATGAGTCAGCTCTTCTCATGAGGTGGCCAAAGTACTAGAGTTTCAGCTTTAGCATCATTCCTTCCAAAGAAATCCCAGGGTTGATCTCCTTCAGAATGGACTGGTTGGATCTCCTTGCAGTCCAAGAGACTCACAAGAGTCTTCTCCAACACCACAGTTCAAAAGCATCAATTCTTTGTTACTCAGCCTTTTTCACAGTCCAATTCTCACATCCACACATGACCACAGGAAAAGCCACAGCCTTGACTAGACGGACCTTAGTCAGCAAAGTAATGTCTCTGCTTTTGAATACGCTATCTAGGTTGGTCATAACTTTTCTTCCAAGTTCCCTTCTCCAGGGGATCTTCCTAACCCAGGGATTGAACCCAGGTTTTCTGCACTGCAGGCAGATTCTTTACAAGCTGAGCCACCAGGGAAGCCCTCGTGGACCTCTAGGACAACATCAGATGAAATAACTTTCACATTATAGGGGGAGAAGAGAAAGAGAAAGGGCCAAAAATTTATTTGAAGGAATAATGGATGAAAACGTTCCTAATCTGGGGATAGAAGCAGACATCTAGGTCCAGGAAGCCCAAAGAGTTTCAGATAAGATGAATCCAAAGAGACATGCACTGAGACATACTATAATTGAAATGACAAAAGTTAAGGATAAAGAGAAAATTTTAAAAGCAGCAAGAGAAAAACTACATATCGTATATAAGGGAAACTCCAAAATCTATAAGCCGATTTTCAGTAGAAATTTTACTTCCCAGAAGGAAGGCTGTGACATATTCAAAGTGCAGAAAGGAAAAAACAAAAATACAAACAAGAATTCTACCTTGCAAAGTTTTCTTTTAGAGGGAAAAATTGAGTTTTCTAGACAAGCAAAAGCTAATGGAATTCATCATTACTAAACTAGCTTTAAAAGAAATGTGAAAGAAACTTCCTAAGCTAAAAAGAAAAAAAGTGATAATTAATAATAAGAAACATATAAAGGTGAAAATCTTACCAGAAAGGCCAGCCAATAACAAAAAGTAGTGTTCAACAACAATTCATGATTAAAATAAAATCTCAATAGTGTAGGTATAGAAGAAACATACTTCAACAAAATAAAGACCACAGCTAAGATCACACTCAACAGTGAAAGTTAAGAACATTTTCTTTAAGGTTAAAAACAAAACAAAACAAAAACAAACCAAGGATGCTCATTTTTACCACAATTGTTCAAAATAGTATTGGAGGTCCTACCTATAGCAATGAGATAAGAAAAAGAAAGAGAATCTGAAGTGNTACATCATGAGAAATGCTGGGCTGGAAGAAGCACAAGCTGGAATCAAGATTGCCAGGAGAAATATCAATAACTTCAGATATGCAGATGACACCACCCTTATGGCAGAAAGGGAAGAAGAACTAAAAAGCCTCTTCATGAAAGGGAAAGAGGAGAGTGAAAAAGTTGGCTTAAAGCTCAACTTTCAGAAAACGAAGATCATGGCATCTGGTCCCATGACTTCATGGGAAATAGATGGGGAAACAGTGGAAACAGTGTCAGACTTTATTTTGGGGGGCTCCAAAATCACAGCAGATGGTGACTGCAGCCATGAAATTAAAAGACATGTACTCCTTGGAAGGAAAATTGTGACCAACCTAGATAGCATATTCAAAAGCAGAGACATTACTTTATGAACAAAGGTCCATCTAGTCAAGACTATGGTTTTTCCAGTGGTCATTTATGGATGTGAGAGTTAGACTGTGAAGAAAGCTGAGAGCTGAAGAATGGATGATTTTGAACTGTGGTGTTGGAGAAGACTCTTGCGAGTCCCTTGGACTGCAAGGAGATCCAACCAGTCCATTATAAAGGAGATCAATCCTGGGTGTTTTTTGGAAGGACTGATGCTAAAGTTGAACTTCAATACTTTGGCCACCTCATGCGAAGAACTGACTCATTGGAAAGACTCTGATGCTGGGAGGGATTGAGTGCAGGAGGAGAAGGGGATGACAGAGGATGAGATAGCTGGATCGCATCACCAACTTGATGGACATGAGTCTGAGTGAACTCCGGGAGTTGGTGATGGACAGGGAGGCCTGGCGTGCTGCAATTCATGGGGTCACAAAGAGTTGGACATGACTGAGCGGTGGNGAGGATGAGATAGCTGGATCGCATCACCAACTTGATGGACATGAGTCTGAGTGAACTCCGGGAGTTGGTGATGGACAGGGAGGCCTGGCGTGCTGCAATTCATGGGGTCACAAAGAGTTGGACATGACTGAGTGACTGAACCAAGCTGAACTGAACTGAACCCATTTTGACCATTTACTATGTGCCAGGCCAGAGCTTCAATCTCATGTAAGAAACCCAGAGAGCAAAACGCTCTCTGATTTATCTCTGTGCTCTTGAGGTTGTCACTACAATCACACAGTAAGTACCTGATGGAGCCAAGATTCAAATCCAGGATAGCTTACTCCAGAATCCATACTCTTAAATGAGTACACTCGTAAAGTAGTTCACAAAGAGTAGTTATTCAAT
The DNA here is from genome assembly GCA_006410875.1 of Neotragus pygmaeus. Classification (NCBI taxonomy): domain Eukaryota; kingdom Metazoa; phylum Chordata; class Mammalia; order Artiodactyla; family Bovidae; genus Neotragus; species Neotragus pygmaeus. Next base: position 187,739 of record SJYV01005992.1, on the reverse strand, counting down.
AGATACATCACACATATTTGCAAAATAAACAGACTTGAATTGATAAGTATGTTAACTGTCTCTTATACACATCTAGATGTGTATAAGAGACAGCTCCCACAGTTGCTACAGTGGCTGTTTATTTTCTGTTCTGGCTAGAAAACAGGAAAACAGAAGTACTCCACAGGAAATTGATAGAACTGAATGGTAAAGAAATCAACTAAGCTCACCAGCTAAGAGTGACTCATGTACCCTAAANCTAGGTAAGGGAGCAGTTTTACATCACCTGAACAAAAGGAGGAGTCATAAGGACAGAAGAACTAAGTTTCAGGGTCTGGAGTGTGCTAGCTTTGTGGTTTTGGGGTAAGAATTCTCATTTTCTCATCTATCAAGTAGAGTAAATAACTAAAAACTCACAGGCTTGTGGTGTACACAGTGAAAAGGCAAATGTGAAAGCCTCTAGCACTGTGCTTGGCAGATCTGAATCCTAATCCAGAGTTTTATTTTCCTTTCCTGGGAGGAAATAAGAGGCAATTTACACAAGTGGGAAGACGAGAAAGGGTTAGGGTGAAGCAAGAAAGCTCAGGAAATAATGGGTGTGCTCCTAGGAAGATGGAGAAATGAAGGGGAAATATTGCTTTCCAATATTACCCTCATGGAGTTTCTCTGGTCTTAAAGTTTGCCTTTAGCATGTCAAAGAGCTCCTGAATTCTATCAGTTCTTCTCAAAACTTTTATTTCATAGACTATTCATGTAGCCAGGTGATACCAAAGCCACAGTCTTCTCTCCTTTTCCCTGAAATATCTGGCATAATGTAGAGCCAGAGAGTCCATAAATTTCCAGCTGGTAAGGTTTGAAAGAAGCCAAATGTCTTTCCTTTGGGGAGGGACAGTTCAGTGCTGGATCAAATTTTGCTTACCAGTACAATGTCTGGCACATAATAAATGTTCAATAATTGTTTGGTGAATAGATCAAAGTATTATTTTTTCCAGAAGGGGTAACTTGCCAAAGCAAAGATTAATTTTGTCAATTGTATTGGCTGGTATTATATAGCTACACCCTCCCAAACTGTTCATCTCGGAACCAGTGACAGAAGGCAGGCAGATTGTCAAAAGATAGACAGACACATGGACAAGGAATGAGAAACCATACATATTAAAAGCTCTCTGTAAGTCAAGGAATAAGTGCCTATTTCTTAGTCCTCTCTCTCTCTTTGTCTCTCTCTCTCTCTCTCTCTGTGTGTCTCTCTCTTTTTGCACTTAGTACAGAGAGGCTGCCATTTCATATTCCAAATTCCGGGCAATATTTTGCACAAGTCTGCTTTCACAGAGATGTGAAAATTAATTTAGTTAAAATAGAGCCATTGAGTCAAAGGCCCATAGAACATAAGACCTTTAAGAGCTTTAGACTTCAAATTCTTCATTTTACTAAGTAAGGACATAAGGGCCAAGAAACAAGATTTTGAGGCAGAACCACATAAGATTGTATAGCACAGGGACTGGTGTGGGACTGTGCTCAGGCATTGTGAATTTTGCTTTCTTCTCTTCTGTTATCAACATCACCAGTAAACCCTAGGGCAGGGAGTACTGGTGACTGCAAAAAGGCCTTGAAGTCTATGCACTTTACAGGGGAAAAAAGGGCACATGATGATTGGAGGAGCAGAGATAGAGGGTTAGAATTGGAAATCCAGCCAGAAAAGCAAGATTTCAGGCAGAGCTGTACCAAAAAAGGCCTCGGGGCAAAGGGAAGTCAGGGATTGAGTCAGGTGAGGGATCTGAAATCCTGAGTTATAGATTCCACTCTGAAACTTGATGTCATCATTCATAAAATAGGGAGGGATATGAGATTGTGGTAGAAGATAGTCGCTACACTATAAAACCTGTAAAGTTCCTGTGGCCTTATAGCTTACCTGATTTATAATGTTTAAGACTAGCATTTCCCTTGACTCTAAGTCCCAGCCCTACCTTTAGAACCCAAAGAGGTCTTTACCAGCCTTGGCTTCCTCTTGTATGAGAATACTCTCCTTCCTAATCTTCTTAGTACATGGAAGGTCCTAATCTGGAACACAAAATTGATAGGTTCTATATTTTGTCTGACAGCCTCTTTTTCTAAGCAAGAAAATGGGATATGGCAGATACAAAGAACTAGAGCTAACAAACCAGGACTTTAGGTAAATTAGGCACTTTCCAGGGCCTGTCTTATCAATTGTAAAACCACAATGGTAGAACCTATTTTCCTGGGCTGCTATGACAAGTAAATGAGAGAATAAAAGTGTCATCACTTGATAATGTGTGAAGAACAGTAAACATAGGAGAAATTAGAAAATGAGCTTTCATTCTACTTTAGTTATAGGAACAAAGGAGAAATTGTCTGTCATGTTTTAGAGTTAGAAATTGACGTATCTTCCTTCCCAGATTTTGACCTTCCAATGATTCTATACTATATCATAGTTATCTTCAACCCTGAAGATAGAACTTGGTATAGAGCAGATACAAAGTTAGCTTGCAACAATACATTTGACTCATGTAGAACTGAATGCCAGAGCAATAATAGTATTTTTAGTTTATAATTCAGTCCTATAAAAAGAAACTTTGTTTCTGTATAAACTATTAATGTTGCTAATTATGTCTTCACTGACAAGAAGCTCAAGATACAGTGATTAATTACTCTTGTCACAATAGTCTGAATCATCCTCTCCTTGGTCCTCATTTTCTTCTGTTATGTAAGGTGCAGTAAATATTTGGTGGAATTACACATGGATTCTAGGGTCAGAAACACCTGTATTTAAATCCTGTTTCTTATCTGGGTGACTTTAGAAAAATTGTCTCTTTCCTTTGAGTTTCATTTTCTCTTACCATAAAAGAAAGTGATAATTTGTATCTCAGAATGATGTTATAAATATAATGAGGTAATACATAGTGTTTGGCATACCACCAGCAGTTGAGAATCAGTTAATATATGGAATATGCACATATATGGCTTTCCTGCTTGTCTTTTCTCCAAGAAGTAGGTAAAAGTGAATGTACATATCAGTAATTGCATTCTGTTTTGCTGCTTCCCACTTCTGGCACCAAACTAAAGGAGAGTGGCTATCAAGTGCCATAAGAAGGAANTATATGGAATATGCACATATATGGCTTTCCTGCTTGTCTTTTCTCCAAGAAGTAGGTAAAAGTGAATGTACATATCAGTAATTGCATTCTGTTTTGCTGCTTCCCACTTCTGGCACCAAACTAAAGGAGAGTGGCTATCAAGTGCCATAAGAAGGAAACACAGCAAGTCAGAGAACATGTCGCTCAAAGCATTAAAGTAGGGGAAGGCAAATTAAAGCCCATGTACAAAAGCTTATAGGCAAATAAATGGCTGTTAAATGTTAGACAGGGATCAAGACTATCCCCATGGAAAAGAAAGGCAAAAAAGCAAAATGGCTGTCTGAGGAGGCCTNCCTTTTTTGGCAGAGTAATGTCTCTGCTTTTGAATATGCAATCTAGTTTGGCCATAACTTTCCTTCCAAGAAGTAAGCGTCTTTTAATTTCATGGCCGCGGTCACCATCTGCAGTGATTTTGGAGCCCAGGAAAATAAAGTCTGCCACTGGTTTCCACCTGTCTCTTATACACATCTAGATGTGTATAAGAGACAGCTATCCCTGTTTGCAGGTGACATGACACTATACACAGAAAATCCTAAAGATGCCACCAAAAAACAGCTAAAACTCATTAAGTAATATAGTAAAATGTGGGATACAAAATAAATATACAAAAACCTGCTGTATTTCCATACACTGGTAAACAGAGAAATTAAGAAAAAAATCTGATTTGCAATCCCATCAAAAGAGCAAAATACCTAGGAAAGAATTTGGCTAAAGGTAAAAAGCCTGTACTCAGAAAACTACAGGACACTTCTGAAAGAAATTGAAGATGATACAAACAAATGGAAAGGTATATTATGTTCATGGGTTAGAAGAATTAGTATTGTTAAGATGACCACAAAACCAAAGGCAGTCTCAGATTCAATGCAATCCTTATCACAATACTAATAGCATTTTTCACAGAAATTAAGCAAATAACCCTGAAATGTGTACAGAAATACAAAAGACAATGAATGGCAAAAACAGTCTTAAGAAAGAAAACTATAGCTGGAGGTATCACAGTCCCTGATTTCAAGCTATACTACCAAGTTATGGTCATCAAAACAGTATTGTACTGGCAAAGGAAGAGATGCATAGATCAATAGAACCAAATAGAGAGTCCAGGAAAAACCCACACTTAGCTGGTCAATTAATCTATGACAAATGAGGCAACGGGGAAAAGATAATCTCTTTAATAATTAAACTGTGTTGGGAAAAGTGGACAGATACATGCCAAAGAATCAAATCGGATTACATTTTTACACTGTATTCAAAACATAAAGTTAAAATTGATCAGAGAATTAAATATAAGAGCTGAAACCATAAACTCCTAGAATAAATCAGAGGTAGCATGCTTTGACATAATTTTTTGTGTCTATCTCCTCAGACAAGGGAAACAAAAGCAAAAATAAACAAATGGGATTACAACAAAGTAAAAAAGTTTTGTACAGTGCAAAAAACCATCAGTGAAATGAAAAAGCAGCCTACTGAAGGGGAGAAGATATTTGCAAACAATGTATCTGATAAAGTTTTAATATCCAAAATATACAAAGAACTCATAAAACTCAACATAAATAACAAGGTTAGAAATTGGCAAAGGATCTGAATAGACATTTTTTCCAAGGAAGACACACAGGTGACCAATAGGCACATGAAAAGATACTCACCATCACTAATCATCTGGGAAATGCAAATAGAAACCACAGACAGATATCACGTCACATTTGCCAGAATGGCTATCATCAAACAGACAACAAATGATAAGTACTGGCAAAGATGTGGAGAAAAGGGGACACTTCTATACTGTTGGTGGGACTTTACATCAGCCACTATAGAAAATAATATGGCAGTATATTTAAAAATAGAACTACTATACCATCCAGCAATTCCACATCTGAGTTTTTACCTAAAGAAAATGAAAACACTAATTTGAAAACATATTTGTACCCCTAAGTTCATTGTAGTGTTATTTACAATAGCCAAGATATGGAAGCAACCTGCTTCCTTTTATAGATAAAGAGATAAACAAAAATTTTTGTATATATACCATGGAATGTTAATTAGCCATAAAAAATAAAAAATAATGAAATCTTGCAGTTTTCAACAGCATGGTGGGACCTAGATGGTGTCATGTTAAGTGAAATGTCAGATGGAAAAAGACAAGCACCAGAAGATTTCACATGCGAAATCTAAAAAATTAAAGAAAGAGAACAAAATACAGACCTGAAACAGACTCAGATGCAGAGAACAGACTGGTGGTTGCCAGAAGGAAGGGGTGGGGAATGGGTGACATAAGTGAAGGGGATAGAAGGTACAAACTTCCAGTTATAAAATACGTAAGTCAAGAGATGTTTTGTCAGCATAGGTGATAGAATCCATAATGTAATAATTTTTGTATGGTGACAGATGGTAACTATATCACTGTGATGATCATTTCCTAATTGTAAAAGAAGAAACCACTATGTTGTACACCTGAGAATAATATGATATTGTATTTCAATTATACTTAAATAAAAATAATTTCCAAATTAAAAAGAGGAAGAGAGAGGGCTAGACCATCCAAAGCTTGGCTGGAATGAGGTAGAGACAGGAGGCAGTGACTGTGAGACCTGAACTGAACATGACTGACTGGGAGGATAATATGCAGTTAATGAAAATCAGTTATGCAGTATGAATACTAGGTTGTGAGAAGAAATGTGATATTCATATAGGACTTAACTTTAATTATTTAAGGATTTGAGACTACACACAATCAAATGACTTATCCAAAGACACACTTTCCTCTGGTGAAGCAAGACATAACCTCCTTTCTATGTCACAGTATTTTCCACTTGACAACTTTCTGTTTAGTATTTATTCTGGTTAACAAATGTGTAAACTTCCTTCTTACAACTTGAAATTTTTAAAGTAAACCAAAGATTTTATTTTATTTTGTTCTTCCCTTAACATGCAGATGGAACCTTTATTTACTGTATTATTTTCCTTGGGTTCAGTTCAGTTCAGTTCAGTTCATTCGCTCAGTCGTGTCCGACTCCTTGCGACACCATGAATCGCAGCACACCAGGCATCCCAGTACATCACCAACTCCCGGAGTTCACCCAAACCCATGTCCATCGAGTTGGTGATGACATCCAGCCACCTCATCCTCTGTCGTCCCCTTCTCCTGCCCCCAATCCCTCCCAGCATCAGAGTCTTTTCTAATGAGTCAACTCTTCGCAGGAGGTGGCCAAAGTATTGGAGTTTCAGCTTTAGCATCAGTCCTTTCAATGACCACCCAGGACTGATATCCTTTAGAATGGACTGATTGGATCTCCTTGCAGTCCAAGGGCCTCTCAAGCGTTTTCTCCAACAACACAGTTCAAAAGCATCAATTCTTCAGTGCTCAGCTTTCTTCACAGTCCAACTCTCACATCCATACATGACCACTGGAAAAACCATAGCCTTGATTAGACTGACCTTTTTTGGCAGAGTAATGTCTCTGCTTTTGAATATGCAATCTAGTTTGGCCATAACTTTCCTTCCAAGAAGTAAGCGTCTTTTAATTTCATGGCCGCGGTCACCATCTGCAGTGATTTTGGAGCCCAGGAAAATAAAGTCTGCCACTGGTTTCCACTGTTTCCTCACCTATTTCCCATGAAGTGATGGGACCGGATGCCATGATCTTCGTTTTCTGAACGTTGAGCTTTAAGCCAACTTTTTCACTCTCCTCTTTCACTTTCATCAAGAGGCTCTTTAGTTCTTCTTCACTTTCTGCCATAAGGGAGGCATCATCTGCATATCTGCATATCTGAGTTTATTGATATTTCTCTCGGCAATCTTGATTCCTTGGGTTAAACAGTCTTATTTATTTTTATCTTTCCCTGTGCATAGTATCTAATGTTGAAACTAGTTTGAATTAACTACGCCTTTACCATTAGTGAGGGCCATTATTTCATTTGAAGTTTCATTTCAAAATGAAATGCCTACAAATTGATTTGCTCTAGTTTCAGTGAGTTATTACTGATGAATCTGGGAACAGAATGCCAATTACTGTTACCTTATGTGATTGGCATTGAAGTAGTAACCAAGTGCAGCTGGAGGTAGACATGAGAACTGTCTTCTCAATTTGGCTGCTCCATCCCTCCCATATCCTATCTCAAAAGCATGTCTATTATATCTAGGCTCAAATTTATTTTAGGCTTCAGGACTAATGGATGAGGTTTCCACATGATTTGTGAACTTCTATTTAATGCACATTATTTTTCAATCACTTTCACATAATTACATTCAGAAACTACGATAAGAAAAAGGCAATATTGCTCTCATGTTGATAAGTGAGGAAATGAGTCTAAGAACATACCAACAACTCTTCAGAGGTGACACCATAAGTAGTGAAAGAAAAAAAAAATTAATCCGTGTAATTAGACTCTTGGTTTCTGTTTCGATGCTAAGTCATGTCCAACTCTTTTGTGGACTGTAGTCTGCCAGTCTCCCCCGTCCATGGGATTTACCAAGTAAGAATACTGGAGTAAGTTGCCATTTCCTTCTCTAGGGGGTTTTCTTGACCCAGATATCAAAACTGAGTCCCCTGCATTGGCAGGCAGACTCTTTACTACCGAGTGACCAAGGAAGCCTCTAGACTCTAGTCCAGGGCTTTCCCCACCCTCCATACATCACTAAATGCTGACTCCAGAGTCATTTCACTTTCGGTTAATCAATCATCTGCATCTCCTTTTAAAATTTCCCAAAGTCTCTACAGTTGTCCACATCAAATATAGAATGTAGTGACAAAACCAGGGACTCCTATGTCTAATTTGCTTCCACTTTTCCATGCAAGCATTTTGTTGTGGGCATATGCAAATGTGTGAATGTGAGTGGGGGTGGGAGTGGTGGTGCTAAAAGTGAATGTGTAAGTATATAAATCCCTTAATGGCAAATAAAAGGGGAAAAACTGGAAAAAGGGATAGACTTTATTTTATTGGGCTCCAAAGTTACTGTTCAAGCTGGTTTTAGAAAAGGCAGAGGAACCAGAGATCAAACTGCCAACATCTGCTCGATCACCGAAAAAGCAACAGAGGTCCAGAAAAACGTCTATCTCTGCCTTATTGAATATGCCAAAGCCTTTGAGTGTGTGGATCATAACAAACTGTGGAAAATTCTGAAAGAGATGGGAATACCAGACCACCTGACCTGCCTCTTGAGAAACCATTATGCAGATCAGGAAGCAACAGTTGGAACTGAATTGGAACAGTTTGGAATAACAGACTGGTTCCAAATAGGAAAAGGAGTACTTCAAGGCTGTATATTGTCACCCCGCTTATTTAACTTTTATGCAGAGTACATCATGACAAATGCTGGGCTGGAATAAGCACAAGCTGGAATCAAGATTTCCAGGAAAAATATCAATAACCTCAGATATGACACCACCCTTATGGGAGGAAGTGAAGAGGAACTAAAAAGCCTCTTGATGAAAGTGAAAGTGGAGAGCGAAAAAGTTGGCTTAAAGCTCAACATTCAGAAAATGAAGATCATGGTATCTGGTCCCATCACTTCTTGGGAAATAGATGAAGAAACAGTGGAAACAGTGACAGACTTTATTTTTTTGTGCTCCAAAATCACTGCAGATGGTGACTGCAGCCATGAAATTAAATGACGCTTAGTCCTTGAAAGGAAAGTTATGACCAACCTAGACAGCACATTCAAAAGCAGAGATATTGCTTTGCCACCAAAGGTCCATCGAGTCAAGGCTATGGTTTTTCTTGTGGTCATGTATGGATGTGAGAGTTGGACTGTGAAGAAGGCTGAGCGCCGAAGAATTGATGCTTTTGAACTGTGGTGTTGGAGATGGCTCTTGAGAGTCCCTTGGACTGCAAGGAGATCCAACCAGTTCATTTTAAAGGAGATCAGTCCCGGGTGTTCTTTGGAAGGAATGATGCTGAAGCTGAACCTCCAGTACCTTGGCCACCTGATGCAAAGAATTGACTCATTGGAAAAGACTGATGCTGGGAGGGATTGGGGGAAGGAGAAGAAGGGGATGACAGAGGATGAGATGGCTGGATGGCATCACCGACTTGATGGATGTGACTTTGAGTTCACTCCAGGAGTTAATGATGTACAGGGAGACCTGGCGTGCTGCAATTCATGGGTCGCAGAGTCAGACATGACTGAGTGACTGAACAGAACAGAAAATTACCATGAATGGTGACTGCAGTCATGAAATTAGACATTTGCTCCTTGGAAGAATAGCTATGACAAACCTAGACAGCTAGACAGCATATTAAGAAGCAGAGACATCACTTTGCCAACAAATGTTCTTTTAGTCAAAGCTATGATTTTTGCAGTAGTCATGTACAGATGTGAGAGGTGGGCCATCAATAAGACTGAGCACTGAAGAATTGGTGTTTTCAAATTTTGGTTCTGGAGAAGCCTCCTGAGAGTCCCTTGGACAGCAGGGAGATCAAGTCAGTCAATCCTAAAAGAAATTAGTCCTGAATATTCATTGGAAGGACTGATGCTGAAGTGAAAGTTCTAATATTTTGGCCACTTGATGCAAAGTTTTGACACAGTGGAAAAGACCCTGATGCTGGGAAAGATTGAAGGCAGGAGAAGGGGTCAATAGAGGATGAGATGGTTGGATAGCATCACCAACTCAATGAACATGAGTTTGAGCAGTCTCAGGGAGATAGTCAAGGACAGGGAAGTCTGGCACACTGCAGCCCATGGTATCACAAAGAATCGGATATGACCTAGCGACTGAACAAGTATATGAATACTTTTATGTATGTGAGCATATGAAGTGTGGATGTGAACAAGTGTGTGGAGGCATATGGAAGTGTGTATAACTGAAAAACTTTGCTGTGCACTGGAAACCAACACAACATTGTAAATCAATTATGGTTTAAATAAAAAGAAGCCTAATCCCTGGGTCACTGTTTGGCAGATAACTCACCTGCATCAGTTCAGTTCAGTTCAGTAGTTCAGGCATGCCCAATCTTTGCAACCCCATGAACTGCAGCATGCCAGGTCTCCCTGTCCATCACCAACACCTGGAGTCCACCCAAACCCGAGTCTATTGAGTCAATGACGCCATCCAATCATCTTATCCTCTGTCGTCTCCTTCTCATCCTGCCCTCAATCTTTCCCAGCATCAGGGTCTTTTCCAGTGAGTCAGCTCTTTGCATCAGGTGGCCAAAGTATTGGAGTTTCAGCTTCAACATCAGTCCTTCCAATGAACACCGAGGACTGATCTCCTTTAGGATGGACTGGTTGTATCTCCTTGCAGTCCAAGGGACTCTCAAGAGTCTTCTCCAACACTCCAGTTCAAAAGCATCAATTTTCGGTGCTCAGCTTTCTTTATAGTCCAAATCTCACATCCATACATGACCACTGGAAAAACCATAGCCTTGACTAGATGGACCTTTGTTGACAAAGTAATGTCTCTGCTTTTTAATATGCTATCTAGGTTGGTCATAACTTTCCTTNCCGAGAGATAGTGATGAACAGGGAGGCCTGGCGTGCTGCAATTCATGGGGTCGCAAAGAGTCAGACATGACTGAGGGAATGAACTGAACTGAATAATATCTTCTATAGGTCTAGACAGGAGATGCCATCAAATAAAACCTAGGGAATCAAAATGTGCATTCAATGATATACACTTTTTGCCCACTGATGACTAATTTAAATGCTATACTGCACAAAGAAAGGACAATAAGTGGAATTAAATATGTAACAGAATAATTGAACCAATATAACGTATGTTTGGGGTTTATTTCAAACTGTTCCTGCTTTCTTAATTCTTGTTATCAATGCAGGGAATACAACATTTTTATCTTTTTATTTTTAAGAATATTCTGTTCTTGTTTCCTAGTTTCTGAATCTCATCTCTTCATCTTGCCTGTGATGTCTTAATCATCTTCATGGAAATCGATGTGACCTCAGACACAAACTAGAAAGCCAGAAAAAATACATAAAACATCATCACAGCTATCGGATTCCCACAGCACTACAGGCTATAGTCAGAAAACTGAGGATCAAATTCAGCCAATAAGTATTCAAATTCTCGCTAAGTATTCTCTAAAAGACCACTTCTAAAACTTCAGTGAATACTGAAATCACCTAGAGAATCTTGTTAAAATGGAATAATCATCCAGTAGGTCTGAGATGGGACCTTAGAATTCATATATACAACAACCTCCTTGGTGATGCCAAAGCTGATGGTTCCCTGAGAGCTTTTGGAGTAGCAAGGGCCAAGAACTGTCATTATGTTCAAATAGCGTAAGCACATTTGTAGNATCTTGATTCCAGCTTGTGCTTCATCTAGCCCAGCATTTCTCATGAGCATGGTGACAATATACAGCCTTGACGTACTCCTTTTCCTATTTGGAACCAGTTTGTTGTCCCATGTTCAGTTCTAATTGTTGCTTCTTGACCTGCATAGAGGTTTCTCAAGACACAGGTCAGGTGGTCTGGTATTCCCATCTCTTTCAGAATTTTCCACAGTTTATCATGATCCACACAGTGAAAGGCTTTGGCATAGTCAATAAAGCAGAAATAGATGTTTTATGGACCTCTCTTGCTTTTTCAGTGATCCATCAGATGTTGATAATTTGATCTCTGCCTTTTCTAAGTGTTCCTCTTCCTTTTCTAAAACCAGCTTGAACATCAGGTAGTTCACAGTTATGTATTGCTGAAGACTGGCTTGGAGAATTTTAAGCATCACTTTACTAGCATGTGAGATGAGTGCAGTCGTGAGGTAGTTTGAGCATTCTTTGGCATTGCCTTTCTTTGGGATTGGAATGAAAACTGACATTTTCCAGTCCTGTGGCCACTGCTGAATTTTCCAAATTTGCTGGCATATTGAGTGTAGCACTTTCACAGCATCATCTTTCAGGATTTGAAATAGCTCAACTGGAATTCCATCACCTCCACTGGCTTTGTCAGTAGTGATGCTTCCCAAGGCCCACTTGACTTCATATACAGGATTTCTGGTTTTAGGTGAGTGATCACACCATCGTGATTAGCTGGGTCATGAAGATCTTTTTTGTACACTTCTTCTGTGTATTCTTGCCACCTCTTAATATCTTCTGCTTCTGTTAGGTCCCTACTATTTCTGTCCTTTTTTGAGCCCATCTTTGCATAAAAAGTTCCCTTGGTATCTCTAATTTTTGAAGTGATATCTAGTCTTTCCCATTCTGTTGTTTTCCTCTATATCTTTGCATTGATCGCTGAGGAAGGCTTTCTTATCTCTCCTTGCTATTCTTTGAAACTCTGCATTCAAATGGGTGTGTCTTTCCTTTTCTCCTTTGCTTCCCTTCTTTTCGCAACCCTTTTAAGGCCTCCTCAGACAGCTTTTTGCTTTTTTGCAGTTGTTTTTCTTGAGGATAGTCTTGATTCCTGTCTCCTGTACAATGTCAGGAACCTCCGTCCATAGTTCATCAGGCACTCTGTCTGCCAAATCTAGTCCCTTAAATCTATTTCTCAGTTCCATTGTATAGTTATAAGGGATTTGATTTAGGTCATACCTGAATGGTCTAGTGGTTTTCCCCACTTTCTTCGATTTAAGTCTGAATTTGGCAGAAAGAGTTCATGATCTGAGCCACAGTCAGCTCCTGGTCTCGTTTTTGCTGAGTTTGTAGAGCTTCTCCATCTTTGGCTACAAAGAATAAAATCAATCTCATTTCAGTGTTCACCGTCTGGTGATGTCTATGTGTAGAGACTTTTGTGTTGTTGGAAGAGGGTGTTTGCTACGACCAGTGCATTCTCTTGGCAGAACTCTATTAGCCTTTTCCCTGCTTCATTCTGTACACCAAGGCCAAATTTGCCTATTATTCCAGGTGTTTCTTGGCTTCCTACTTTTGTATTCCAGTCCCCTGTAATGAAAAGGACATCTTTTTTGGGTGTTAGTTCTAGGACATAAACAATAGTTAAACTTTCATTTGGTTCAGCCACTGTGATTTATGGAGAGTTGTTCTTGTAGTATCCAGAGCTGATTACTCCCAACCAATGTAATTCTCTGTTTTTTCCTAGTTAAATTATTTTCTGCTTTACTTACCTAGAGTCAATTTCTTTTTCTTGTACCCAAAGAACCCAGATTGGTAATACACTATCCATTACACACCAAAATTAAAGCACACATATGACTCTTTGCTTGTGACTTTGCTTCCTTTTCAGGAGCTTCTCTGGTGGCTCAGATGGTAAAGAATCTGCCTGCAATGCAGGAGACCAGGTTTGATCTGTGGGTTGGAAAGGTCCCCTTGAGAAGGCAATAGCAACCAATTCTGATATTCTTGACTGGAGAATTTCATGGACAGAGGAGCTAAGCAGGCCACAGTCCATGGGGTTACAAAGAGTTGGACATGATCGAGCAAGTAAAAAAAAAAAAATTTTTTTTTTTGCTTCCTTCACTAGGCTTTGAGCAATTTCAACCCTGGGACTGTGTTTGTTCTTTTTGTACTGCTAGTGACTGGAATATTGCTTGATACAGAAACAGTCTTCATTTAGGCTTGCTAAAAGAATGAATTCTTTTGTCCTTAGTGTATTTAATTTGATTTTCATTTGTCTTGATAAAAATAGTGTTTTGATCCTTTGAAATAAAACCCAGGTGAGTTTGCTTTCTAACTCAGATACTGGTAGACTTTCATCAAGTTAATTAAATTTTCTGATCTTCCACTTCCTTATCTATAAAATAAAGGCAAAAATATGAACAACACTACAGAGTTATTGGTAAAATAAAATAAAACATGTGCAAAATGCTTAAGGCAGTACCTGATACACAGTGAAAACTGAGTAAACAACTATTTATTATTTATTAATAGTAAGTTTATTATTATTTATTATCACTATTATTTATTATCACTGTGGTATAAGGATCATGAGCCTTTATCTTAATCCACTTTTGTTTTTCCAGACCATCAATACCAACAGAACCTAGTGGACCAAAGAATCCCACAGACTTTCTCCTCGACCTTCTTGTCTGTATCTAATTACTACCTTTTCCTAAGACAAAATCATTTCCCTCATCCCATCCCATATCCTTCTGTTTTGTTGGTACATCCTTCTGAGATGCCTTCTTTGTTGATAGAAAAGCAATTAGCAATTCCTCAGGACCTTTATCCCTCCCAAGTAAGAATTCTTCTTATCCTTTGGAAGAAATCTTTGCTATAAGTAGCATAGAGATATAGCTTTTGTAAATGAGAAAAAAACATATTTTCAATATTAGAAGATAGAGTGGGGTCTATTTTTCCACAGATCAGTTTCCCAGCAGCTCACTTGTTGGCAACTCTCACTGTTGAATGAGTCAGATTCAGTGATGTGACCAGAAGTAATGACTCCAATTCGATGGAGCCCAGAAATGATCAGAAGTTACGATTACTTGGCAGCTGCTTGATTCTCAATACAGAGCTGCTTCAGCAAATCTCTCCTCTCTTCAGCAAACCTCTCCTCTCCTGGTTCTTGCATCAGATTCCATAGAGCATTACAAAACAAAACAAAACAAAACAAAACATAATAAATAAATAAATATTACCCACTCGTGCCTGTCACCCTATTACCTGCCCTAAGTGGAAGCCACAAAGGAAGGGATTTAACTGAGCTGAGACCTGATTGAACTCTCTTCGGTCAGAGGTGCTGTGCATTTATACACTTAAGGGAGCCTGTTTTTGTGAAGTACCTGTGCCATAAATTACCCTGGAAGAAATCACTTCATTATTCATGACTTAAACATCCCTGTTTCAAAATGGTGATCTATGTCATGTATTGTTGCATTACCAATTCAATTATTCTTTTGTCATGCCAACTCCCTGAGCTGTGACAAGGGGTGGGTCAGGCTCCTTGCAGCATGCTAGCTGTAAGGCTGTTCACAGAAGCTTTCTTTGGGTGGAAGAGAAGGGGAGAATTTATGACAGAAGAATCTCTCACAGAAGATGTCTGCCAATGATGGGAAATTGATGATCACTCTCTAAACATTTAGCAGCCCTTCATCAGTCATAATGTGGCTATCTTTAACCTGCCTTTCTTAACTGATAATATTTCACACTTTGGGGGATGAATCTGGAAGGATGAGAAAGAAAGTCTGTTCCACAGAATCTATCACAATAAAATTCATTTTGTTGCTGCTTTCTGTTTTCTTAAGGTTATGAAATCAATTTTGCAGGAAAAGATGTTCCAATGTTTTTGAGAAGGTCTTTTTTTATGCTGATAATAGAAACAGTTGAGGTTGATATGATGGCAAAACAAATATGTGAGAGGAGAGAATGTCAGCCATTCATGTGGTTGCTTTGGCCTCATGGTGGCAAGCCTGGATTTTGTGTAAAGAAAGGTAAAAGTGAAAGTGTTAGTCACTGTCCTGTGCAACCCTATGAACTGAAACCTGCCAGGCTCCTCTGTCCATGGGATTCTCTAGGCAAGAATACTGGAGTGGGTTACCATTTCTTTCCCCAAAGGATCCTCCAGACCCAGGGATCAAACCTGGGTCTCCTGTATTGCAGGCAGATTCTTTTACCATCTGACCCACCAGGGAAATTGGATTTTGTGTAATGATGATATAGAAAATGTCTTCCCTGGTGGCACTAGTGGTAAACTTCCTGCCAAAGGCATAAGTGATATGGGTTTGATCCCTGGGTCAGGTAAATCCCCTGGAGGAGGGCATGACAACTCACTCCAGTATTCTTGTCTGGAGAATTCCATGGACAGAGGAGTCTGGTGGGCTACAGTCCAAAGGATGGCAAAGAGTAGGATGTGACTGAAGCGATTTACAATGCACACATAGCAAATGTCTGCTTTTTCTGTTGAATTTATTAAAATGGTGTTGGTGTCATTGGATGCAGCCTATGGAACATTTGTAATTTCAGGCATTACAATGATTTTTCATACTTGTATGTCAGAGAATTATAAAAATTTCCTGATGCTTCATATTAGCAGAGAAAGAGTGCTGGTTTTGAGCTTTGCGGACGGGAATTAAGGGAGAAAATGTGATTCATGTTTCTTTGGTTTCCTTTTTTTTTTCCTTTTCCTCTCTCTTTTCCTCCCTCCCTCCTTTCCTTCCTCCCTGTCTCTCTCCTTCCTTCCCTGCCTTCTCTCTCTGTCTTTCTCTCTTCCTTTCTTTTTTCTCTCACTCAGCTCTCTTTTCTATGTTGTGGTCTTTAAAGAAGGAGGCTGAGGAACAGTGAAAAAACTCAGTCCTACATGGGATTTATTTCCAGCCTGAGGTTGGGAGAGAAATGTTGACATTTAGTCATCACCATGTTTGTGGGAGGTTACATTTCACCCTCAAAATGACCCCATGAGTTACTATTTCTATTTTTTGGTTAATAGAATAGATTTTCAGAGACATTAATAACTTGCTCAAGATCACCAAGGTCGAACTATTTCCCCCACAAATCTCCTCTTTACTATATATCCAAACAACTCCCTATTTGTTGGGACTTTCAAATACGCAGAAGGCAAAATCTTTACAACTTAATACGGCCAGTTAATCTATACTTAGTACAAAGATGGATCTAGTTTTTGCAATACCTTAAGCTTGCTCAAATCTGGGGCCTCCTTTTAATGAAAATAATACAAAAATAATAAAATCATGATAGGTTTAAAACCTTAAATGAAGTCCATCAGGTGAGGGACCCTGAAGATTAAGCTTGTTAGTTGTCTGGCAAAACTACCTCTGAATAAGTGTCATGAAAAGAAATAATATTATTGCCATGTATGTTCCAAGTAATCTAGGACTCCTTGAGATAAAGCAGTAAAATTATAGGTGATTCCAACTGTGTGTTTTCAGTCAAGCAGTCACTCTTAATCAGCATGTCTTTTTCATGGGCAAATGCTTGCTATATGATATGTGTCATTAAAGCAGAAGAATGCTGTCTGCTTTCAGAATGAGCCAATGTTCCTTGCTGAAGGGACCAGCATTTCCAGTGGAAAAATATGGACCCTTTTGGAAGTGCTAATCATCTAGTTACACTTCTATCCAATATTTTATGACAGATTTTCAAAGGAGCTCCAACGCCTAAAATTCCACATCCAATTCCACCACTACAAACAAGTAACTTCAAATTATTCAAAAGCTTCTGCTCTTTATTAATTAAGCCCTTCTGGAGAAGAGTGGATTTCAAACTTATTGATAAAAACATCCAAGGAATGACTACATTTTAGATCATGTTTAAATATATATATGTATATGCATATATATATTTATATATATTTCTGAATCACATTTATGTACCTGAAGCTAACATGACCACTGTAAACCAACTATGAAAAGTGAAAGTGTTCAGTCCTCTCTGTCTCTTTGCGACTCCATGGACTGTAGCCTATCAGGCTTCTCTGTCCATGGAATTCTCAAGCAAGAATACTGTAGCAGGTAGCCATTTCCTTCTCCAAGGGATCTTCCAGACTCAGGGATCAAACCTGGTTCTCCCACATTGCAGGCAGATTCTTTACTCTCTGAACCACCAAGGAAGCCATATATATATATATATATATTCATATAAGGGTGTGTGGGTAAGCATGTGTGTAATTCATAAAATACATGCTTACTGCACACACTGAACTCTAATAATTTCCAATCTGTTTTATTTTATTCTACTGTCATTTGACTGAAACATAATCTGACTCTTAGAAATGTTAAATGCGATCTTCATGGTCCTTCTCCAAGTAAGGCATGACAGTTAAATGTAGGTTTACTCTACAACCAGAGCTAAAATTGTTGACTCTATACAGTAAAGGATATACAATATTTTGTCCTCCTACTATGGTTAGGAAATAAAAATCTATCTCATGCATAAACTAATACAATGTTTTCATTCAGACTAAGTGAATAACTGTAAATTTAAAAGTTTATTAAATTGGACCCCCAAATAAAGTATCTTTTGAAACTTATTTCTTCTTTCAGTTATGCACTTTGAATTTGAGGCATTGGCGAAAGGTTACTCCTTGGAAGGAAAGTTATGACTAATCTAGACAGCATATTGAAAAGCAGAGACATTACTTAGCCAACAAAGGTCTGTCTAGTCAAGGCTATGGTTTTTCCAGTAGTCATGTACGGATGTGAGGGTTGGACTATAAAGAAGGCTAAGCACCTAAGAATTGATGCTTTTGAACTGTGGTGTTGGAGAAGACTCTTGAGAGTCCCTTGGACTGCAAGGAGATCCAACCAGTTCATCCTAAAGGAGATCAGTCCTGAGTATTTACTGGAAGGACTGGTGTTGTAGCTAGAACTCCAATACTTTGGCCACCTGATGCGAAGAGCTGACTCATTTGAAAAGACCTTGATGCTGGGAGAGATTGAAGGCAGGAGGAGAAGGGGATGATAGAGGATGAGATGGTTGAGTTGGCATCACCGACTCAATGGACATGGGTTTGGGTGGACTCTGGGAGTTGGTGATGGACAGGGAAGTCTGGTGTTCATTGGTTCATGGGTTCACAAAGAGCTGGACATGATTGAGTGACTGAACTGACTAACCACAAGCTTGTATCTCTTATAAACCTTATTCACTTTTATTTTTCACTCCTCTTTTAGCTAACTTATAAGTCATTCTATAGTAGACCTCAGTGGCTTTATGTTTGTTCTTAGATTTGTTGTAGGGTGCCATTATGATCTTTTAAAATGATTCAAATTTAGGTTATTTAAGTATCCCTAGTCCAAAACCTGAAATATATTTATACAAAGATGTTTTCTAAATAAATAAGGACATTAGCAGTTTGGAATTGCATTTGCAAAAGTGAAGCTTCACTCCTCCATTCCTGTATCTCCATACCATCCACCTTAATGATACAAAGGAATTCAGCAGAGGTAGTTTACCACCTGCAAATGGGTTGGTTGATACAGCCCAAGCAACTGTGTACAACTGTTACTCATTTTGTCAAGTGAGTCACTTCCACATGGACCTCTACAAGCATGAAATACTACCCAGGATTATAACTAAAAATGCTGTAGAAATGGCCAAAATATGGACAAAAATGAGATTGGTTCAGGATGTATTTAAAACTTGTGATAAAGTTGAAATAAAATTTCAGTTCTTTTTCATTTGAAAAAGAAGCACATCTCTTCATATGCAACAGCCATTTAAATGTGCAGGTTAACTGGATTTTGCAAAATGCCATTTTCTTCTATCAAAAATAATTCACTTAATTTTAAGCACCTAGAAATTTTGTAATAATAATATGAATGTTTGGCCTAGAAGAGTAAAGAGGGATAAAATGAAGAGGCAGCCCCAAATCAGGAAGGAAAGTAAATAAAGAAAGAAACTTGAAGATTAAAAAATTTTAGGTATATTTGGATCAGTGAAAGGATCAAGTCATTGAAGAAAAACAAATAATGGATAAATTACTACATTTAACCTTCCAAGGTAGAAAGGTCAAAGAAGAGAATAAGTATACATGTAGCAGGGAAAAATAGGTGAAAATTTCTATTTTATATATTCATTAAACAATAATTTAACAAATGTTCATAAGCTGCCAAGTGCTCTGCTAGTCATTGACAATATTTAAATGGATTGTTGGTCTAGGATCTCAAGAATTTTGCAATCTATTGATAATAAGGAGGCCTATGCATAAAGAAACTACTAAAATGCAATATGTTAAATCCTTTTAAAAGATATATGTAAAATTTAATACATTATTTCAGTTATCAGTTTCATCAGCTGTAAAACTGAGAGCTTATAACGAGCTATTTAGAGACAATTCTCATTGGATTTCTCGTGTTCTGGCACGGTTCAGCCCTTTTGAACAAAAGATATGTCTGAATAGTAAACAGCCTTGGAAGCTAGAGAAAATGTATCCTTCCTGAGAGTTTCAGAGACTCTCAGAGCACAAAAAAGCCCTAGGGTTGTGAAGGTAAAGTCCTCTTCTTCCTCTCTCCAGAGACACCAGCTTATATTCCAGGATAAGAAGCCTAGAGATGTTTTCCCTTCTCACTTAGAGGAGAATTGTTTATATTTCAGGATAATTAGCAGATCTTTCTCTGGAGGGTAGGATGGGCAAATGTGAAAGGAGAACCATCATAGTTGAGAGTCTCCTAATGTTATGATTGTTTTCCTGAGTTGTATGCACATGCAGCTAAAATTCTACCTTTATCATGTCACCTTGAGGGGATAAGGACATGGGGGCAGCACAATGATGCTCCACCTACTGTCTTCCATGTGAATAATAAACCATGTGTTTCAGGGTACCTCTGATCTAGGAGACTTGTGTCCTTACACACATACACACACATGTGTGTATGTACATGTATATATAGATATATGCATGCATATCATCCACTAATCACATACTTCATTTTTACTCATTGTTAAGAGAAATTTATCATGGATTGAATTGTATCCTCAAAAATAGTCATATATTGAAGTCCTAACCCCAAGTACCTCAGAATGTGACTTTATTTGAGTTAGTGCAGATACAATTAGTTAAATGTATCTAGCATGGATACTAATCCAATACATCCAATGTCCTTCCATAAAAAGGGACAGTTTGGGCAGAGAAAGACACACATGGAGAACATCATGTGAAGATAAAGACAGAAATCAGAATGATGCTTCTACATGCCAAGAAACATCAAAGGCTATTAGCAAACTACTAGAAGCTAGAGGAGTGACATGGACAAGATTCTTCCTCTTCAAGTCTTTAGAAGAAAACAACCCCACTCTTCATCTAGAACTGTGAGCTATTTCTGTTGTTTAAGCTATCTAGTTTTTGGTACTTTTTCAGGACAGCCCTTGTTGTTTAGTTGCTAAGTTGTGTTCAACTCTTTGTGACCCCATGGGCTGTAGCCCACCAGGCTTCTCTGTCCATCTGATTTCTCAAGCAAGAATGTTGAAATGTTGCATTTTCTCCTATAGGGGGTCTTTCTTTCCAACCCAGGGATCCAATCTATGTCTTCTGCATTGACAGGCAGATTCTTTACCTCTGAGCCTAGCACAGTCCAAACACACTGATACATTTATCAATACCTAGTTCATGCAGTTGTTTTGAGCATATGTAAACCATGTTTCCAAAGGGAATAATGTAGTTCACTAAAGAATAATAATTCCTCCTCCCACCACAAATTGGTGAACACACCTCATTCCATCTTCCCCTGTCCTCAATTCTCAGTAACTCAAAATCCTACCCTCTCAGGCTTCTGGCTCTTTCCCTGTGTGGCAGATTTGTGGTTGAAAGGCGTCTGAGGACACCTGTTCTTCCTGTAATGCAGGTCCTAGAGTGTCCAAACTACTATGTGTTTAATGTATATCTACTTAGCCTGCCTGTCTGTCCGTCTCTTTTTCCCTCCTAGGGAACTCAGAATTAATTCACTACTGCAGACAAAGTAGTGAATTGTAGTAGAATTTTGGGGTAGTATAGAAAAAGATCCAGACCAAGAGTTATAAGCTTGAATTCCAGTTTATCTACTCAATTACTGTGGGGTTCAAATCACTTAGCATATCTAAGTATCCTTGTCTGTGTAAAATTGATTCAACAATAATTATTCAACAATAATATTTCTAACAGCTGTCAGGAGGCTCAAAAGAGAAAAAAAACTCATGAAAAAATATGCTACACAAACACTGATAATTTTTTTTATAAAGCTGATTCTGATTTTCAATATTTTTAAAATTAAAAAGAAATGATTCTTAACCTTTTTTAAAATTTCTTATAGCATTTCCTATTGTCAACCTTTACTGTTTCATGAAACATTCTCTTCTCTGGATTTCTGTGACACAATATATTCCTGGTTTCCTCCTCCTTCTTCATTTTTTTTAAATTTTTATTACTACTCTTAGCCACTGCCACAGGTTCATCCTTTCCTATGTGGACATTGATATTAAAGGCTGAAGTTTTCTCTAGGCTAGGCCACCCATACACACAAATCATCACCTTTGCCCAGATAACTTATAAATGGATACCTCAACTCAAGATCTTGGAAGACACCTAAAACTCAAAATATCCAAAAATAAACTTATGATATTCCTAATTAAACCTTACATCTTCGGTGTTAACATATCTACTGAGATTGCTATATCCCACACTGCCACCCAGAAATCTAAATGTTCTTCACTCCTCCATCTATTCCATTATATTCCTATAGATTTTAAATTTTGTATCACTTCAGATGCTTTAGCTACACCTAACAACAACAAAAAAAGTCAATATAAATTAATTTAAAATTAAAGTTTAAAAATGTCAGATAATAATAAGCCTTGGCACAAGAGTACTCCAGGGTTGGTTAAGTCAGAGATAATTCATCGAGTACGAGTATTTTTCTTCACTTCTCTCTCTGCTATCATTAGCATGTCTGCCTTGTCCTCAGACAATTTCTATTATAGTTGCAAGAGTGCTAAAGCACATCTCAGTTCCACATATAAATTCAACAATGCCCAGTGGGAAAAAAAGGCCATCTCATCTTAAGTACCTCTTTTTAAGTATGCAGAAACATTTTCCCAGAAGCCTCCACTGGCTTCTACCGTACATATCATTTGCTTGAATTATATTATGTGCCTATGCCTAAATCAATTACTGGCAAGGGATCTGGAACCAGCTTACCCTGAAGCATGCAAGAGGGAAGTTACCTGAACAAAACCCGGTCTTCTCTGGCAAAGAAGATGATGCAAAATAGATTCTGGGAAAGAACAGCTGTATTTGCATCACTTCCTAAATATCTCTCAGAACTGCTCCTTCTTTTCATCTTAATTCCAAAAACTTGAGGTAGATGTTATAGCTGCTTACCAAAAGCTTGGATACTAGCACAATGTGCCCTCTCCAGAAGCAAGCAGTGGCCCTGGGTCTGGAGTGATAACCATACTTGTGAGATACAGTAGGCTTCCCCCTGCACAAAATACACACTGCATTTAGAAGGGATATAAGGCAGGAAAAATACAGTGTGTATGAGAAGAGTGTAGTGATCCAGTGGTCATGTACAGATGTGAGAGTTGGACCATAAAGAAGGCTGAGCACCGAAGAATTGATGCTTTTGAACTGNACACTGCATTTAGAAGGGATATAAGGCAGGAAAAATACAGTGTGTATGAGAAGAGTGTAGTGATCCAGTGGTCATGTACAGATGTGAGAGTTGGACCATAAAGAAGGCTGAGCACCGAAGAATTGATGCTTTTGAACTGTTGTGCTGGAAAAGACTCCTGTGAGTCCCTTGGACAGCAAGGATATCAAAGAAGTCAATCCTAAAGAAAATCAAGCCTGAATGTTCATTGAAAGGACTGATGCTGAAGCTAAACCTCCAATATTTTGGCCACCTGATAAAATAAGCCGACTCAGAAAAGACCCAGAGGCTGGAAAATATTAGAGCAGGAGAAGGGGGCCACAGAGGATGAGATGGTTGGATGGCATCATAGACTCAATGGACAAGAGTTTGAGCAGACTCCAGGAGATAGTGAAGGACAGGGAAGCCTGGCATGTTGCAGTCCATGGGGTCGCAAAGAGTTAGATATGACTTAGCAACTGAATAACAACAGCAAGAAAACATAACTACCAGAAAGTTTCCTATTTCTCCATGACGTTTCATACTTGGCATGAGTGTTTCATGAGGGATTGTACTGTGAAGGTGTGCACACCTTCATCTCAGGGAAGCCATCAACATGGCATTTTTAACATTTTATCCCTTGCAAAGTATCTAGCCCTGTCCAGAATAACTGACCAGCACCAATCACCCAGTGTAGTTGCATCTCCTTAACACAGGTTCCTCTTGAACAACCTGAGATATAGATGCTTGCTTTAGTACTTAGCAAGTTTTTCAGGGTATCACGTACTTTTATATTTTCCTTGAGTTAGAATTGAAAGGAGGATACAACCACGCATTACATTTTTACTTATCCATGATGCTAGAGTAGGGTTTCTCAGTCTTAGCACTACTGGATATTTGGCCAAATTATTCTCTGTTGTGGGTTTCCCAGGTGGTGGAGTTATTAAAGGATCTGCTTGCCAATGCAGGAAACGCAAGAGATGTGGATTCAATCCCTGGGTTGGGAAGATCCCCTGGAGGAGGAAATGACAACCGACTCCAGTATTTTTGCATGGAAAATTCCATGAGTAGAGGAGCCTAGTGGGCTACAGTCCATGGGGTTGGGAAGAGTGAGACAAGACTGAATGCATGCGCACACGCACACACACACACACACACACACACACACTCTGTTGTAGGGGGCTGTCCTTTGTATTGTAGGATGTTTAGCAACATCTTTGTTCTCCACCCACTAGATGTCAGTAGCAACTATTCAGTTGTAAAACTCAAACTGTTTCTAGACACTGCAAAATGTCCCCTTGAGGGCAAAATCACACCGGGTTAAGCACCACTGGGTTGGAGGAAAGGTTATAGATTGGCTGTTAACTTGTTCTTGCTGCATGTAGGATTCCTTAACTACTTGACATGAAGCATAGTGCAAAGGACTTATATGTTTTTCTACTGAAACGAGAGCAGGAGTTACATGGTCACTTCCTTGAGGAAGTATTTAAAAGTCAGTGTACAGTCTTCCAGGCTCTCTCTTCTGTCCAGGATTTGTGGAAGCACTGGTATTTGCCATGAGACCAAAGCAGCTTGCAGTATAGTGCCTGGGGCAGTAGCCCTGGGCAATCTTCTGGTCCATGTGTGTGCTCAGTCACTCAGTTGTGTTTGACTCTGACTCTTTGTATACCCATGGACTGTATCTTGCCAGGCTTTGCTGTCCATGGAATTTTCCAGTCAAGAATACTGGAGTAGTTTGCTAGCTCCTCCTCCCGGGGATCTTCCTGACTGAGGGATTGAACCCACATCTCCTGTGTCTCCTGCATTGGTGGGCAGATTCTCTACCACTGTGCCACATGGGAGCCCTATCTGTTCCATGGAAGACACTAAATAAATGACAGATAAACCTTTGTACAGCCACTTACTCCAAGTAAATACCATCGTCTTAGGTGCAGACAGCCGCAAAAGTAAAGGAGCATTCCTGGTGGCTCAGATGGTAAATAATTCACCTGCCAAGCAGGAGACCTGGGTTCATTCCCTTAGTAAGGAAGATCCTCTAGAGAAGGGAATGGCTACCCATTCCAGTATTCTTGTCTGGAGAATTCCATAAACAGGGGAGTCTGGTGAGTTAGAGTTCATGGAATCACCATCATCTTAGGTCCGGACAGTCACACCAGTCTCCAGATTGGTTTTCCACACACACACTGGTGCTCCTCTAATCTAGGAGTCATCTCATCAGATACATACTTTTAAAAGTGCAAATCTGATTATACCATCCCTCAGAGCATAACCATTTACTGACTGACCACATTGATTTTTAATTATGTGTAGGATAAAGACCAAGTTCCTAGTATAAACACAAAGTTCTGCATAATCTGGTCTCCTGCTTTGTCTCCAGCTTCATTTTACACATTAGTTTTTCTCACTGAATTTCTTTATTCCAGACATGCTAACTTTTGCTTCCTGGGAATTTTTAGACTCACCTCCCTTACCCATTACCTGAGCTTAGTATACATTCTTCGCACCCCACCCCTCTTCTGTATCTAGTTCAGCCTAACCCTTTCTTCGGATCTTGAATCATCAGTGTCGCTTCTTCAGAGATGGAATCCTTGGCCCTCCCAACTGAGCCAAATCTTGCAATTAAGTGGTCTTTCTCTTAATACTGCATACCTCTCACTGTAGCAAAAGTTCTACTGTAATTTTTACTCTTATTGGTAAAAATACAAGATTCACGTTTGTACTCTCTACTAGATCATAAGCCCTATGAGGTTAGGAGCACTTTTTGTTCACTATTATTTGCCCCCTAGCAACTGTTCCAACGTATGACAGAGTAGAATCCCATCTACATTTGATGATTATGTGCTTTTAAATAACTGACAGTCCCACTGGAGGAAAGAAATGCTCAATCCTTAATGTTTTATTTAACCTTTCATATAGTTTCTAATTATTCAGAAGGGGCTACTTTTAAAGTGATAAATCTGTCATATTTCTTAAGGTCCAAATGGGTTTGTGGTTCTACAGACATCTAATGGAGTACTCACCTGAAATAATAACTGGAATCATGAATTCCATTTATTTACAAGAACAAGTAAGTGATGACCTTATTTTAATTCTATAGTCTATTATACTGAAGTAAAGAATATAACAATTCTGGGCTTGTTGAATTATTAATAACCATTATACAGAGCTGGAGAACAGAGGTTAAAAGTATATGACCATCTCCTTTGTCTCTGCCCATTTATTTTGCTTGAGAACAGCACCTCAAATTAATATAATTTCTTTAAATTGTAGAATCACTTTCATTTCAGCTGATCCTCATTATAACTCTGGCTGAGTTAGGGCAGGGAATATGTCTCCACTGTGTAAAAGAAAAACTATGGCACAGAGATTATGTGATTCCAATAGTTCAGAAGTCTAAGTGAATAGTAGAGTCAATATGTAGCCCATTTTTCCATGCTCCCCACCCTCAGATTCTTTGATGAACCTGTGGCTATTTGTTGGAGGAGAAATTTATGGTTGACAAAATAGGAATAAAAGGGGAAACTGGAAAATGAAGTAATGAAATCCCGGGACTTTACATTGTTTTCCATTTACTAAAACAAATCTATAACAATAGTGTGTTAAAGTGAAATGATATCATAGTTCAATGGATATGCATTTATCCATGAAATATTTCCATCTAATAAGCATTCAAGTATTTGCTTAGTTACTAGTATTATCATTGTTTATCAAAACTTAATTCCAAGATACACTTCAAGATTATCTCTGCTGCTGTTCTAATCATTGTCTCATATAATTTCTACATTGACTATTTGAAAGAAGAATGCAAAATAATCATAAAAGACCTCTGGTTAGCTGTATCCAAGTAAACTGGACAACTCCTGTTGCTTTGTAGATGAGAAAGGCCTTGAGTTTACTTTCTCTTAGGGGACAACCAGTCAACTGAGAAAGTTGCCTTCTAAATGAAATTTTAGGGTGGTTTGTGACATGCACAAATAGTGTTGAGTTCCAGTGTGGGGAAAAGTTAACTGAAAGTAAACCAGTGTGGCAGAATTCTAGTAAGGGACTCTCGGTGCTGAGACTGGGTGACTAGACTGTATTAATTTTCCTGTGGAGAACACAGCCTAATGGAATAAAGCAGAAGTTTTGAGCCATAGTGACCTGAATTTGACATCTGCTGCTGCCATTAATGCTATATTCAGAAAAATCCTCTAAGCTCTCTAAACTTTAGAGATCTTATCTGTAAATGGAATAACACTGAGGTTAAGTATGATGGAAATGATACAAGGCCTGGCACATATGAACTATAACTCTTATTACCAACCCATGTGGTTGCATTATCCTTGGTAGCTACTCTGAGTGAAACAGGTTGGCAGCTAAAGCATCTTTTATCTTCTGTAACATTGGTCACGCTTGTGCTTCATCAATGCCTGTGCTGAAGCAATGGTCAAAGACCTACTTCATTCTCTGTGTAGCAGACACCTGAGGGCCTTGACTGGACATCATATGAGGCCCAGGTCTGAACACAGGCACTATGGGTGAGTTAAAGGGCAGAGAGGACTGTGCAGGCTTGGTGTCTAGACTTCCCTTTTGTGGTTGTTTCCTGTGGTGTATAAAGATTTAATTTTCCCCTTTGTTCAACCATTTATGCTTTATAACCTACTCATTTCTGCCCAAACAACTCTCTCTCTCTTAAAGGGGTCTCAATGGACTTCCAATTATATGAGCTACCTGAAAACTGGCAAATATACATACATTTGAATATATATAGGATAAGTGTAGAAGGTATTTCTATCAAACAATAACTAACATTTTCAGGGTGTATTTTGTACAAGAAGAGTTCAAATCTCTGAGGAGACATCATCTGTGAATAGGAGGAACACCATTCCAACATAGGCCAGATGGATGAACTGAATTATAGAAATAAGTTACCTATTAACTGAAGTCATAAAAAATCCACATCCCAAGAAAGCAATCAAGGAAGGGAAAGGAAACAGTAATTTTAATTGTGCTCTTTCCTTGCACCTGACCCTTTGTCAGAATCTTCGTTTATTTTGTGCTTAGTCGTTCAGTCGTGTCAGACTCTGTGTGACCCCATGGATGATTTATCCCACTCAATAAGCATCACAACAGTGTCACATAGGCTTCAGCTTATTTTTTCTTGTACAATAAACTGAGGATCCAACAAAGACTGTGGTTTAATGCAGATTCAGCTTAGTGAGCATTTTTATTTTAATTTAGTTGTTATTATATGTTACTTGGGCTTTCCTGGTAGCTCAGTGGTAAAGAATCCACCTGCAATGCAGGAGACCCTGGTTCAGTTTCTGGGTTGGGAAGATCCCCTGGAGAAGGGAACAGCTACTCACTCCAGTATTCTGGCCTGGAGAATTCCATGGATTGTATAGTCTTTTGGGTTTTAAAGAGTGGGACATGGCTGAGTGACTTTCACTTTTACATTATTCAAGTCAATCATTTAATAAAAGGTGAAGTTTGGTCCTAATTCCAACTTGTGCGCTGTGCTGTGCTTAGTTGCTCAGTAGTGTTCGACACTTTGTGACCTCACGGACAGTAATCTGCCAGGCCCCTCTGTTCATGGGGATTCCTAGGCAGGAATACTGGAGTGGGTTGCCATACCCTCCTCCAGGGGATATTTCCAACCCAGGGTCTCCAGGTCTCCCTCACTGAAGGTAGATTCTTTACCATCTGAGCCACCAGGGATGCTCAAGAACACTGGAGTGGGTAGAGTATCCCCTGTCCAGGGGAATTTCCTGACCCAGGAATCAAACCAGGGCTTCCTACATTGCAGGATGATTCCTTAACTCAAAATGGACCATAAATCTAAATGGAAAACTATAAAACTTCAGAAGAAAACATCAAAGAGAAGTTTTCCAACCTGGTATTTGGCAGAGTTCTTAGATATGACACCAAAACATGATCCATGAAAGAAAATTCTGTAAACTCAATTTCATCAAAATTTAAACTTTTTTTCTGAAAGACTTGATATTTAGTTTATCTACAATGTGTGTGTTTAACACTGAATATTTTAAATAATTGAATAAAACATACATATTAAGGTTTGGTTGTAGTTCAGCAAATTGGAGCATTTAAATTTCTATTTCATATTTCTGTTTGATTTCAAGACATCTTGAAAAATGATAGAATATGTGTGCATTAAAATAGACCATACCTGTCATCTAGTGAAGACTTCCACCCACGGAAATTCCCTCTGCCGTATTCCTGACAAGCAGTGCTCAGGCTCTGCCTGATCCTTTCTGGTGACTGGGAGCGTCTCATTGTAAAGATGGCCCAGAGCATTTGCCCATTAATCTACTGCTTGGTCTGATTTCTGTCTTCTGAACAGATGCAGAGACTTCCTCTTTCAACACACAATATAGCCGAGAGTGAGAATTCCCTCCTTTATCTCAGTGAATGTGTTAGTTTAAAAGTTGGCAGTATTGTAACATATCTCACAACATCACCTGTTTCATCTGAGAGTGATATTCAAGGGAGAGGTCTTGGGTGGGAATAGAGGAGAGTTTAAAGATAAAGGCTTAGAAAATCAATGGAGAGGTGGACCATGATCCAAGTATTTAGGCTGAATCTTTCTTTTTGTTATTGTTTTTATTGATTTCAGAATAACCCTGTTATTTTCTTCTGTTTTGTTTAATTTTTATGCACTCTTCTTTTCACGATTTTACTGAATTTGAATTTTCAGTGGAAAATAGTCATTTGTGCACAGTGGAGTTGGATGCCTGGGGCAGAAAGTGGGGGTAAACCTAGAATGCAATCAGCAAGGCTACTTCGTTAGGGAGAATGAGATGTAGAAATTCCCCGAATTCCTGTTATTCTTAAGAAAGAAAATAATCAGAAAAATAAAGGTCAAATTTCTAAACTGATCCTTAGAGAAATTCTGACCAATATAGCAAGAATTAAAACTCAAACTGAGAAAACTAGCAAAAGCAGCAGTAATCTTCAGAGAGAAGGCAGAGCAGGGCTGCAAATCAAAGAGTAATATTAGAAAAAGCTACAATAATAAGAAAGAAACATAGTAAGACAGTGGAAAAGAGCTGGGGGACTGTAGGTTTTTCCTTTTGTTGGTCACACAAGCCAAGAGTTCCTGCTTTGTAAACTCCCCAAGAGATGGAACAAGAAATTATAGCCTGAGGAGGGAGTAGCTGGGATGCAGGGAGGGCTAAGATGAGCAACAGGGTCTCTTTGAGACCTGGGTCTCAGCTGGAATCTCATCCTGTCCTGAATTGAAGAGCATTACCCTTCTCCTGAAGTGTCAGGGCAACTAATACACTTGCCTGCATCTCTTGAAAGGGTACCCTCCCTTGCCCTAAGATATGCTACTTCTGTGCCTTTTGGAGGGTGATGCTGGCAACAACAACAACAACAACAAAAAACAACAACAAAAAAAAAAAAAAAAAAAAAGAAGGAGCCTCATCAAGCCAGAAGCCCAGCACTGCAGGCAATGAACACTCTTCAAAGGAAAGAGACATTTTAACCATGGCCTTATGTCTTTCTGCATTCCAGTTTCTCTTGACATTCTTCCCCACTTATTGGAGTGGCATGGACAATTATAGAAATCAACTAAGGGGAAAGTAGAGTCCAAAACACGTTTAGTTTGGTAAAATTATTCAGCTATCACTTTAATAAACAGCATAAAAACAGCTTCTGGGAGTAGCCCAGTCACTTGCCGTACTAGATCAGTCGGCAAAGTAACCAAAAAGGCACAGGACCCAAGGAATGTCACAAAATAGATGTGTTTTTCAGTGCCAGAAAAGAAGTATGCATGCAGTTAAGTGTGAACAAGCTTTGATATAAAAGGAACTGAAAGCCAGTCTAGGGAAGTTCTCCCAAATCTTGTTCAGATAACAAACAAACTTGGTGTATTTTTCCCTAAACTTGAAAGCAACACTAAAAATTTATGTGGTATACCAATAACAACTTGGTAGATGAAAGAAAGATAAAAGAAATGTTCAAACTATCAAAGAAATGATCAAAAAATGAGAAAAAATAACGTGGATAAAGCTGCTAGAAAAAATATTGAATTGTCTTTCTGTTCTCTTAATAATGTTACAAAATTGATGTCAAATAAAAAAGACAATCAAAATATTTACAACTAT
This sequence comes from Neotragus pygmaeus, assembly GCA_006410875.1. Lineage (NCBI taxonomy): Eukaryota > Metazoa > Chordata > Mammalia > Artiodactyla > Bovidae > Neotragus > Neotragus pygmaeus. The sequence continues at coordinate 156,603 of SJYV01005992.1, read as the reverse complement.
AAATATAAATAAAAAGCATGTATTATAGAGATACGTCAGTTAATTAAAGCTATACTAGTTTCTAGATTTTATGGGTTTTGTGACATTTGTTCATCTTTAAAATAGTTTGTATTTGAAATTTTTTGTCATTGACATTCAAAGTTAATTTTGTATTTACAGTTTTGTATTCTTCTTGGAGAGTAAATTCCAAACTGTTAAGTTTCTGACCCCATAAAACCTCCATCTGGTTTCACTTCTTTCACTGTATTTACTACACTGTATGATCTTTTACTTGATTATGTTTCTCTGTTGCCTCCTGGGTGGTAAGGAGTAAATCTGATTATTCTTAATATTCCCAGTACCTAATGTAATAAGATCTGGCAGTCGTTCAATACATTTTTGTTGATTGAAAATCTAATTGATGGCTATTAGAAAGAAGGTGGAGTTCTCACATAGTTATACTTCAGATAGGAAAAATAAACCAACACCAAATCTGGAAGTGGTATCAAAAGCTGAAGGGGAAACTACGGGTATTGCAGGATGCTGAATAAAAGGTGAGAGGATGAAGAACTCCCTGCAGAAATAAATAACTAAATTATAGTAAGAAATGGAATATTTTCTGCTGTATCAGTAAACAAATGATGTCACAGTCATCAGAGATTGCAGCCACGGCAGATGGTGAGCTGGCGAGCCCTGAGGAAACTTGGAAAAGAAAGAATACCTGCCATCTAGCAGCCATCAGTGGAGAAGGCAATGGCACCCCACTCCAGTACGACTCTCTCTAAATAAATCAACTTTTTACCTATCACTTTGTCTCCAAATTCTTTCCCAGTGAAGCAAGAACCTCAAATTCACCAGGAACCAGACTACCTCTCCTTTGTTGAAAACTCCTATGTATCCTAGGTAGCCCCCTCACCTCCTTAGAGTTCTCTCAGGGTTTACTTGAGACACTGCCTCCCAGGCTTGAAGTCCTAAATATTCCAACTGAATAAAACATAACTCTAAACTTTTAGGTTGTGAATATTTTTTAAGTCGACAATAGAAAAGACTACTAGAGGGTGCATTTGGGAATAAATGATAGAAATATATGAAGCTTAAAATGAATAGCTTTTCTTTCTCTAGGATAAAGAAAAGGAGATATATAAATTTTTTTCTGGAATTAAATGTGATTGTATATACTTCATTTACCATAATATCAGTCACATAGTAGGTGATCAACAGACACAATTGTCCCTCTCCTCACTAACTTTCAAGAACACAATTTTGGTCCCAGAATCTAGACAGAGAGAGAAATCAACAACACATTAGTACAATGGTCTGGAGTTTAAAATCTGTTGCAGGTACACTCATATGTAGCTTTCCCCCACATAAGGAGGTTGAGCTGAGAGCTGGAACTGAATGTACTGGACTGAAGTAGGTGAAATGGAAAAAGGGGTCCTAAAGGAAATGAGACAGAAGCCAGCTCAGAACCTCACTCTCCTCTCCCTGCAACCCCCTGTAGAAGTAGTCCTTCCTACTCATCCAGAGACAAGATAGAGGGCTTGGCTTGGTCCCCTAAGAGGCTCATTTTCCAAGGTGGGGGTGGGGGTGGGGAGCTCTTAACAGAATAAACCTTAATTGCAATGTGCCTTAATGGGTTTGCGTTTAGTCATGCATATCCTCTCACTTGTAATTCCTTCACCTCAACAGTGGCAGCTCCCCCACTTACCAACATTATGGCAATTTTCCCTTCACTAGAAATCTCCCCTAAGTGTCTGCTTAGGAAGCTCTTTGTTTGATGTCCTTGACATGTTAATAGGAACAGCTCTGGGTTTTCTGCAGTTGCGAATACTGAAAAAAATTTGAGAGAAGCTGGCAGGGGCATACCACATTCCAAGTTCCATTGCTGAATGCTAAGTGGAAAACAAAAGGATTCAGAGTAATAATTAAGAAGTTTTGAACACAAAGTTTGATACAAGTTAGAATTTGAAGAGGCCAGATCAACCATTTGTTCTAAGTGGATAGAGCTGCAGAGGAACAACTGGCCCATATTTAAGTCTTCCTGGGCTTTTGTACAAAATCTATAATTAGAAGTTTGTTCATTTTCACATTTACACGGAGGTTGAACTCCATTAATTAATTTTGATTAATGATGAATCACTATTCTTGAACAAGAGATTTTGGGGAATAAGTGAAGTGTAGTCCTTAATGCAGGGGAGTTTACAGTTAAATACAGAGCAAAATTTTGGACACAAATAGATGATGAATGTAACAAAGGTCACAGCTGGAACAATGAAGGACCAGTAGTGTTCTTATGAAAGCTGGGCTAATTTGGGCCAGGATAGTCCAGAGAAAGTGTTATGGCCAGGGACAATCCCAGGCCCCCTAATGATTGTGGAGAGACATTTATCTATGTTCTGTAATAATAGATTGGCCCATTTTCCAGTTATATCTCTCTGGATTAGCAATGAAAATGGATGATTGCTTGCCACATCCTGCTTCAAGGAGGGGGATGTTGTTTCTGTGGAATTTCTCCCCAAGGATGCGGTTGAATTGAGCAGCGGTGGACCCTCAGAGTTGCCAGCTACGTTCAAGCATGGGAAATCCAGCACAATGTTTGTGTTGAGGTCACATTTCTTATGTGCCAATGTGGCATTGAATTAAAGGTGCTTCAAAATGTCTTCAAAAGAAAAAGATTAAATGAGGAACCTCTTCAGAAGACCAAATATCTCCCACTCTCCAAGCCATGTGAAGCCCTTTGCTGATGCTGATGGGATAGTTTTCTACAGCGCTTTTTTTTTTTTTTTTTTTAAATAGGGAATCTATTTAACTTCAAAAGGCAGAGACACACACAGGAAAAGGATGGCAATAAACTTCTTGAAAACTTCCATGGTTGCTTCCATGTGGGGATAAACAGGGTCATAAAAGCGGTGGTGATGCAGAACTTGGTGTCAATCTTCATGTTGTAGCATCTCAAGCTCTTATATAGTTGCAGACACCCCCAAGGGGTATCTATCACACGTGTGTTTGTGTGGTTCTCTCAACCATGCAATTCTCATGTTTGTCCTCTTTTACGCTGGCAGCTACTCTGATGTCTTACACTACAACCTTCCCCGTCTTGCCCATACCAGAGTACTCAAATGCCAGGTATCTTCAGCCACTGATACATGAACTAACTTTCTAAGCCTATTCTGTATGTCAGCATACTTGTAAATCCCGATTTGTGGAAAAAGCTTGTTTTCTCCACTTAGGGTACAATTTTATTTTATATGTAACACAAATATGTATTCTTTTCTTTATTGAAACATTGTTGTTTTACAATGCTGTGTTAGTTTCAAGTGTATAACAAAGTGATTCAGTTATATACACATATACATATAAGCCTTCAAACTGGAACTTTCAAAGATGTGAACATGCATTTGCATGTCCAGTGATGTAAGCTAGTTCATGTATTTGGCATAACTTGTCATGTGCATATATCCTCTAAAAGCAGCTATACTTTTCTGTACTTTACTGTATAGTACTATCTACATACAGTAGTACAGTATCCTTATTTCAAGCCCCAAAACAAGCATAAAAGCAGTGGTGATGCAGCTGGTACTGCTAAGAAGCTCCAAGCAATAACAGTGGAAACAAGAGTGAAAATAATTGAGCGAGTAGAATGAGGCAAAAGGATGGTAGACGTTGCTTGTTCTTATAACACTGAACATTTTGCTGTGCAATAGGAGCTTACTAATGAAGACTTGACAGGATTGGAGGCCCAGAGAAAGGACAAAGAGAGACAAGAGCAAGAAGTAACTGAAGAACTGAAGATTTACAATGCAGGAGATGGCAAGGGGATTTTCTTTACTTGAGGAGGCACTGTTAGTTTTTGTGGCAGAGGACCTGAATGGTATACAGAAGTTGCAATAACCATTCAGAGTGCAATCCAGTGCTACTAGGTCGTCTATGATGAGAAAGAAAGAACTACCACCCAGACATCACTATATATATATTTTAAAAGGGTAGATAGAATTGAATCCAGCAAGGAACCAGAACCTCTGCCATCAATGTCAGGCATGAATGAAATTGCACCTTGCCCTCTGTCTTCTATTGCTGATGACCCTTCAGCACTACCATCTCCCACCATCTTCCCTCTTCTTAGTAACTCTTCTTACCTATTCACTTTATGCCAGCTGTTGTACTGAATGACTGTACTTTTCAAGGTACTATATTACTGTACTTTTCAAGGTATTGTACTCTAAGATTAAAAATAGTTTTTTATTTTTTGTGTTTGCTTTTTCTGTGTTATTTATATGAAAATTATCATAAACCTATTACAGTACTATATAGCCAGTTGTGTTAATTGGGTACCTAAGCTAACTTTGTTGAACTTATGAACAAATTGAACTTATAAACATGCCCTCAGAACAGAACTTGGTCATATGTAGGGGACTTACTATATATCTGTTTTTCTTAATTTTTTTCAGTTCCTTTTCCCTTATAGCTTATATGTTCTCAGAACTTTATAGTTTTGCAACAAAAAGCCTTTACACTTTACCACCGAGCTTCATTGTGTTCTTCTTTCTATAGGGATCTGAACTCTGGTAGTGATCTGTAGAAGCTGAGATCGAGTTAATATATTTAACAGGTATCATATTGTGCATTGTTTCCCCACTAATCCAGACCCATAGTCAGGTCTGTATTCCCATGGGCCCATGGGCTGAGTTATTTTCCAGGCGAGTTTTGTTTTCTCATGCAAATAGGTTTCTGATGGCTTGCCTCACTGCCTTTTAGGCATGCTAGAAATTCCAAAATTTGGAATTAGATCAGCTTAGATCATACATTAGACCTTAGAACAGCTTAGATCAGACGTTTGAAAACAATATATTAGAATGATTTGCTATTTGTAACTTGTTTCCAAATAAGTGATAGGCAAAGAGAAAGATACTGTTATTTTATCTAATCCTTAGGTTAGAAATAGGAAAAAATAAATGATTCTGAAACAGGGAAAGGGCAATAAGAAACACCAAGCTCTTGTTGGCCCATTTACTGGGAGCGTTAAAGTTTGTGTAAAATCCTGCCATGAAATTTAGGCACAAAGAGAGGGAAAACTAACGTTTAGAGTAGTAAAATGCATTAAATAACTTAATTGTTATTACTTTTTAAATATAATTGCTGAGAATCCTTATTGTTACTTTTATTATTTTTTTAATTTATTTTTTAACTGAAGGATAATTTATTTAGAGAATTGTGTTCATTAATTTTTTAGGCTGCACTGCACAATCTGTGGGATATTAGTTCCCTGACCAGGGACTGGACCCACACTCCTGCATTGGAAATGCAGAGTCTTAACCACTGGATGACCAGGGAATTAGTTTTTAGGGAACACATTTAATGTAGTATTCTTTTTTGTACATGAGGAAACTCAAGTTCATAGCAAATGACAAGGTCATAAACCTAGGCCTGTCTCATTATTATTATTGTCCCATTATTGTTTTCTATAATGAGACAATGGTTATAGTTTCGGTAATAACCTATAATACAAGTTTAGTCTTTTAAAATCCTTGAACAGAGACCCAAAGATATTAAGGTCATCAAAATATGTTTTGGTTATTAAGTCACAAAAATTAAATACAAGAGAAAATGGGGAGATGTATTTTCAAAGCCAGTATTTTAAAACTGGTATCTAATCCAAGACCTCCTTTAAGGCTCTGTCTTATGGATGCAAACCAGGCGATCTGGCTCTAGAAGCTATGCCGTTAAATGGAAAGCCATTAATGAAACTTGGCAAAGAGTATTTCTATTAACTTATTAGAACCTCTCCCCTTTTAAAGAAGGACAAAGGACAGAAAATCCAGAAGAATTACAGAGGGAATTCTAGGAGTAAATATGGAAATACTCTTGGTGGCTTTGCAACATGCTTTGTGTGATTTTTGCACATGCTTAGTCTTCCTTGTGTTGGGCTGATGGTTATACATCACATCATCAGGACAGATGTGAGCTGCCTGAGAGCAATCACCACTGACAGGAGTGTGAACCTGAAATCAGTCTGAGTAGAATCAGAAGACCAGGAGAGAGAAGCAAATCAAGTTAACTTTGTTGATTAGAAAGGACATGGACTGGGGTGTTAAACAGACTTAATTTCAGGTCTTAGATCTATAAATTTGCTGTGTATGAACAAGTTGCTTAACCTTTTGGCATGTTAGTTTCATCAAAGGTAATGGAGTATTAATATCTAATTCATAATGTTGCATTAGAATTGTATAATGAAGCTGTCACAGGGAGCCATGGATAAAATTTGGTTCTGTGTATCATGAAACCTCAGTGGACTGAGTATTGAAAAGTCACTGACTATAACTACAAGCAGTCTCATTTTTATGGAGGCAGAGACATTCATCTTGGTATTTTGCTGTAGGAGATCCACAGAAAGTACCCTTTAGGTAGAAAAAGAAGTAAAATACTACTATACTCAAAGAAAACTCAAAAGTCACTATTCCAAATGTAGATACTCTGACAATAATTGTAGGATGCAGTTTAATCAAGAGTGTACAAAAAAAAAAAAAGAGTGTACATGCTCAGACTTTTGTTTTTTTTTTGACATATTTTGAGGAAATATTTTCTTTTCTCTTTTGCTTATGTTATGTACTGTTTGTACATGTTTGTTTCTTGTTGTTGGCTTATGCATGGTGTATTGTGGGTAATGAGAAAAACAGGACAGCAGACCTAATTCAATAACACAAGGCCAGAGCAGACAGCATTATTCCTTATTCTATATTTCAGATCTTATTCTATTTAATTATTTTTATAAAGTTTATTTCTAGCTTAAAGCCCTACTTGGAAAGTTTTTTTAATTCATTTTATGATGCTTTCATCTAGACTGAGTTTGTCACTTATTTTTGTATCCTATGTTCCTTTCAGCTTCCCTGGTGGCTCAGACTGCAAAGAATCTGCCTAAAATGTCAAAGAATGATACTTTCAAACTGTGGTGCTAGAGAAGACTCTTTAGACTCTTTTGGACAGCAAAGAGATCAACTAGTCAATCTTAAAGGAAATCAACCCTGAATATTCATTGGAAGGACTGATGCTGAAGCTGAAGCTCCAATACTTTGGACACCTCATGTGAATAGTCCACTCACTGGAAAAGACCCTGATGCTGGGAAAGTTTGAGGGAGGGCAGGGGGAGAAGTGGGTGACAGAGGATGAGGTGGTTGGATGGCATCATCAACTCAATGGACATGAGTTTGAACAAACTCTAGGACATAGTGAAAGATAGGAAAACCTAGCGTGCTGAAGTCCATGGGGCTGCAAACAGTTGGACACACTGACAAAACTGAGCAACACATGTTCCTTTCATTCTCCTTTTTGAATTTTGTGCATTTGTTTTCATTCTGAGCTATAACTCATATTCATCCCATGCGTTTTTATTATAAATACACTAGGTGGTTGCAGTACAGGCAGGAGAGGACTAACACAGCTATGACTTAATCCTCATTCATTGGAGAACTGGGTTTTTGTTCATCTAAGTTTCATTAGCTGTCTATACCATGATACTATATACCTGGGAGTGTGCATGGATATGTATGAGTGGGTGTGTATGAATCTATGAGTGTGTGCAGTAAAATTATGACCTGGGCTTTGCTAGTTTCCCTCAGTCCAGTAAGGAGCTCTGGAGGAAAAAAAAGAAATCTCATTTTCCCTACTTTTGATGAGATGCTAAGCCAATTAGAACGGTTTCATAGTATTAAGAAAAACAATTTTTCCTGACTTTTTTTTAACCTCGTCAGTTTATTCCTCTCCAGATTGGTAGTCATAGTTCTCAGGATTTGTTAGAAATTTCTTCTTTCCATGGTGATCTTCCAGAAGTGAAGGTGGTACCAAGATCTTACTAAGCTCTGCTCTCACTTTTGTCTCTTCTTTGTTTATAAAATTACAAAGTTCAAAAAAATAGTTTTGCAAACTTTTTCCTAGTAAATGTTTTCAGATGACCTTTTAGTAAAATTTATTTTATAATGGGAAGAGTTTCTGTGATAGTTTCATATGAATTGCAATTTTATATATGTAAGCAAGTAAGTAGTAGATAGATGGATAAAGCAACCGAAACATTCCATGAAAAGGAAATTAATTGTAATATAGCTATATTATTAAATGTCATACAATTATCAAAAACATATTTATGGAAATTTTTAAAAATACCAATAGGAAATGCTTAAGTTAAAATGTGGAATGGTAAAAAGTACATACAGAAAATATTAACTGTGTAAAAAATATAGCTTATGGCTCAAGAAGCCTGACTAAACATATGTGTTTACCTCTCCCTCATCCAAAAATCCCCTTGAAATAATGAAAGGAATATAATAATAACAATAAATCACAAGCATTGTGGCATTGATATATAGCTGGGAAGAGACTCCAGCATAACAAACTAGCGTAAAAGTTTAAAAAATTTTAAAAACATGTGAAGTTAGATGACTCTAAAATCCAACAGTTGCTGAATGACTATCTATCACCACCAGAATAATTCTGCAAATGCAATTTTTCATCCTATAACTTCCCTTTAAAGAATTTACACTAGTTGCCTATATATTCTTCCATCCAATATTAGCTACTCTGTCTAATGTTTAGACTCTTCTAAGATATGGTCCAACCTCCATTCAATTCTGTCATTGTTGTCTTCTAGATTTGAAAATCCTTTATCTGATGAATTTGCTCATATTATTTTCTCAGTCTGAAATGCAAAACCAATTCTTATAATTCACCATTACACAAATCTTTTCTATGTTTAAGTTTAAAGAATTATTTTCCTCTGACTTCTGGGATCCCTAGTAATGAATACCCATCTGTAAATTCATATTGTTTCGGCCACATTTGTTGATTAAAAGTCTGATCTATTTTTTAAAAGAATTCAGTTCAGTTTAGTTCAGTTGTGTCTGACTCTTTGCAACCCCATAGACCGCAGAATGCCAGGATTCCCTGTCCATCACCAACTCCCAGAGCTTGCTCAAACCCATGTCCATTGAGTCAGTGATGCCATCNCCATTACATCCCCATAAATAAATTCTTCAGAACCATTTTTCTAGATTCTATATGCATGCATTAAAATATAATACTTAGTTTCTCTTTTGAACTGTGGTGTTGGAGAAGACTCTTGAGAGTCCCTTGTACTGCAAAGAGATCCAACCAGTCCATCCTAAAGGAGATCAGTACTGGGTGTTCATTGGTAGGACTGATGATGAAGCTGAAACTCCAATACTTTGGCCACCTGATGCGAAGAACTGACTGATTTGAAAAAACCTGATGCTGGGAAAGATTGAGGGCAGGAGGAGAAAGGGATGACAGGATGAGATGGTTGGGTGGCATCACCGACTCAATGGACATGGGTTTAGGTGGACTCCAGGAGTTGGTGATGGACAGGGAGACCTGGCATGCCGCGGTTCATGGGGTTGCAGAGTTGGACACAGCTGAGTGACTGAACTGAACTGAACTTTCTGACTCACTTCACTCTATTGAATAGGTTCTAGGTTTATCCATCTCATCAGAACTGACTCCAATGCATTCCTTTTTATGACTGAGTAATATTCCATTGTGTATATGTACCACAATTTCTTCATCCATTCATCTGTTAATGGACATTGAGGTTGCTTCGTGATCTAGTTATTGTAAATAGTGCTACAATGAACAATGGGATGCATGTGTCCTTTTCAACCCTGGTTTCCTCAAGGTATATGCCTATGAGTGGGACTGCTAGGTCATATAGTGGTTTTATTCCTACTTTTTAAAGAAATCTCCATACTGTCTACCAAAGTGGCTGTATCAATTTACATTCCCATCAATAGTGGAAGAGTGTTTCCTTTTCTCCACACCCTCTCCAGCATTTATTATTTGTAGACATTTTGATGGCCATTCTGACCAGTGTGAGGTGATATCTCATTGTGGTTTTGATTTGCATTTCTCTAATAATGANATCAATAGTGGAAGAGTGTTTCCTTTTCTCCACACCCTCTCCAGCATTTATTATTTGTAGACATTTTGATGGCCATTCTGACCAGTGTGAGGTGATATCTCATTGTGGTTTTGATTTGCATTTCTCTAATAATGAGCAATGTTGAGCATCTTTTCAAAAATAGGCTTAAAATTCAACATTCAGAAAACTAATATCATGGCATCTGGTCCCATCACTTCATGGCAAGAAGATGGGGAAACAATGGAAACAGTGAAAGACTTTATATTTTGGGCTCCAAAATCATTGCAGATGGTGACTGCAGACATGAAATTAAGAGATACTTTCTCTTTGGAAGGAAAGCTATGATCAATCTAGACAGCATAATAAAGAGCAGAGACATTACTTTGCCAACAAAGGTCCATCTAGTCAAGGATATGGTTTTTCCAGTAGTCATTTATGGATGTGAGAGTTGGATTCTAAAGAAAGCTGAGTGCAGAAGAATTGATGCTTTTGAACTGTGGTGTTGGAGAAGACTCTTGAGTGTCTCTTGGACAGCAAGGAGATCAAGCCACTCAATCTTTATGGAAATCAGTCCTGGATATTCATTGGAAGGAGTGATGCTGAAGATGAAACTCCAATCCTTTGGCTATCTGTTTGGAAGAACTGACTCACTAGAAAAGATCCTGATGCTGAGAAAAATTGAAAGCAGGAGGAGAAGGGGCTGACAGAGGATGAGATGGTTGGATGGCATCACTGACTTGGTGGAGATGAGTTTGAGTAAGCTCTGGGAGTTGGCATTGAACAGGGCTAAGCCTGGTATGCTGCAGTCCATGGGGTCGCAAAGAGTCAAACATGACTGAGCGACTGAACTGAACTGAACTGAAGACACACAGACTGGCAACGTTTTCATTAAGTGCCTGAGAATCTGTCTGCAATGCAGGAACCGCCGGTTCGTTCTTGGGTGGGGAAGATGTCCTGGAGGAAGAGATGGCAACCCAACCCATTGTTCTTGCTTGTAGGATCCCATGGAGAGAGGTTCCTTTTTTTTTTTTTTTTTGGAGAGCGGTTCCTGATGGGCTACAGTTCAAAGGGTCTCAGACAGTCAGACACAACTGAGCAATGTCAGCTCCCAGGAAACCAGGAAATCACTAAGAGAAATAAAATTTCTACATGATTCACAGCTAACTAGAAAAATTTATATGAATATATGGAGATATTACATACCTTGGGAAGAGATTATTATGTTCATTTGCCTGTTAATTGAAACATTTATTCATTTACTAAATAGTCAAATATTGATCAAATATCTATTAGGCTCCATGTATTAAAGATACAGATATTTAAAACTCAGACCCTGTCTTGGCCACAGGAATGTACAGAAAAAGAAACAAATGTATAATACAATAATCTAAGGGTTTCCTTGCAAGTGCACCCAAAGAAATATGAGAGGATATGGGCCGGAGACCAAGCTCAGACTAGCAGCTATGGAAGATTTTTTTTGGCAAGAATTCCATGTGACCTCAAGCTTGAAGTATAGTATAAATAACCCAGAACACTCAGAAATAATCCGAAGGTGGAAGGGGAGGTGCATCAGGGTTGGACAAGGGAGAGAAAAAACAGTACTTGAAGAGGTACCAGGCGGCTGGATTGGAAAACCATAAGAAATTCAAGATGGTGGCAGGAGAAATGATGGGGCTGGAACCAGTAAGAGGTGATCTGGAGAAGGAAGGCAAAGCCTTCATCATCATAATCTTACACCCTACCTGGAATTTGGGACTTTATTCTGAAGATAATAAAGAGCCACAGAAAGCAGGGGAAGTTGTATGAACATTTCTGCTTTATAGCTGGGGACTATACACAGGGGTTTCAAATCCATGAGGATCATGAAATTCAATGAAGTGTTCCAGACTACCAAGCTATTTTAGTGAAATAGAATCAAATAGAATGGAAAAGAAAGCTTTAAAATGCAGTGTAAGTAGTATTAGTAAGTATTGCTTTATGAAATGTGGGTATTATAATAGATCACAAAGTAAGTTTTTCTTAAAGAGGGCTGTGGTCAAAATAATTTGGGGAGCAGTGTTTTAGAAAGATAATATCAGCAGCTGAAGGCAGTGAGACCAGTCAGATAGGAGACTGTTATTATAACCAATAATAAATGTGGAAAAAAGATGGGCTATTTGGAATCTGTAAGACCATGGAAAGGACAGGCATTTCACTTTTCTGACATTTCTGAAATAGGTAAAGCCACTAGACTTTCTATTTTACTCACCTGAAATTAGAACAGCTCCCTCTTTGTATCCAACACTGCTTTTGACATTTTTCCCCATTTGAGATGACATCATCCCCTGTTTCTACATGAAAAATTCATTATTAAAAGGACAGTTAAAATAGAACTTTTTCCATGACATATTCCAAGTCTCCCCATCTAGACATAAACCCAGGATCAATCCTTTCTCTTTTATCACAGTCACTGACAACATGTACCCTGAATCACTTTTTATCACTTTCCAACCTGTTATCTGTTCTGCACTATAATCGATGCTATTTGGAAATGGCTTGTTTTATTGTTGGCCTTTTAAATTTCTTCTTCATCTTCTCTCTTATAGAATGTTAGATGCTTGAGGGCAGGGTGGAGACTTTCTGTTCGCTGTCTACAGGACTTGAACAGAGACTGACAGTGATGAAGGACTGAATAAAAAGTTCTTGAATGAAGTAGTGAGTGAACTAGTCTCTTACTAACCTGAAAGAGCTTGAGGCGGAATTGATGTGTGACGAGCACCTGATTCCACAACATTTACTTCATCATCACACCCCAGTATTCTCATTCTGGTTCCTCTAGTTTCCACTCCACCAAATTGTTTCTTTAAATAGAAAAGACAAAAAGAGTGAAAATCAATGTTAATATTAAGTAGACTCCATTTTGGAAATTTTATTTGGTTTAAAAATAAACTGTGGTCGTATTCTTACTCCCTGCTAAATGATTACACATATAATACATATCTCATCTCTATTATATTTACAGAGCAGCAGCGTCTTTTATTCTGTGACTTTGGGAAATTTTCCCAATGTGAATTCAATGAGTCAATGGGGGGAAGAAGGGCCCATATGTTTTAGAGCTTCCCAAAGGGACAATGCTGTTGATGGTTTCAGGATTTCTGTCTCAGTAGTTTCTGGGAAGGTCTTCAACCCCTTAGTCACTTTTTCTTTTTCTTGTTTATTTTTAAGAAGCAAGCCAAGAGAAGAATATGTTGAGTGGAGAACATTTAATTATAGGCTGTGGCTTTTTTGAATTAAAATAATTAGTATTTTACCAAACATTTCACAATGCTCTTGTTTTTAGGGCTGACAACACTTCCTAATTTAAAAGTCAAACAAAGCTAGCTTTTATTCAGTGAATAAATAAGTTTGCTACTTAACTCTTTGTTCTCCATCTGTTGAGAGTTTTTAGAAACCTGGCTTAAGGAGTAGGCTTTCCCTGGTGGCTCAGTCAGTAAAGAATCTGCCTGCAATGTAGGAGACCTGGGCTTGATCCCTGGGTTGGAAAGATCACCTGGAGAAGGGCATGGCAACCCACTCCATTATTCTTGCCTGGAGAATCCTATGGACACAGGCGCCTGGTGGGCTACAGTCTATGGTGTCAAAAAGATTTGGATATGACTGAGCAACTGATACACATACACACATTCAACAGAGTATTCAGCAAAACAATGGGATCCCTAAAAAGTAAACTGCAGGCTAAAATCAGAGACTTTTCAGCACTGAGACACAGGTACACTAAATCTAGAGTCCATGCTAATGACTGATGGAAAAATTTAAATGACTGTGTAAGCTGACCATATATAATGGTCCAGATCCCCCTTTTGGTTGATCCCTACTATATGATATCATAATGAGGTTTAGAAGGGGAAAATGATTATTAAAATCCAAAGATCTGAACTCTAGTTACTTTTTACTATAAATTAGTTTTACAATAACTAGAGAACTCTAACCAAAGCAAAATAGAAAAAAATATCATCTGAATTAGAGGATGTTCAGTTCAGTTCAGTTCAGTCGCTCAGTCATGTCCGACTCTGCGACCCCATGAATTGCAGCACGCCAGACCTCCCTGTTCATCACCATCTCTTGGAGTTCACTCAGACTCATGTCTATCGAGTCCATGATGCCATGTTAGGGAAGTAAAATAATTATCCCCATACCCTTCTAGGTCTGTGACTGAGACATCATCTCTAATTAAAATCAGATTGTCAGAAAAACAAATTTAATAACACGTGTACCTCCTATATACATTGGACATACCCAGGAAAACTGAGTAATCCCTGATGGCCCAAGTCACCATCTCCAGCAAAAGACATAAGAAGGTGTTGGGAGGTAACCAGGCAAAGCAGAGTAAACAAGGGTGAGGCTGTTTTTGCAGATTTAAGTACTAGCCTTCTCCTTGATAAGAATTTCTGGAAGTTGAGAGTCATTCTGTTAATGGTATAGAAAAGAAGAAAGAAAGTGAAGTCGCTCAATTGTGTCTGACTCTTTGCAACCCTCTGGACTGTAGCCTACCAGACTCCTCTGTCCATGGGATTCTCCAGGCAAGAATACTGGAGTGGGTTGCCATTTCCTTCTCCAGGGGGTCTTCCTGACAGAGGGATCGAACCTGGTTCTCCCACATTGCAGGCAGATGCTTTAACCTCTGAGCCACCAGGGAAGCTTAGAAAAGAAGACACCCTTACAAATGGAGACTTCCTTTATAAATGCAAGTGTTTCTTGAAAATGATACCTTGGATCCCTTTACAGAACTTTCCAAAAATAATCAGTGGGAAAGGGAAGAATTAGGAGTTTGTGATTAGTAGATGCAAACTATTATATATAGAACGGATAAACAATGTCCTACTGTATAGTGAGAGGAACTATATTCAATATCCTGTAATAAACCATAATGGTAAAGAACATGAAATAGAATGTATGTACATGTAAAAATGAATTACTTTGCTACACAGCAGAAAATCACACAACACTGTAAATCATATGTAGTGTTTTCAATAAAATTAAAAAAAAATTAGTTTAAAATAATCTTTATGCCAAAGAGGCATATTTTGCTGTAACTGATTCCAAAATCTTGGCTCTCTATGTACCATTTCCAAACATAAATACAGAGAGAGTTATGGAGGAGAAAAAGTGGCTTTATTACTTTGCCAGGCAAAGGAAAATGCAGTAGTCTAGCACCTCAAAAACTGTGCATACCTCCTTGGTAAATGTTGTTGTTCAGTCACTAAGTAATGTCTGACTTTTGTGACCCCATGGACTGTAGCATGACAGCCTCCTCTGACCTCTGCTATTTCCTGGAGTTCATTCAAATTCATGTCCACTGAGTTGGTGATGTTATCTACTCTTCTCATCCTCTGTCATCCTCTTCTCCTCTTGCCTTCAGTCTTTCCCAGAATCAGAGTCTTCTTCAAATGAATTGGCTCTTCTGATCAGGTAGCCAAAGTATTGGAGCTTCTTAAGCTTCAGCATCAGTCCTTCCAACGAATGNCTCTTGCCTTCAGTCTTTCCCAGAATCAGAGTCTTCTTCAAATGAATTGGCTCTTCTGATCAGGTAGCCAAAGTATTGGAGCTTCTTAAGCTTCAGCATCAGTCCTTCCAACGAATGTGCACGGTCGATTTCCTTTAGGATTGACTGGTTTGATCTCCTTGCAGTTCAAGGGACTTTAAAGAGTTTTCTCCAACACCATGATTTGAAAGCATCAAATCTGCAGCACTGAGCTGGAAAAAACATAGCTTTGAAAATACTGATTTTTGTTAGCAAAGTGGTGTCTCTGTTTTTTAATGTGCTGTCTTGCTTTGCATAGCTTTACTCCCAAGGAGCAACATCTTTTAATTTCATGGCTACAGTCACCATCCACAGTGATTTTGGGGCCCAAGAAAATAAAATATATCACTATTTCTACTTACTTTTCTCCCTTTTCTTTGCCATGAAGTGATGGCATGGGATGCCATGATCTTAGTTTTTTTAATGTTGAGTTTCAAGTCAGCTTTTTCATATTCCTCTTTCTCCTTCATCAAGGTGCTCTTTAGTTCCTCTTTACTTTCTGCTATTAGAGGGGTGTCATCTGCATATCTGAGGATTTTGATATTTCTCCTGGCAATATCAGGATTACAGCTTGTGATTCATCCATCTCAGCATTTTGCATGATGTACTCTGCATATAAGTTAAATAAGCAGGGTGACAATATACAAACCTGTACCCCTTTCCCAAGTTTGAGCCAGTCTATTGTTCCATGTCCATTTCTAACTATTGCTTCTTGACCTGCATACAAGCTTCTCGGGAGCTAGACAAGGTGATCTGGTGCATGCAGGCATGCTTAGTTTCTCAGTCATGTCCAACTCTTTCCAACCCTATGGGCCATGGCCTGCCAGGCACCTCTGTCCATGGGATTCTCCAGGGAAGAATAGTGCAATGTGTTCCTTTTCCTACTCCAATGGATATTCCTGACCCAGGGATTGAACTGGAGTCTCCCGTACCCCCTGCATTGGCCAGCTGATTCTTTTACCACTGAGCCACTTAGGTAGCCATTCCCTGGAGAATAGGAAGAGTTTATATATTCAAGCAGGGTTATTGATAAGGATCAAGGCCTGTGACAACCATTCTTCCTTCTTTTGCAAAGTTTCAAAAGAGTGAAATTGTTGAGAAGATTCCTTGGTCTTCCCATATTGATGAGTCTCTCTGGTCCCTTTAATCTTGCCCCAGGTGGTTTGTTACTGCTTCTCCCTTGATTACCAAATGTACTACCCTTTGGAACTCTGAAAAGGTCATGGAAGCTGGAGTTTTGCCTCCAAGAAATAGAGGACAAAAAAGCCTTTATGCCCAGGAACCCCACAGGGCTCTGTTCAGCATCACAATCAATTCTGCTCCCCTTCAAGAAACTAAAGACAAATTTGAGATTAAATCGTATGTCTGCTGCTTGAAGTGAAGTGAAGTCACTGTCCAACTCTTTGCGACCCCATAGACTGTAGCTTGCCAGGCTCCTCCGTCCATGGGATTTTCTAGGCAATAGTACTGGAGTGGATTGCCATTTCCTTCTCCAGGGGATCTTTCCAACCCAGGGTTCAAACCCGGGTCTCCCACATTGTAGACAGATGCTTTACCATCTGAGCCACCACGGAATTTACCATCCTTGTAATCCAATTTTCTGGTGATGGGTAGGGCTGTGTTACCTCCTTGTATTTTGTCCTTAGGCCAAACTATGGTAAGGGTAATGATGACCTCCTCCAGAAGGACTTATACCAGTATGCCATGTCTTCCAGGACGGCTGCAGTCAGTGACCCTGACCCTGTGGCTGGCCACTGTCAACCCACGCCTCCGCTGGAGACTTGCGAACACTCACAGGCAAGCCTGACTCAGTCTCTTATGCAGTCACTACTCCTTTCTCCTGGGTCCTGGTGCACACAAAGTATTATTTGTGCCTTCCGAGAGTCTCTGTTTGCCTAGTTCTGAGGAAGATCTATAATCAAATACCACTGGACTTCAAATTTCATTCAAAGACAGGCACAATAAAGAACAGACATGGTATAGACCTAACAGAAGGAAAAAATATTAAGAAGAGCTGGCAAGAATACACAGAAGAGCTATACAGAAAAGATCTTAATGACCCAGATAACCAGGATGGTGTGATCACTCCAGGGCCAGATATCCTGGAATGTGAAGTCAAGTGGGTCTTAAGAACCATCACTATGAACGAAGCTAGTGAACAAAGCTATATGATGAAATTCCAGGAAAGCTACTTCAAATCCCAAAAGATGATGCTGTGAAAGTGCTGCACTCAATATGCCAGTAAATTTGAAAAACTCAACAGTGGCCACAACTGGAAAAGGTCAGTTTTCATTCCAATTCCAAAGAAGGACAAGGACAAAGGATGTTAAAACTACTGCACAATTTCACTCATTTCACCTACTTTCAAGGTAATGCACCAAATCCTTCAATATAGGCTTCAGTAGTATGTGAACTGAGATCTTCCAGATGTTCAAGCCGGATATGGAAAAGGCACAGGAACCAGAGATCAAATTGGCAGCATTCACTGGATCATAGAAAAGGCAAGAGAATTCCAGAAAAACATCTATTGTTTCATTGACTGTGCTAAAGCCTTTGACTGTGTGGAACACAACAAACTGTGGGAGATTCTTAAAGAGAATCTTAAAAGGAATACCAGACCACCTTACCTGCCTCCTTAAAAAACTGTATGCAGGTCAAGAAGCAATAGTTAGAATTGGACATGGAACAACAGACTGGTTCAAAATTGGGAAATGAATACATCAAGGTTGTATATTGACATGCTGCTTATTTAACTTCTATTCGGAGTACATCATGCAAAATGCAGGAGTGGATGAAGCACAGGCTGGAATCAAGATTGCAGGGAGAAATATCAATAATCTCAGTTATGCAGATGACACCACCCTTATGGCAGAAAGTGAAGAGGAACTAGAGGCTCTTGATAAAGGTGAAAGAGGAGAGTGAAAAAGCTGGCCTAAAACTCAACCTCAACATCCAAGAAATGAAGATCATGGCATCTTGTCCCATCACTTCATGGCAAATAGATGTGGAAACAATGGAAATTGTGACAGATTTAATTTCTTGGGCTCCAAAATCACTGTGGATGGTGATTGCAGCCATGAAATTAAAAGATGTTTGCTCCTTGGAAGAAAACCTATCACATATCTAGACAGTGTATTAAAAAGCAAAGACATTGCTTTGCCAGCTAAAGTCCATATAGTCAAGGCTATGGCTTTTCCAGTAGTCAGGTATGTATATTAGAGCTGGACCATAGAGAAGGCTGAGCACTGAAGAATCTATGCTTTTGAACTGTGGTATTGGAGAACACTTCTTTTTTCAAACTGTATCCAGCTTTATTAAAGATGCTTTTCATAAACAATCATGGTATTTCAGGCAGGACATGGGCAGACAATCATTAACAGTATACAACTTTCAAACTCCCTTTTTCAATGGACTACCAAAATCACAAAGCCACTATAAAACCCAATGAAATCTTCATGTGATGCTCTGAACAGGGAAAGTTTAGAGTGAGGGTTNGGCAGACAATCATTAACAGTATACAACTTTCAAACTCCCTTTTTCAATGGACTACCAAAATCACAAAGCCACTATAAAACCCAATGAAATCTTCATGTGATGCTCTGAACAGGGAAAGTTTAGAGTGAGGGTTGACATTTCACATTTAGCATGTTGTTTAACAACTTTTCAGAAGCCAACTCCTACTTTCAGGGAATGGAAATGAAAATGGCAGAAGTATCACTCCGAAGAGCCACAGTCTAAAAAAAGGAACTGCTGCTCTTTTGAAGGACACCATCTCAATGGTGACACTAGAAAGTCCAGATTGCCTGACATACTGGTCATCAATTTTGGGGGGACATAGAGTTCAGGTGCCAACAGGTCTCTGGGTTTAAGGGAGTCAAGTCTGTGCTGAGGTGGAGAGGGAGAAGAAGACATAGAAACTAAATTTAAGTTTTTCCACACCACAAGGCATTTGTGCCAAGGTGGCTAATGTGTGTCAACATCAAGGAATCCTTCCTTCCTGGGAACCAAGAGAAAGTCTTTCAAAACTAGACGGGAAAGGTATTTTTCCCACATGTCAATTCAGCTTCGGAGACATTCTGTTAGTGATGTGCCCTTCCCCCAAAAAACAACAATGAAGTGTTCTGTGTGCTAACAACATAGCTTAAAAAAAAAAAAAAGTAAAACAAATTTCTGCATTTATATAAAACTTGATAAAAAATAGTATTTCAAACTGTACAGTCACCAGAAGTATACAGTTATCAAAAAACGCACACACTTGGTATCTCCAGCACCTTCAGCTTTCTGTGCCTGGTCTGTTTTGGCATCTCCATTTTCTGTAGGGTTATTCCCATCCTTGCCAGCATTAACTTTCCCCCTTTTCCCATTGGGTACCTTCTCTCCCTTCTTTGCAGGGGCCTTTTAAGGCTTGGGCTCTGGCTTTGGAGGAGCAGGTTTAGCAGATAACCTTGCAAATCTTCTCTGTGGTTCGTCCTTCACCTTGGCTTTGTCTCCTTTAGCATCCCCTTCAGCCTTTCTCTTAGGCATGGTGGCTGTGGTGGTGGGACATAGGCGCTAGACACGGGGATGCAGTGGCGCGTGGGCTTTAAGTCAATCCAGGGGTCGCTCTCACCTCTTCTTCACATCTATTCTTCTCATCTATTCTTACCTCTTCTTCTGCTCTTGAAGAAGACTTTTGAGAGTCCTTTGGACTGGAAGGAGATCCAATCAGTCCATCCTAAAGGAAACGAACTCTGAATGTTCAGTGGAAAGACTGATGCTGAAGCTGAAGCTCCAATACTTTGGCCACCTGATGCGAAGAGCCAGTTCAGTTCAGTTGAGCCGTTCAGTCGTGTCCGACTCTGCGACACCATGAATCGCAGCACGTCAGGCCTTCCTGTCCATCACCAACTCCCGGAGTTCACACAGACTCATCCATCCATCGAGTCAGTGATACCATCCAGCCATCTCATCCTAGGACGTCCCCTTCTCATCCTGCCCCCAATCCCTCCCAGCATCAGAGTCTTTTCCAATTAGTCAACTCTTCTCATGAGGTGGCCAANAGAAGCCAAATATATCATGTAATCACTAAGGGCTATGGAGATAAAACAGGCAGAGGGGAAAACAACTCAAGTAACTAAACATACATGGAGTCAGAAACAACACTAACTTGTTCTATATTTTTCATCTTTGTCTCTAATATAAGAAATCAGAGACTCTGTGGAACTGACATTGAGAAAATCATGCCCAGAATTATGTCTTTTTATTAGTCAATGCAGTGTTTAAGGTGGACATGGTGAGTTTTTAGCCACATCCTTAAAAAACACATTCTTTATGTATTTTACATGCAACCTTCTTTTTTAAATTTGAAATACAGTCCATGGGCTTGGAAAGAGTTGGACATGACTGAGGGACTAAGCACAGCACATAGTTGATTTACAATGGTGTTGTTTTGTTTTAACTGTTTATATGCAATCTTAACCCTGTTATTGATGATGGATTTGTTTTGCCCTGATGGCTATCTCTTTGTAGAATCTTAATAAGTTTGAGATTAGAAACAAAGACTTTCCTGAGATGCATGTGGTCTTAGTTCTTTTAGACATTTCTTATTGGGTGTTTTAAGTTATAGAAAAATAGCACATTAATTTTTTGAAAATGACAACATATCTTATTCAGGAATAACTCTGGAACTTCATGAAATAAGCTTATTTTCCCACTGTTAATTTTGCATGCCAAAATGCTCATATCATTAGTCATTTCTCTGAAATATATCCTTGCAATTTTTAACTGAACTACTTTTGCTTCACCCTCCTACAAGGGATCTTCCCAACCCAGGGAACAAACCCACGTCTTTTACAAGTCCTGCACTGACAGGTGTGTTTTTTACCAGTAGGCAGCAAATATCTTTCATTAAATTGTCCCCTTGCACATTGTGCCCATTCTTCACATTTGATCAGACTATCCTTTTCCTCCAAATATCCCTTTCTCCAGATGGCTTAGGGAAGACTTTTGAAGAACAAATCACTCATGGTGAGGCAAGTACTGGGTTGGCCAAAAGGTTTGTTTGTGCTTTTCCATAACATCTTGATGGATAAGTCTTCAGGGCCTGCGCTTGCTCCATCAGCTCGGACACTTACTTCTTAGAGTCCCTTGCATCTTTTTCTTAATTTGTCCATATTTACAAAAGAGAAAACAGTCCACCTTCTGCAGTGACAGGTTGTAGACCTGGCTCCCATAAGCAGAAGACACCAGGCTGGTGTACCTTTGCCTCTTTCTAGTCAGCAAACCACAGCGACCTGAACTGACCTGTATAGGCCTTTGAGGAGAAGGGTTACTTAATGAGGACAAGCACATGAAAGGAAATATCAATTGATAACAATTGTAGCTCTGGTTTCTCCAGCTCCAACCATGTGCCAAGCACAGGGCTAAGAGCTCTAAACAGATTAACTCTCATAGGAAGGCAGGGGTGGTGCATATCACCATTTCATAGTTGCAATTACTGGTTGTAGGCAAAGCCTCTTACAAACATAGGTGAGAAACATTATTACCTCAGCATCTAGCCTAGGCATATGAGACAACACATGCCACATGCCTTAGGCTGTGGGTACCATACTTTGTCCTGCAGAAACCACTGGAACTAGGGACTTTGGCTTCCCACTGGCAACCACTGAAGTTTAGTGTCTGTGTCTGTAGTACAGTTGGTCTGTTTATATCTTCTGAAGGGACCTAGAACATGGCTGCCATTCCTCCTATCTTGAAAGTAACGACTTGATCCTCCAACCACGCTATGAAGGCCTAGCAATGATAGATCAACCCTGATGGCAATGCCTGTGAGCCACCAGATGGTCATATCAAAGTGAAAGTGAGGGAGCAAATCAAGACAGTCTTTATGGCCAATGGTTATCAAATACAGTTAATCTTTCAATGATACACAACTCTGCTTAACTGTTTCAATAGCTCACCCTTACTTGTGTGGAAATGTCCAAATGAGTTCATACAACTTGCAGGTCCCTGTATGGTGTGTGTGTGCTCAGTTGCTCAGTCATGTTCAACTCCTTGCGACCCTATTACCACTAATTAAAGAAAATCANGTTATTGTCTGGCATTATCCCCTGACTTTTGACCCACAAGGAACCTTTCTGTGCATGTGTAGTATCTCCTTTAGGGGAGGGTGGAGAACCCGTAACTTTACTGAAACTTTGCCCATCTTTGTCCTTGCCATGACTTACCTTAAGGTGTTTATAAGAGACAAACACTATTTATCCTGTTTCTGTTGCTACTTCCATTTTGGAGGGAAAACAGGAGGCCGATTGTAAATGTTTTAACCAGAGCCTNCCTTAACTATACTGAAACTTTGCCCATCTTTGTCCTTGCCATGACTTACCTTAAGGTGTTTATAAGAGACAAACACTATTTATCCTGTTTCTGTTGCTACTTCCATTTTGGAGGGAAAACAGGAGGCCGATTGTAAATGTTTTAACCAGAGCCTACTTATCTCTTATCTCAGAAAATGCTAACAGTTTTAAGTATCCAGCCTGAAGCCCACTTCTTTGTGCCACATGAAATGTAAATAGGAGGCCAGTTGTAAATGTCTAACCTGGAGCCCATCTATCTCCTACATCAGTTAGGGAACTAAGATCCCACGTGCCATGTGGTGTGGCCAAAAGATTAAAAAAAAAAAGACATCACTTCCAGTTACTGGTTGTAGGCAAAGCTTCCTAAAAACATAGGTGAGAAACATTATTACCTCAGCATCTAGCCTAGGCATATGAGACAACACATACCACATGCCTTAGGCTGTGNGAAATTAAAAGACAGTTACTCCTTGGAAGAAACGTTATGACCAACCTAGATAGTATATTCAAAAGCAGAGGCATTACTTTGTCGACTAACGTCTGTCTAATCAAGGATATGGTTTTTCCTGTGGTCACGTATGGATGTGAGATTTGGACCATGAAGGCTGAGCACCGGAGAATTGATGCTTTTGAACTGTGGTGTTGGAGAAGACTCTTGAGAGTCCCTTGGACTGCAGGGAGATCCAACAAGTCCATTCTGAAGGAGATCAGCCTTGGGATTTCTTTGGAAGGAAAGATGCTAAAGCTGAAACTCCAGTATTTTGGCCACCTCATGAGAAAAATTGACTCATTGGAAAAGACTCTGATGCTGGGAGGGATTGGGGGCAGGAGGAGAAGGGGACGACCAAGGATGAGATGGCTGGATGGCATCACAGACTCGATGGACATGAATCTGACTGAACTCCAGGAGATGGTGATGAACAGGGAGGCCTGGGATATTGTGATTCATGGGGTCGCAAAGAGTTGGACACGACTGAGCGACTGAACTGAACTGAACTGAACTGAATTTTGACAAGGATGCTTAGAAAACAAAAGGAAGTAATTTCTTCAGCAATGGTGTTCAGAAACTGGTTATCCACATGCAAAAAACAAAACAAAACAAAAAAACCTGGACCCTTATCTTATACCATGCAAAAAGTTAAATCAAAATAGACTAGATATTTAAACATAAGACCTAAAACTGTAAAACTCTTAGAAGAAAACGTAGAGGAAAAATCTTCATGACACCAGTCTAGGAATGACTAATTGAATATGACATCAAAAACCCATGCAACAAAAGGTGAATAAGGTAAGTGGGTTTATAATAAGCTAAAAACCATGGGCACAGAAAAGGAACTAATCATCAGAGTAAAAAGGTAACTTATGGGTGAAAATATTTGCAAACCATGTATCTGATAAATGGTTGAAATCCATAGTATATAAGGCACTTCTACAACTCCACAACAACAAAATAATCCAATTAAAAAATGAGCAAAGAAATCTACAGTTCATTAAAAAAAAAAAAAGAATGGCTAACAGGTTCATGAAAAGATGTTCTGTATCACTAATCCTCAGAGAAATGCAAGTCAAATCAAAGTAAGATATCACTTCACACCTATTAGAATGACAATTGTAATTTTTAAAAATAAGTACTGGTGATAATATGGAGAAATCGGAACTCTTAGGTACTGTTGGTGGTTATGTGAGATGGTGCAACCACTATGGAAAACAGCATGAAGTATGCCTTATGGAATGTTATTCAACAATGACAAGGGAGGAAATCTTGCCATTCCTGACAACATAGACATCCCTGAGGGCATTGTGCTAAGTGAAGTCAGTCAGCCTGAGAAGGAGAAATGCTCTCTGGGAAGGAGAAATGCTCTATTATTCAACTTATATGATGGATCTAAGAGAGTCAAATTTGAGATTTCAAAGATTGAAGCATTATTAAAATGTGCTATACAATATGATAATAATACTTTTAAAAAGTTCCAGATAGACTATTCTTTTTCAGAAAATAATATACTGAGGTGAAATTCACACAACATAAAACTAACCCTTTTAAGGTGAAAAATGGCCACCTGATGCGAATAACTGACTCATTAGAAAAGACCCTGATGCTGGGAAAGATTGAAGGCAGGAGGAGAAGGGGATGACAGAGAATAAGATGGTTGTATGGCATCACCAACTTGATGGACATGAGTTTGAGCAAGCTCCTGGGGGTTGGTGATGGACAGGGAGCCTGGTGTGCTGCAGTCCATGGGGTCACGAAGACATGACTGAGCAACTGAACTGAACTGAAAGTGAAAAATTCAATGATATTGATACATTTCCAAAATGTTTTACAGCCTCCACATTTATGAAGTTCCAAAACATTTCCATTATGCTTATGCCAAAATAGAACTCACTAACATTATAGTTTTTCCCTATTCCCTCCTCCCCTCTGACCCTGGAAACCATCAACCTGTTTTTCTGTCTCTATAGATTTAACTATCCTTAATATTTCATATACCTGGAATTCTATGATATATGAGGGCTTTCCAGGAGGTACTAGTGGTAATGAACCAACCTGCCAATGCAGGAGACATAAGAGACATGGGTTCTATCCGTAGGTTGGGAAGATCCCCTGGAGGAGGGCATGGCAACCCACCCGTGTCCTTGCTTAGAGAAGCTCATGAACAAAGGAGCATAGCAGGTCATATAGTCCATGGGGTTGCAAAGAATCAGACAGGAGTGAAGTGACTTAGCACAGATGCACGATATGTAATCTTTTGTATCTGACTTCCTTCCCTTAGCATATGTTTTTGAAGTTTATTCACTTTGTAACATGCATCAGTACTTCCTTTACTTTGGTGACTGAATAACAGTCCATTGAACAATTTGCTGATGCATTCTTTTTTGATGGACATTTGGTCGGTTTCCATCTTTTAGCTATTGTGAATATAACTGCCATAAACATACAAGTAGGTGTACTTGTTTGGGTACCTGTGGATATATAATAGTGTAATTATGGGTTCATGTGGTCTTTGGATGTTTAACTTCTTGAGGAACTGCCAAAATGTTTTCCACAATATTGAACAATTTTACAGGACTGCCTTCACTACATGAAGATTCTATGTTCCCACATCCCTGCCAAACTTACTATTTTCTGGTCTTTTGGTTTTTAGTCATCCTAGTGTGACTGAAGCAGTATTTCCTTGTTATTTTTATTTGCGTTTTTTGTAACAGGGAATAGCTTTTACTGTTTTCTTTTCCTTGAGAACACTGCCCTTCCCCTGGCACCAGTGACATCATACTTACAGCACTGCTGCTGCTGCTGCGTCACTTCGGTCGTGTCTGACTCTGTGCGACCCCATAGATGGCAGCCCACCAGGCTCCCCCATCCCTGGGATTCTCCAGGCAAGAACACTGGAGTGCGCTAGGATCTCTCAATTCACTCCATCATGGAAGTGAACTGTACATCCCCTTAGGATGGTGTCCTCTGACCTGGAATCCACGGAAGCCACAGGGCCTGCCTTTGTCTGTTTGTCCAGGCTTGTCTTGGGTGCCTGATGTCCCCCCACTGCCCTCAAATGGTATCATGTGACTCCAGACTTCACTCACAGGCCCCTCCGCTATCACTTGGATGGTGAAGTTCCCATTTGCCTCTTTTGAATAGCTACAGATTGAACTTTCTAGGAGTCTCTTATCCTTATAAACCTGGCTGGTATATGTGACTTTCTCCCTAATTTTCAATGTCCGCACCCAGAAGCACCTGGTGCCCTCAAGCAGGCTCGAAGCCACCTCAGCCTACCAGCCTGAGGAAGGTCGCCACTGCCTCCATCTTGCAGGCTGATCTTTGACCTTACATACTGATGCTTGGAGCACTCCAAGCTCCTATTCATGCTCACTGTGTTTTTTCATTGTGCTTTTCAGGCATTCTCATATCGCCTTTGGACAAATATATGCTCAAGTCTCTTTCTTCTTAAATTGAGTAGTTTGTCTTTTTGTTGTTGACTAGTAAGATTTCTTTGTATGTTCTAGATACTGAAACCTTATGAGAAATGTAATTTGTATATGATTTTCTCCAGTTCTCTAAGTTTTCTTTCATCTTCTTGATAATGTCTTTTAACACATTAAAGTTTTTAATGTTTTATCTCTGTATTCTTTTGTTGCTTGGGCTTTCTTTGTCATTTGTAAAAAATCCATTACCAAGTCTGATGTCTTGAGGATTTTCATCTATATTTTCTCCTGTGTTTTATGGTTTTAGCTGTTGTATCTAGCTCATTTATCCATTCTGAGATTATTTTTGCATATGGTAAATGTTGGGTCTAATTTTATTCTTTTTAATGTTGATATCCAGTTTTCCCAACACCATTGGTAAAAGAGACTCTTCTTTCCCATATAGTCATCTTGGACCATGTCAGAAATCAACAGAGGGAATGGCAACCCACTCCAATGTTCTTGCCTGGAAAATCCCACGCACAGAGGAGCCTGATGGGCTACTGTTCATGGGGTCTCAAAGAGTCAGACATGCCTGAGCCACTGTCGCTTTCACTTTCATAGATGTACAAGTTTACTGATGCATTCTCAATTCCAGTCCATTGGTCTGTATGTTTATGTGTATCATTGCCACACTATTTTGGTTACTATAGCTTTGTAGAAAGTTTTGAGGTTGGGAAATTTGAAACCTCTGACTTTCTTCTCCATTTTCAAGATTGTTGGCTACTTAGAGCCCTGTTAAATTTCATATGACTTTAAGCACTGGATTTTCCAATTTTCCAAAAAAGGCCATTAGTGTTTGGACAAGGATTTCAATAAATCTGGCGATCATTTTGACATCTTAACAATAGTAAGTCTTCCAATCTATGAAAAGGGAGTGCCATGCCACTTATTTAAATCTTCTTTAATTTTTTCAGCAGCATTTCAAAATGTTTAATATGTATATCTTGTACCTCCTTGGTTAAGGCATTTCCTAGGTATTTTATTCTTTCTTAAATTATGACAAAATATACATAACACTTTAACCATATTTAGCATACAATTTAGTGGCATTAAATATAGACAATAACCACCACTGTTCATCTTCTGAATTTTTCATAACCTCAATCATATACTCTATACCATTAAACAATGATTCTCCATTAGGCCATCCTCTCCTCACTGAATGGTCTTGGCACAGGAAGCGTTTTGCTAGGACTGCCATCCATTGTGAGGTCACTTTCCCTGACATTTTTATAGCCTTTTCTCCCTGTGTCTTCACATGGTTTTCCCTCTGAACCCGTGTCCAAATTATCTTTACTTATAAAAACACCACTCATAGAAGGTTAGGGCCCACTCCAATGACCTAATTTTAATTTAATTACCCTTCCATTATGTTTCCTATCTAACACACTGGGAGTTAGGAGCTCGGCTTTTGAATTCTGGGAAGATATAATTGGACCCATAGGTTGCAACCTAGTCAAAAATCATTTGATGACAAATGCAAATATTTGTTATTGTTTTTTAGTTGCTGCTGCTGCTGCTAAGTTGCTTCAGTAGTGTCTGGCTCTGTGCAACCCCATAGACAGCAGCCCACCAGGCTTCAGTCTTGTCAACTCTGTGACCCCATGGACTGTATCATGTCAGGCTCACCTGTCCTTCACTATCACCTGGAGTTTGCTCAAACTCATGTCCGTTGAGTCAGTAATGTTATCTAACCATCTCTTCCTCTGCTGCCTCCTCCTTTGCCTTCAATCTTTTCTTGCATCAGGACAGGGTGGCCAAAGTATTGGAGCTTCAGTATCAATCCTTTAAATGAATATTCAGGTTTGATTTCTGTTTGGATTGACTGATTTGATCTCCTTGCAGTCCAAGGGACTTTCACGAGTCTTCTCCAGCACCATAATTCAAAAGTGTCAGTTCTTTACTGCTCAGTCTTCTTAATGGACCAACTCTCACATCTGTACATGACAACTGGAAGAACCATAGCTTTGACTGTACATAATTTTGTCAACAAAGCGATGTCTCTGCTTTTTAATACAATGTCTAGGTTTGTCTCTATTTTCTACCATTGTTCTACTTGTCTGTTTTCATGTCAGAACCATATTGTTTTATTTACTGTATTTGTGTTAGAAGTTTTGAAATCAGGAAATATGGGTTTTCCAAATTCTTCTCTGATTCTACCTATTCAGGATCCCCTGATATTCTGTATGAACTTTAGAAGGAATTTTTCTACTTCTGGAAAAAAAAAAAAAAGACACATTGTTAGGATTTTGATAGAGATTGTATTGAACCTGTAGTGATCTTTGAGCAATATTGTCATCTTAAAAATATTAAAATTTTCAGTCAATGAATATCTTTATTTTTGTCTCCATTTTTTTTTCTTCAGTGCTTTTAGATTTCAGTGTACAAGTCTTTCACTTCTTTGGTTGGATTTTTTCCAAGGTATTTTATTCTTTGAGTGCTATTTTAAATGAAATAATTTTAATAATTTAGATTATAATAATTTATTTTTCAGATTGTTTCAGATTCATGTTTTATTTTCCCTGTCCTAGCCCAGCAATCAGGTATTTCTTTAAGAAGCCCAGTTTTCCTTTAGGTGGAGAATGGATTTTAGGGAACAATTCTGGACTCTTGTAAGTGTGTTCATTGGTATTTGATGTTGCTGTTCCCAGACCTTATCAGTGAACAGAAGTCAGGAATTCAACACCATGGGGTTCATTCTGGTTTTCTCCTTTCCCTCTTGTTCCTGCTTTTTCTGATGGTGGGAAACCCGACTTCCATTTACTTANGGCTTCCCTGGTAGTTCAGTTGGTAAAGAATCTACCTGCAATGCAGGAGACCCTGGTTAGATTCCTGGGTCAGGGAGATCTGCTTGAGAAGGGATAGGCTACCCATTCCAGCATTCTTGGAGCTTCCTTGTGGCTCAGCTGGTAAAGAATCCACCTGCAGTGTGGGAGACCTGGGTTCGATTCCTGGGTTGGGAAGATCCCCTGGAGAAGGGAAAAGGTAACCACTTCAGTATGCTGGCCTGGAGAATTCCAAGGAGGTCCCAAAGAGTTGGACAGGGCTGAGTGAATTTCACTTTCACTTTATTACCTTTTGTAGCATAATTACTCTGGGTAGGGCTTCCAGTACTGTGTTGAATAGAAGCCAAAGCAGGCGTCCTTGCCTGTTTCTGATCTTACGGAAAAAAAGCTTTATGTTTTTCACTTTTAAGTATGATATTAGCTTGTCTTATTCATTTATTTATTTTTTACCATATAGTCTTTACTAAGTTAAGGAAGTTTCCATCTATCTCAGGTATGTAGAATGTATTTATTATGAATGGATATTAGGTTTTATCAGGTGTTTTTCCTACATCAATTGAGATCATCAGATTATTTCCCCCTTCATTTCACTGCTTTATTTCATTAAGTGTATAATAAATGTACATTACATCAGTTGATTTTCATGTATTGAACCTTCCTTACATTCCAAGAATAAATCTCACCTGGATATACTATATAATACTTGCAATATCCCATTTGCTTGTATTTTGTTGGGTTGTTTTTCATCTACATTTATGAGATATTGTTCTGGAATTACTTTTCTTGTGCTGTCTAACTGGTTTTGATGTAAGGGTAATGCTGGCCTCATGGAATAATTTAGGAAGTGTTTTTGCCTTTCCTATTTTTGAAAGAGTTTGAGAAGTAATAGTGTGTGTGTGTGTGTGTGTGTGTGTGTTTATTGGAATGTAATTGCTTTACAATGTTGTATTGGTTTCTGTTCTACAACAGTCTGAATCATTCATAAGTATACATATATCCCCTCCCTCTTGGGCCTCTCTCCCACCCCTGCCTTTCCACACCTCCAAGTTATCAAAGAGCACTAGACTGAGCTTCTTGTGTTATATAGCAAGAGAAGTATTAGTTCTAATTCCTTTTTAAATTATTTTAAATGTCATCAATGCTGCCATTGGGTCAGGGTATTTCTTTGGAGGCTTTTGATTATTGTCTTAATCTCTTTGTTTGTTAAAAATTTATTTATATTTTCTATTTGTTCTTAAGTCAGTTTTGGTGTTTTATATATTTCTACAAACTTTTCCATTTAATATATGTTTTTTAACTTGTTGGTATATAATTATTCATAGTATTCTCTAGCAATCCTTTTAACTTTCGTAAAGTTGGTAGTAACGTCCCAGTTTTCACATCTGACTTTAGGTGTTTGTGTCTTTCAGTTTTTCTTAGTCTGTGTAGGTAATGGTTGGTTAGTATTGTTGATCTTCCCAAAGGACCAACTTTTGATTTCAGTGACTATTGTTTTTATATTCTTTAGTTTGAACATAACTTTCTAAATGTAGCAATATACACAGATAATTTTACATACCTTATTTTCCCAAATAAACTCCTAGACTTTCCTCCCAGAGTATTAGTAATCACTAGACTTAATTAGGACAGACAAACTCAGTAATTTAAAAATAAAGTCTATTCAAGTCCATCTGGAATCAAGAAACCGAGATCCCACATTGGAGATTTCAAGATAGCATCTTCAAGACCACTATCAAGCTGAGGAAGCTGGCCAGGGGCAAGTAAAAACAATACAAAACTTTCCTATTATTTTTAATTTTTCTTCTTGATTCAACATTCACTTGACTGCTATAAACTTTTGTTTTCCAGAGTTCTGACCAAGTAGATTCTGATTATTGCTTATTTTTAATCTTTTTGTGAAGGAACAAGAGTTTGGAGCTTCCTACTCCATCTGGTTGCTGAGCTCATACTTCCAGATTTATCTTTAATCTTGGAAGCTAATTCTATGAGAGTAATAATCAGTTTTGGCTTCAATGTTCAGCTAGTTTAAAAAACTAGGTTTTTTTTTTTTCAACATTTAGCAAAAATATGTATTCACTGTACCTTAATATGAACATTGTAAGCTGTTCATTCTTGCCATAGACTTTATTTATCCCTATTTTTCTGAAACATAAATATGAGGAGTATTAATAAGGCTGTGTAGCTTACCTTTTGGAGAAATCGATGTTATTGTTCTTGACTATCTGCAATGTTTACTTATTTATGAACCCTGAGAAACAAACTTTCTTAAAAGTTTTATAACCAGGATCTGCCAGTTAGCACATAGATCAATTTAACAATGTCCAAAGTCAGATTAAAATGCCCTTAATTTGACAACGTATTCATTTCCAGCATAGAGATTTTAAGAAGAATGTTTTAAAATGGAAAATGTTTTAAAAATAATCTCCTTGAATTCAAACCCAATATAGCTACTAAGACCTACAAACAAGAAACAGTCTGTCTTTTAACTTAGTTACACTTACAGACAAAAAACCCCCACCTTATTTGAATTTATAATATATAGCAGCATTCTAAAATTAAACTGTAGCAGTACGCCCATTCTTCAGAGTTCACAGACAGGTCCTGCCTCTTATTAAGTTGATTTGGACTTGAATAATTCCTTACTCATCTCTTCTATTTCTTCACTATTTTGCATGCATTTACATCAAGCAATAAGTAATACAAGTATATATTTCAGTGATACCCAAATAAATTTCATTACATTATAGAGTATACTTGTTTCAACTGAAAATACCTTTTCCATCAAATAAACCGGATAGGTTTCTAGGCCATTGTACTGGTCCTCTGACTCCTCTTTCTAATCTACCACCATAGAAAAGCCTTGACTCTATAGGATGGGAACATAACATTATTACATCTCTTTCTACTTCAAAGATAACTTATATGCTTTTAAGATCCTGAAACTATAAAACATTAGTGCCCCTAATCCCTTAGGAAATGAATGATCATTTGAAACATCTTAACTTAAAGACTAAGAAACTGAGGATCTGTGAGGTGTGTTGACTTTTTCAGGGTCACATAATGAGTCAGCATAATGAGAACATTAGGATTAAATGCTGAAATGAATACTGTAGATAACAGTTACACAAAAGGCAGAAATGGAAAGGATTTGAATTATTTGAAGGCTAGTGAATATTACATAGCACTTAAACTTTCACAGCACAGAAAAATATAGGAAAGTATTTAAAATAGGGACACCACAATCCATAAAAGGGTATCGGTAGCTTGTTTTCAACCAAGACCTACTTGGCCTAGAAAGTATGTCTTGGAAAAGGTAAGGAATTAACACTTACAAATTTCTGTTTTGTACAACATCTGTTTTCTCATTGTTAAAAATCAATCCAAGAATCTAGTGCCATTAAGTCTGTCTAACTCTGATTTCCATGTGACTTCCACCATTGCACACTGCTTTCCAAGAGGCCGAGAAACAGAGTTATTAAATCAATCTATATTTGGGGAGGGGGGATTCAAAGACAGTGTCCAGCAGGTAGTTTTAATGCTAAGGCCAGCGATAAGCTGTTCGGGACAACCATGCCATGGTTAACTTCTATGACATTTAAAAAATTTTGCTTTCATTATAAATAAATTTCAGTCATATAATAAAGGGCAGTGAAAGTGTTAGTGAAAGTGAAAGTGTTAGTCGCTCAGTTGTGTCCGACATTTTGCAACCCCATGGACTGTAGCCCACCAGGCTCCTCTGACCATGAAATTCTCCAGGCAAGAATAGCAGAGTGGATAGTTATTTCCTTCTCCAGAGGATCTTCCCAATCCAGGGATTGAACTCACACCTCTTGCATTGCAGACAGATTGTTTTACCATCTTCATAGCGTAAATACTCTGAGTAGGACTTCCAGTACTATGTTGAATAGAAGTGGCAAAAGTGGGCATCCTTGCTTGTTCCCAATCTTAGGGAAAATAAACTTTTTGTTTTTCACCTTTAAGTATGATATTAGCTTTTTTTTTTTCTTCAACCGCATGATCTTTATTAAGTTTAAGAAGTTTCCATCTACCTCAGGCATGTCCATCCATAATAAATACATTCATATTCATAGTAATACATTCACATTCATAATTAAAAAAAGGACAGAGATTAATATAAAAATAACTCAAGTTCACCTCTCTGACTTAGAAATGTTAATGTTTATCTGTATTTGTTTCATGTTATTTCTGTTTGTAGGAATAGAAGTTTCAGGTGCAGTTGAAGCTGTTCTTCCTTCCATTTCTCCAGAAGTAACCATTTTACTGAGGTTGGTGTGTGCCCTTCTGTAGCTGTTTTATTCTTTGCAACATATACTTATGTCTATAAAAATGTCTATCCTCCTACTATGTGGGACACCTGGATTTGATCTCTGGGTTGAGAAGATCCCTTGGAGAAGGGAAGGGCTACCCACTCCAGTATTCTGGCCTAGAGAATTCCATGAACAGAGGGGGCTATGGTCTCTTGTACTGGACTGGTGGGCTACAGTCCGTAGGGTTGCAAAGAGTTGGACATGACTGAGAGACTTTCACTTTTATTTATTTTTTTAAATCTAGTTCATTTTATGTGCTTTTTAAATGTTCTTGACTGACATTGAACAATATGCCCTTTTGCAGCTTTTCAAAGTGTTATGTTTGTGACATATCAATGTTGATATACTTATGTATAATTTATTTATCTGTGGTTCATTTAACTTGTTATTTTAAACTGATGGGTTGAGAGAATAGCAACAACTTAATTATTTTTCCTCCACTGGTAGACATTTTAATTTCCTATAATTATTTCCTATTATCAAGAGTTCTAAAAAGAACGCTGTGTTACATGTCTCCTTGTGCAAATGTTTGAGAATCTAAGGTAACTAACAGTGACATTATTGGATTATAAGCTGCTGATGCTGCTAAGTTGCATCAGTCCTGTCCTACTCTGTGCGACCCCACAGATGGCAGCTCAACAGGCTCTTCTGTCCCTGGGATTCTCCAGGCAAGAATACAGGAGTGGGTTGCCATTTCCTTCTCTGATGCGTGAAAGTGAAAAGTGAAAGTGAAGTTGCTCAGTCGTGTCCGACTCTTAGCCACTCCATGGGCTGTAGCCTACCAGGCTCCTCCGTGAGTGGGGTGCCATTGCCTTCTCTGTGGATTATAAGGTATGTACTTAAAATTTATGAGATATTGCTTCAAGTCTCTTCAAAATGGCTGTGCCTTTTGAGTGCCATGCTAAACAAGTATTCGAATGTACTTGTCAAATTTGCCAGCTACTTGCATTCCAGATCATCATTTAGAGCCTGGCAGAAGACAAGCCACATTTTCCAGGTGGAAAGGACACTGTGTTCTTTGCCATCCTTGGTTTTTTTTCCTGTCTGAACAGTGCAACTACTTAAGTTAGAGCACTTAGTCATGTCCGATTCTTCATGACCCCATGGACTACAGCATGTCAGGCTTGCCTGTCCCTCCCCATCTCCCAGAGTTTGCCCAAATTCATGTCCATTGCATCAGTGATGTCATCCAACCATCTCATCCTCTGCTGCTCTCTTCTCCTTCTGCCTTCAGTCTTTCCCAGCATCAGAGTCCTTTCCATTGAGTTGGCTGTTTTCATCACGTAGCCAAAGTATTGGAGCTTCAACTGCAGCATCAGTCCTTCCAATGAGCATTCAGGGTTCGTTTCCTCCAAAATTTACTGGTTTGATCTCCTTGCTTTCCAAGGGACTCTCAAGAGTCTTCTCCAGCACCACCATTTGAAAACATCAGTTCTTTGTTGCTCTACCTTCTTCATGGTCCAGCTCTCACAATCCTATGTGACTAGTGGAAAGACCACAGCCTCGACTATACTGACCTTTGTCAGTGATGTCTTTGATTTTTAACAAACTGTCTATGTTTGTCATGGCTTTCCTGCCAAGAAGCAGTTGTTTTCTAATTTCAATGCTATAGTCACCATTTGCAGTGATTTTAGAACACAAGAAGAAGAAATTTGTCACTGTTTCCACCTTTCCCCCTTCTTTTTGCCATGAAGTGATGGGACTGGATGCCACGATCTTAGTTATTAAATATTTAGTTCTAAGCCAGCTTTTTACTCTCCTCCTTCATCCTCATCAAGAGGTTCCTTAGTTCTTCACTTTCTGCCTTTAGAGTGGCATCATCCACACATCTAAGACTGCTGATATTTCTCCTGGCAATCTTGATTCCAGCTTGTAACTTATCTGACCCAGCATTTCTTATAATGTGCTCTGTATATACGTCAAATGAACAGTGTGACGATAAACAGCCTGTCTATTGTTCCTATTTGAATCTCTTTGCTTTTCCTGTTCCCAAAATAAGGGAACATGGCTGTGTTCCTTGAATAATTGCTACATATAGGTCCCATGAACACCTGTGATAATCTGCAATCAAATATTTAAATGTCTTTGAAAAATTGATAAAGATTACTGGGCTATAGCCCTACTGTTTGAATTGACCAACAGGCAAAATGTAGGGGCCATTTGAGTGGACTGCTGCTGCTGCTGCTGCTACTAAGTCGCTTCAGTCATGTCCGAGTCTGTGAGACACCATAGATGGCAGCTCACCAGGGTCCCCCGTCCCTGGGATTCTCCAGGCAAGAACACTGGAGTGGGTTGCCATTTCCTTCTCCAATTGAGTGGACTAATTGGTATTCAATTCACATACTAAAGAGACTAAAATATGTGAATTGCACAAATATACCAGGAATCCTTTAGGCATTGGAGGTTTGCTAATCAGAGGGCAAAATCCATTCTAGCATCAAGTATCAGTGTCTCATTACCCCAACTTTATCCTAGACAGATGATGCAAAATGGGTCATACTGATGGCTATTAGAGGCAAACTCTATCACAACTAGTTAATTCTGATTGCATTCCTGCTCAACAAATCATATCTTTACTCTTTCAACCAACTAAGCTCTTGCCTATTAAAGGAAATTGAATTGTGTTTGAGCCACATAATCTGGAAGAAGTAAACCTTCTTTTCCATACCTGATCCATCAGCTCTTATTAGGTAGTATGAGAACTGAAGACATACAGTTGTGGTCACTCTCAGGAGAGCTAGAATCAGGCTCTACCACACACAGTCACTTGTGTCAGTAAGAAGAATGAGTCTCCCCCAGGGGGCTGCAGCAGTGTTCAGGGTGAATGATTTAGTGAAAAGAACCTGGTCTGACTTTTGGCCCTTTTATTCCCTTATCAGGACAGTCCATTGCAGTGAACTCCTTGTCTGGCTATCAGCGGCCACTCTGATAACAGGTGGTTCCCTTTG
This sequence comes from Neotragus pygmaeus, assembly GCA_006410875.1. NCBI lineage: Eukaryota > Metazoa > Chordata > Mammalia > Artiodactyla > Bovidae > Neotragus > Neotragus pygmaeus. The sequence continues at coordinate 119,786 of SJYV01005992.1, read as the reverse complement.
ATTACTGTGTTATTCCAGAGATGACTTTGGGAAGGAATGGGGAGATAATAACTCAGATTTCCAATTTAAAACACTCTCCAGTATGTCTGTATCTTTCCTATGCTGCTGCTGCTAAGTCCCACCAGGCACCCCCCCCACCCCCACCCCGTCCCTGGGATTCTCCAGGCAAGAACACTGGAGTGGGTTGCCATTTCCTTCCGCATGAAAGTGAAAAGTGAGAGTGAAGTCACTCAGTCGTGTCCGACTCCTAGCGACCCCATGGACTGCAGCCTACCAGGCTCCTCCGTCCATGGGATTTGCCAAGCAAGAGTACTGGAGTGGGATGCCATTGCCTCAGGTACTTTTAATCTATAGCAGATTAACATGCAAATAAAGTAACTGTACGTCTTATTTTATTTGGTTGTTTTGTATCAGTTTCATCTTTCTTTTGCCACACTGGATCTTTCTTGTGGTGTATGGACTTTCTCTTGGCTCTGGAACACTTGCTCTCTAGTATGGCTCATGGGCTTAGTTGCCCCACAAGATGTGGGATCTTAGTTCTCCGACCAGGAATTGAACCAGAGTCTGCTGCATTGGAAGGTAAACTCTTAACCACTGGGCCACCAGGGAAGTCCTCCTCAGTTCCATTTTTTAGAAAGCCATTATAGTTTAATAAGTGCAAATCTTTGCCGCCTATTTCATTGAATAATAGATATTCATCATAAGGCTTACAAGTACTCTGTTTGTAAGACACTGGTTTCCAATAGTTTTGTCTTGGCACATAATGCTTCAGTAAATATTTCGTGCATAAATCTTGGTCTTCTTTTCAGACTGCTTCTTCATTCATTATGTGTATATCGTATCTATTATGTGCCAAATACTGTTCTTAGTGCTTTCGATATATTAGTAACAAGTATTGAAAGGGGACGCTAGGATTTCAGAAATCCTAAATGTTTCAGTTTTCTTCATGAATATTGGCAAATGTGTACCCATAGTTTAAAGTCACACATGACCTACAAGCACCAAACATTTTGAGGGTTGGTCTTTGATCTGTGGGAAATTGAGATACCAAGCCTCATCTTTTCTTTGCTCCAGAGTTCAAAATATTAGAAAATACTTAAAACGAAACAAAACAAAACAAAAACTGATAGCCAAATAAAGTGTAGTAATATCGGCTTTACTGAGATAAAATGACTGCAGAGCATAACTGTAACCTGAGGTCCACACTGCCTATTTCTAGTCCCAATCCATTGAAAGAACATGCCTAAGAAGAGGCTTCTGAGGATGCGGGATCAGAAAACAGGGATCCCTCCCTAGCCTTAGGATAGGCCAAAAGGTAAGGACCATGGCAGTTCCACTTACCCATGAAACAGGTAACAGAAGATGGGGTGCAACTTGTGCACAGAAATCCTGTGTATTCTTAAGTAGGGTCCTGGGCATGTCAGGCTCTCTCTGCCAGATTTCCTATACTACTTTCCAACTTCCTCCCCTCAGAGAAAGTGAATAACTGGACTTATCTTCTAAAAGACAGGTGATAGTGAGAATTTAATGGTACTTCTTTGGTGAATATTCTATGAGAGCTATAGACAGTAGTATGTTTTCTCAGGAAAAGCAGGATATAGAAAGCTTTGATTCCTGGTCACTTACTAAGTATGTAACATTAGACATTAGAAAAACTACTTAAATTATCCAAACCTCAAAGAGTGAGGACATAATACCATCTCATAGGATTATTGTATAAATTAAAGGAAGTATTATTGCTGAGTAACTTTTCCTCCCTATGGAGTTGTTAATTCACTGACAGGGAAAAAATGTCAAACAGTTGTTTAATCTAATATTACTACTTCATTGACTATTACAGCTATAGAGGTCATAGTGGTGAAATTAGAAGAAATTCTGTATAGACATTCTCATTATTAAGCCAGAATTTATTGAACATATGACTCTTCCAATCCCGATTTACATAAATCAGCCATACATAACTGTGCACGTATGCTCTATAGTCTTACACTAATATGAACTAGCTTATTTTATTTATAAGTAAGATTAACAGATTTCTTACCTGGTAGGGTTTGGAGGTGTGTTTTAGCTATTGATTTCAGCAGTTGTATCTGTTCTTGTATGTACAATCTTATATACCCATCAGCAAGAAACAGAGGTTCTCATCCTTGACAATACTTGTTTTCCTTTGTTCTGACTCTGGCCAACACTTTGTCATGGTTCTGATTTGTACTTACCTAAAAACTAAAAATTTTGAGACATTAGCACAACTTCTTTGGGAAAATGTCTGTCTCAGTATTTTGCCAATTTTGAAATTTGATTATCATTTTTTGTTGTTGTTGAGTGCTAGGAGTTCTTTATCTGGATACTAGTCTCTTTATGAAATATATGACTTGCAAACATTCTTCCACAGTTTTTGTTGTCTTTTCAGTCTCCTATTAGTTTTTTCTGATGCACAAAAGTTTTGAGTTTTTATGAGGCATAATTTAATTTTTCTATTGTTTATCCTTTTGATGTCATATCTAAGAAATCACTGTCAAATTGAAGGTTATAAAGCTTTATAGATTCAGCTTTTATATTTAGCTCTCTACTCATGGAGGGGAGAGCCTGGTAGGCTACACCCCATGGGGTCACAAAGAGTTGGACACGACTGAGCAACTTCACTTTCACTTTCAAATTTTTGCATATGATTTGAAGTAAGGGCCTTTTGCACATGATGTGAAGTAAGGGCCCAACTTTGCTCTTTTTCAAGTGGATATTCAGTTATCTAAACATCTTTTGTTGAAGAGGCTGTTCTTTACTGATTGTATCACTTTGGCACCCTCATTAAAATATAATAATAAAGTAAATAGTAATACAGTTCAGCGTGAACAACTTAATGAGTGGACACTGATCCTCAGCATAGCAGAAAATTTGCTTATAACTTTACAGTTGGCCCCATGTGTCTGTGGTTTCACATCTGGGAATTCAAACAATCTCAGACTATGAAGAACTATAGTATTTATTGACAAAAATCCATGTGTAAGTGGACTAACACAGTTCAAACCCATATTATCAACTGTATATAGAAGGGTTAATTGGAAACTTCATTCCATTTCATTGGTCTATTCTTATGCCACTACTACACTGTTTGACTATTGTACATTAGTAGTAAGTTTAGAAATTAGGTAGTGTGAGTCCCCTGATGTAGTTCTTATTTTCTGATAATGTTTTGACTGTTCATATCAGAACCCCTTGGAATTTCATACAAATTCTAGGATTGGGTTTCACAGTTTTACAAAAGGCGTCATTGGAATTTTGATAGGAATTGCATTGAATCTATAGATTGCTTTGGGAAATACTGAATCATAGCAATCTTCTGTCTTCCAGTTCATACATATGGAATGTATTTGTATTTGTTTTTATTTATTTCTTTTAGCAATGTTTGTAGTTTTCAGTGTACAAATCTTGAACCTTCCTGTCTGAATTTATTCCTGGCATTTATTCTTTATGATGCTATCACAAATGAAATTGCTTTATAAATTTCCTTATTGGATTATTTATTTCTAGCATATAGTGACGCAGCTCATTTTAAAGTGTTGATCTTATACCCTGCACTTTTCTGAATTCATTTACTAACCCTAACTTTTTGTGTGTATGTGTGAATTTTGGGCCATTTTATTTATAAAAGACCATGTTATCTACAAATAGAATTTTTTCTTATTGCTTTCCAATGTGGATAGCTTTTATTTCTTTTACTTGTTTAATTGCTGTATCTAGAATTTTCAGTAGAACATTGAATAGAATGGCAAAACAGACATTATTTTATTTTCCCTGGTTTTAGGAAAAAAGTTTTCACTTTTCCACCATTGAGCATGACAGAAGCTCTGCATATTTGTAAATGTCTTTTATCATGTTGAAGAAGTTAACTTCTATTTTTCTTCATTTTTTAAATCATAAAAGGTAATGGACTTTGTCCAATGCATTGTATGCATTAATAAAAATTATCATGTGTTTTTCTTCATTCATTTCAACAGTTTGGCATGTAACATTGATTCATTTTCATATGTTGAAACCTTCTTTTATTCTTAGGATTAATCTCACTTGATCATGATATAATCCTTTNCCCCTTGGAATTTCATACAAATTCTAGGATTGGGTTTCACAGTTTTACAAAAGGCGTCATTGGAATTTTGATAGGAATTGCATTGAATCTATAGATTGCTTTGGGAAATACTGAATCATAGCAATCTTCTGTCTTCCAGTTCATACATATGGAATGTATTTGTATTTGTTTTTATTTATTTCTTTTAGCAATGTTTGTAGTTTTCAGTGTACAAATCTTGAACCTTCCTGTCTGAATTTATTCCTGGCATTTATTCTTTATGATGCTATCACAAATGAAATTGCTTTATAAATTTCCTTATTGGATTATTTATTTCTAGCATATAGTGACGCAGCTCATTTTAAAGTGTTGATCTTATACCCTGCACTTTTCTGAATTCATTTACTAACCCTAACTTTTTGTGTGTATGTGTGAATTTTGGGCCATTTTATTTATAAAAGACCATGTTATCTACAAATAGAATTTTTTCTTATTGCTTTCCAATGTGGATAGCTTTTATTTCTTTTACTTGTTTAATTGCTGTATCTAGAATTTTCAGTAGAACATTGAATAGAATGGCAAAACAGACATTATTTTATTTTCCCTGGTTTTAGGAAAAAAGTTTTCACTTTTCCACCATTGAGCATGACAGAAGCTCTGCATATTTGTAAATGTCTTTTATCATGTTGAAGAAGTTAACTTCTATTTTTCTTCATTTTTTAAATCATAAAAGGTAATGGACTTTGTCCAATGCATTGTATGCATTAATAAAAATTATCATGTGTTTTTCTTCATTCATTTCAACAGTTTGGCATGTAACATTGATTCATTTTCATATGTTGAAACCTTCTTTTATTCTTAGGATTAATCTCACTTGATCATGATATAATCCTTTCAATATGCTGCTAGACTCTGTTTGCTAGTATATTTAAAGTATTTTATTGTCTATTTACAAAAGGGACACTGGACTGTATGAAGCATTTGACTAGCTTTAGTATCAGAAATTTGTTTATATCATAGAATGAGTTAGAAATGGTAGCCCTTATTCTATTTATGGAAGAGTTTTAAGGGTTGGTCTTAATTCTTCTTTAAATATTTGACAGACTGGTCCTGAACATTTTTAGAGGAGGTATTGAGTCAATCTTACACTTCAATCACATTGAATTGAAGAGATTGTTGTGAGGTAGGGATGGTGTGATAGGGATCCAATTTCATTCTTTTGCAGATAGATATCCAGTTATCCTTGAACCAATTCTTGAAGAGACTATTCTACCTTTTATGTAACATTTTATCCCATAAGGATGCCCAACATTCAAGGCATCTTATCTGTACAACTGTGATTCCCAAACCAAGTAAGTCTCCCATCACATAATTTTCTGTCAAAGCCTTGTCCAACCTTTTCCTGAAGAAAGACTCAGGCACGTCTTTGGTCCTTCCTGCTGCTACAGATGTCTTCAGAGAACTTGAGATGAACGATGACCTTTGCCATGCTATTCTCCCCCAAACTGCAGAGAAGGCTAAGGTGTTTTCAAGCCACATACTCCCTCTCCTTTTGCCACCTCTCAGACATACACAATATTTCTTGTACCTTTGGTTTTGTTTTATCTTAAAATGCTAGTCACTCATTCATGACCGACTCTTTGTGACCCCCATGATTTGTAGCCTGCCAGGCTTCTCTGTCCATGGAATTCTCCAGGCAAGAATTGTGGAGTGGGTTGCCATTCCATTCTCCAGGGAATCTTCCTGACCCAAGGGTTGAACTTGGCTCTCCTGCATCACAGGCAGATTCTTTACCATCTGAGCCACCGGAGAAGCCTGATTTATCCTAACTATTCTACTAACATCATAAAAATTCTCTTTCCATCTTAAAATTTCATACTACAGTAGAATTTTCATTTGAGGCCCCTAAACACTGGCTGAGAGAATAGAATATGGGGGGTAACCATGTTGCAGTGAAAAGGAAAAAAAGAAAAGAGGAATGAGTTTTTTTCTTTTCCTTTCCTGAGAACAAAGAAGATAAAGAGAACAGTGAGCAAACCTAAGCATTCCTAGTTTTTCTTTAACTGCTCCTAACTCTGCATGTCTGTAACTAAGTTTGCTTTTCTGCCCCCTTATTGTGCAGGAGCTACACTTCACACCTATTTCCCTTTGACTTTGTGCTAAATACATTCTGTGTCTAGTGTTTACCCTTACAACACCCACCCTTCCCCTTGTAGTTAAATATCAGAAAGTAGGCTGCAGAACCATGAGCTGCCAGTGTCAACTGCTGGGTTACTTACCCCAGCCTATGATTGTCTATGAAACAAAGCAAGAGGAAGAAATCAAGATCACAACCCCTCTGTTCCTCATCACCAGCTCTTGACCAGGAGCTTTCATCTTGTATATGCCCATAGACTCCTCCCAGAGTGGGGACACAGTTCTTGAGACATGACCCTACTGCATTCCCTTCTCTGCCAGCTGAGAATTAAAGCCACCTTACTATTTCCTCCAAACTTTGTCTCTGTATTTTTTATTCAGCCTCTGTGGGCAGAGAAAGCCATGATTTTGGCTAGCAACAGCCACATGTTTACTCCAAAGCTTCGTCCTTTTGATTTGAGCCCATACTTTGGCTTCTGCATATAGCCTCTAAGATATAAATAATTGCCTTGACCATCCAAAGTCTCCAACAGCATCTTTCCTGTCTCCTCACCAAATGCCTCTTCAAGCCAAGGCCAGAACATAGCTTGCTTTGTTTAGGATCATAAATAAGACTTTCTCTCACCCATAGGTCAATTCTCTTTGTTACTGACAGTGCTAGTTAGAGCCACACTTGATAACTCAAACCATCAGTGAAAGATCAGACCAAATGGTCCTGGAACCTGGTGCCTGGGCTCCCTGATTCTTTCCAACTTGAGATTTAATACAGCTTTTCTAAAATTGTCATCTCCCTTTCTTTCGCTTCCTGGTCCCTTTGGCTTGGTAATGAGTGGATTCAGTATCTTTCTTGGCCTTGACGGGCTCTCTCCATAGACACAAAGGCAGAAGGGCAAGCTCTGTTTAGGGCTTAAATATAGGTTAACTCAATCTTAGCATTTTATCAGAGTTCTTCATAAAATTGTACAGGTATCAATATTTTAGTAAAATGTTTTCTATTTCTTTTGATAACTTCAAAATTGTAGAAGAATGTATGGGGAGTTTTGAACGAGTGTGGGGAGTTTTGAACGAGTGTGGGGAGTTTTTGAATGTATGAGCCACAAGTGCTCCCCTAGTGGCTCAGCTGGTAAAGAATCTGCCTGCAATGTAGGAGACCTGGGTTCAGTCCCTGGGTTGGGAGATTCCCCTGGAGAAGGGAAAGGCTACCCATTCCAGTCCTGTGGCCTAGAAAATTCCATGGGCTACAGTCCATAGGGTTGCAAAGAGTCAGACACGACTGAATGACTTTCACTTTCATGGGTAGTTTTAGGTCAAATTTGGGGAAATTAATTGGTTATCTGGCTATAACATCATTGTAATATTCCTCAAATTCAAGGCTTTTAGATTTTCAGGGGAAATATTTTACAAGCCATTATTGGTGCTTTTGGCCTAGAGAAAATTGAAAAACAAAAATAAAGACAAAAAAAAACAGGCTTGATCAAGCATGATAATTATAATGCAAAAATATAAAAATGTGTATATATAAATATGAGTGTATATCTGCAGATTTAAAATTTAATTCTGTTAAAGTTTAGTCAAGGCTATGGTTTTTTCTGTGGTCATGTATGGATGTGAGAGTTGGACTGTGAAGAAGGCTGAGGGCCGAAGAATTGATGCTTTTGAACTGTGGTGTTGGAGAAGACTCTTGAGAGCCCCTTGGACTGCAAGGAGATCCAACCAGTCCATTCTGAAGGAGATCAGCTCTGGGATTTCTTTGGAAGGAATGATGCTAAAGCTGAAACTCCAGTACTTTGTCCACGTCATGCAAAGAGTTGGCTCATTGGAAAAGACTGATGCTGGGAGGGATTGGGGGCAGGAGGAGACGGGGACGACAGAGGATGAGATGGCTGGATGGCATCACTGACTCGATGGACGTGAGTCTGAGTAAACTCTGGGAGATGATAATGAACAGGGAGGCCTGGCGTGCTGCTATTCATGGGGTCACAAAGAGTCGGACACAACTGAGTGACTGAACTGAACTGAAAGAAACCAATTCTCTAGAGGTAGTCTTAATATTTATAAGAGATGTGATAGGAATTTAGCAAAAAGCAATCACCATTGAGGACATTTTTATCAGATGCCCAAAATATGAACTTGAAACTTATCTAAAATATGCTCAAAGAAATCTGATGAATAAGGAGTATAAAGATGTTCCTTTGGGAAATAAGAAATGAAGATTACATATGACTGAAGAAGGCAGAGTCAGCTACTATGGAAGCACCAAAGAAAGGGACACTGATCTAAAGAGAAGGCAATTTGAAGACAGTGGGGTTGTCATCACCTCCTGTGGAAATAAACCGCAGTTAGGAGCAATGATCTGGGAGGAGCAAAATAAACCAGAGTCAACAAATATGTACAAACAAATATTGTAGCTTGGTAAAAAAAACTGCATTTTTTAAAATTGAAATATAATTGTTTTACAGTGTTGTATTACAATGTTTCTGCTGTGCCTGAATGTGCATGCTAAATTGCTTCAGTTGTGTCTGACTCTTGTGACCCTTTGGACTGTAACCTGCTAGGCTCCTTTGTCCATGGGATTTCCCAGGCAAGAATACTGGAGGGGGTTTTCATGCCCTCCTCCAGAGGATCTTTCAGACCCAGGGATCAAATCTGGGTCTTCTGCACTGACAGGCAGATTCTTGACCATTATAGCAACCTAAGAAGCCATTTCTGCTGTACAAAGAAGAAAATCAGCCATCTGCATGTATATATCCTTTCCCTTTTGAGCCACTCTCTTACCCACCATCCCAACCCCTCTAGGTCATTATAGAGAACTGAGTGAGCTTCCTGTGCTTTACAGCAGCTCTTCCATTAGCTATCTGTCTTATACATGGTAGTGTATATATGTCAATCCCAATCTCCCAATTTGTTTCACCCTCATCTTCCTTCTATGTTCACATATCCATTCTCTAGGTTTGTGGCTCTATTCCTTCCTTGGAAATAGTTCATCTGTACCCTTTTTCTAGATTTCAAATACATGCATTAATACATGATTTTTCTTTTTCTGATTTACTTCACTCTGTATGACAGTCTCCAGGTCCGTCTATGTCTTTGCAAATGGCACCATTCTGTTCCTTTTTATGGCTGAGTAATTTTTCATTGTATATATGTACCACATCTTCTTTTTCCATTTGTCTTTTGGACATTTAGTTTGCTTCTGTGTCCTGGCTATTGTAAATAGTGCTGCAGTGAACATTAGGGGTAAGGAAACCATAAACAAGATGAAAAGACAATCCTCAGAATAGGAGAAAATATTTGCAAATGAAGCAACTGACAAGGAATTAACTCAAAAAATATACAAACAGTCCATGGAGCTCAACAACAACAACAACAACAACAACAA
>SJYV01005992.1:34002-108704 GCA_006410875.1 Neotragus pygmaeus | reverse complement strand
TTTAGTCAAGGCTATGGTTTTTTCTGTGGTCATGTATGGATGTGAGAGTTGGACTGTGAAGAAGGCTGAGGGCCGAAGAATTGATGCTTTTGAACTGTGGTGTTGGAGAAGACTCTTGAGAGCCCCTTGGACTGCAAGGAGATCCAACCAGTCCATTCTGAAGGAGATCAGCTCTGGGATTTCTTTGGAAGGAATGATGCTAAAGCTGAAACTCCAGTACTTTGTCCACGTCATGCAAAGAGTTGGCTCATTGGAAAAGACTGATGCTGGGAGGGATTGGGGGCAGGAGGAGACGGGGACGACAGAGGATGAGATGGCTGGATGGCATCACTGACTCGATGGACGTGAGTCTGAGTAAACTCTGGGAGATGATAATGAACAGGGAGGCCTGGCGTGCTGCTATTCATGGGGTCACAAAGAGTCGGACACAACTGAGTGACTGAACTGAACTGAAAGAAACCAATTCTCTAGAGGTAGTCTTAATATTTATAAGAGATGTGATAGGAATTTAGCAAAAAGCAATCACCATTGAGGACATTTTTATCAGATGCCCAAAATATGAACTTGAAACTTATCTAAAATATGCTCAAAGAAATCTGATGAATAAGGAGTATAAAGATGTTCCTTTGGGAAATAAGAAATGAAGATTACATATGACTGAAGAAGGCAGAGTCAGCTACTATGGAAGCACCAAAGAAAGGGACACTGATCTAAAGAGAAGGCAATTTGAAGACAGTGGGGTTGTCATCACCTCCTGTGGAAATAAACCGCAGTTAGGAGCAATGATCTGGGAGGAGCAAAATAAACCAGAGTCAACAAATATGTACAAACAAATATTGTAGCTTGGTAAAAAAAACTGCATTTTTTAAAATTGAAATATAATTGTTTTACAGTGTTGTATTACAATGTTTCTGCTGTGCCTGAATGTGCATGCTAAATTGCTTCAGTTGTGTCTGACTCTTGTGACCCTTTGTACTGTAACCTGCTAGGCTCCTTTGTCCATGGGATTTCCCAGGCAAGAATACTGGAGGGGGTTTTCATGCCCTCCTCCAGAGGATCTTTCAGACCCAGGGATCAAATCTGGGTCTTCTGCACTGACAGGCAGATTCTTGACCATTATAGCAACCTAAGAAGCCATTTCTGCTGTACAAAGAAGAAAATCAGCCATCTGCATGTATATATCCTTTCCCTTTTGAGCCACTCTCTTACCCACCATCCCAACCCCTCTAGGTCATTATAGAGAACTGAGTGAGCTTCCTGTGCTTTACAGCAGCTCTTCCATTAGCTATCTGTCTTATACATGGTAGTGTATATATGTCAATCCCAATCTCCCAATTTGTTTCACCCTCATCTTCCTTCTATGTTCACATATCCATTCTCTAGGTTTGTGGCTCTATTCCTTCCTTGGAAATAGTTCATCTGTACCCTTTTTCTAGATTTCAAATACATGCATTAATACATGATTTTTCTTTTTCTGATTTACTTCACTCTGTATGACAGTCTCCAGGTCCGTCTATGTCTTTGCAAATGGCACCATTCTGTTCCTTTTTATGGCTGAGTAATTTTTCATTGTATATATGTACCACATCTTCTTTTTCCATTTGTCTTTTGGACATTTAGTTTGCTTCTGTGTCCTGGCTATTGTAAATAGTGCTGCAGTGAACATTAGGGGTAAGGAAACCATAAACAAGATGAAAAGACAATCCTCAGAATAGGAGAAAATATTTGCAAATGAAGCAACTGANTTGTCTTTTGGACATTTAGTTTGCTTCTGTGTCCTGGCTATTGTAAATAGTGCTGCAGTGAACATTAGGGGTAAGGAAACCATAAACAAGATGAAAAGACAATCCTCAGAATAGGAGAAAATATTTGCAAATGAAGCAACTGACAAGGAATTAACTCAAAAAATATACAAACAGTCCATGGAGCTCAACAACAACAACAACAACAACAACAACAAAGATAATAATGAAAAAATAGGCAGAAGATCTTAAGAGATATCTCTACAGAAGACATACAGATGGCCAAGAGGCACATGAAAAGATGATCAACATCACTATTTATTAGGAAAATGAAAATCAAAATTACAATGAAGTATCATCCTATACCAGTCAGAAGGGCCATCATCAAAAAAGTCTACAAACAATACATGCTGGAGAGGGTATGAGGAAAAGGGAACCCTATTGCCCTGTTAGTAGGAAAGTAAATTGATACAACTACTGTGGAGAACAGTGTAGAGATACCTTAAAAAACTATCTGTAAAACTACTGCATGACCCAGAAGTCCTGCCCCGGGCCATATACCCAGAGAAAACCATAATTCAAAATGACAAGTTGCATTTTTAAAGTACATTATATTTGTGAAAACAAATGTTGCAATGTTAATAACATTTATGCCTTTTTCCCCTCTTGCATTGTTCAAAATGTTTTTGTTTCAAAGCAGGACAGTTTTTGACAATATGGTAGGGTTGAAAGTCAAAGAGAATGTACCCAGATCTAGAGTTGAGATCTCTGGCTTCATAGAGGGGCTAGACTCCAGGGTAGATGATCAGTAGTTCTGTAAAGAGTATTATTCAAAGGTTAATGGTTGGTTTTGTTGTGATGTATGACCTTTTCATACATAAGGAGCTTAAATCTATAGCAGACTCAGCATAAGAATAGTATGCATCTGGGCTTCCCAGGTGGCACTAGTGGTAAAGAATCTGCCTGCCAATTCAGGAGACACAGAGATACAGGTTCAATCCCTAGTTTGGGGGTAAGATCCCCAGGAGTAGGAAATGGCAACCCACTTCAACCATTATTCTTGCCTGGAAAATCCCTTTGACAGAGGAGCCTGGCAGGTTACAGTCCCTAGGGGCACAAAGAACCAGACATGACTGAAGTGACTGAGCATGCACTTTCACCATAGATCCATAATTTGTGTAAGCCAGGAGTGGGGCATCTCTGGTGGCAAGTACATCCCAGAATGTACTGAAAGAAGTTCCAGGCATTTGAAAGGATACTTTGTTAGAATATGGCTTCCCTGGTGGCTCAGAGAGTAAAGCGTCTGCTTACAAATGCAGGAGACCTGGGTTTAATCCCTGGGTCAGGAAGATCCCCTGGAGAAGGAAATGGAAACCCACTCCAGTACTCTTGCCTGGAAAATCCCATGGATGGAGGAGCCTGATAGGTTACAGCCCATGGGGTTGCAAAGAATCAGACACGACTGAGCGACTTCACTCTCACTTTGTTAGAGTTAGAAACAGTGATGGGATTGGCCAACTATCTATTCCAGCAAGAATCTGAAACCAGTAGGAGTGGATAAGTAGAAATCTGAAGCTTAAACCAAGGTTTACAGATTTGATCATATGGCAGAGTGTAATGAAAAGATCTATGATTCATGGGCTTATGTATGTCCAGAGCTCCTTCTAACCACAAAAGACAGTCTGTTCACCAGTCATTTTGAATGAAAAATGTTGCCTGCTAAATTAGTAAACAAAGGATTTGCAGCCATCAAGCCAACACATTACAGCCTCCACATATATGAGTCCTAAGAGAATTCAGACTAGAACCAGGATGCCTGCCATCAAGCCATCAGCCACTAAAGCCCCACCCCAAAGAAGCACCCTGAAGAGACTCAGGATGAGAAAGTACAAGACACTGGCCCCAGAGAACTGAGGTGCATAGCAATTTCAGAGAGCCCAGACTCTTGCATCTTTCCATATATAGAAAAGTTCTAAATTCATTAACTTGAGATATCTGATTTTCTTTAATTAACAGTGATTATTTGATGTTATAACTATCTGGTCTTTGTTTCAAAAACTCCTATATATCCTGGCTCCTCTCTTGTCTCTTTAGAGCCATTCCTTATAGTTATCTGAGAGGCTGTGTCCTGGGCTTAAATCCTTGGCTTTGTTGCTGACTAAAACATAATTCTCAACTTTTAGGCTGGGCATTTTTGCAGTCAACACACAGTATTTACTCAGTTTTTTTCATAGGCACCCAGCAAATTCCTGAACTGACCAAAAAATAGGACAGATTTGAGCTCTGGAGCTAATTTAGTACATCTTTAAGGCCAGGTTTTCTAAACTGATTTCCTAAGTTAGTTCTTATGGTCAAGCAAACTTAAAAATGACATATGGAAATTTTCCATCTGATGGATTCGTTAAATATCTATAAGTTAAACAAGCAACCATGCTTTGTTTATCCCAGCATTTAAAAAACTTTCTTAAGAAAAGACTCCTTGTTACGGACTATGAAAAATCCTGCTTTCATCATCACAAGAGACCAGAAATCTAACCCAGAGGGTTTCCAGCCCCTCACACTCCTTGCTGAAAGCATTCACCACACTCTTTGCCTCCCTATTCAGCCTCTGCACTTGGCCCCAAGAGCCTGTACACCAAGATTGTGGAAGTATTTTCTTTCCCAGGAGAGTAGATGTCTACATTCATTTATCTCTTGTTGACCATTGCATATTTCATTCTCTCAGTCATCACCTACTAGCAGATTAATTCCTACTCTTTATCTCTCTTTTTTTTAAGCACATCATTCCCTCTCAGGAAACTTCACACCTCCTTGCCACCTATTCACTACTAAATCTACATGTAATGTCTCTAATAGGTGCTCCCTAGTTCTCTTTTGTTAAGTAGGTATTTACTGAATATCTATTTTGTGCTGGGTTCTTGGGTTACATCAGTGATCAAAGCAAAACATCTACCTTAGCATCTATCTCCCTAGATACCACTTGAATCATTGCACTTGAATCATTGCACTTGAATCATGCACTTGAATCATTCAGTTCAGTTCAGTCACTCAGTTGTGTCCGACTCTTTGCGACCCCATGAACTGCAGCACGCCAGGCCTCCCTGCTCATCACCATCTCTCAGAGTTCATTCAGACTCATATCCATCGAGTCCGTGATGCCATCCAGCCATCTCATCCTCGGTCGTCCCCTTCTCCTCTTGCCCCCAATCCCTACCAGCATCAGAGTCTTTTCCAGTGAGTCAACTCTTCGCATGAGGTGGCCAAAGTACTGGAGTTTCAGCTTCAGCATCATTCCTTCCAAAGAAATCCCAAGGTTGATCTCCTTCAGAATGGACTGGTTGGATTTCCTTGCAGTCCAAGGGACTCTCAGGAGTCTTCTCCAACACCACACTTCAAAAGTATCAATTCTTCGGTGCTCAGCCTTCTTCAAAGTCCAACTCTCACATCCATACATGACCACAGGAAAAACCATAGCCTTGACTAGACGGACCTTAGTCGGCAAAGTAACGTCTCTGCTTTTGAATATACTGTCTAGGTTGTAAATCATCTACTTTCTTTATATATCTCTCATTCTTACTCTAGCTGTGTAGGAACAAGATTCATACAAAATTCATCCAATTTCTTCAGTTTTGTTCCCAAACACAGCATGACTTTTATGATGTTGTAGATATTTGGTGTTTGTCAATGGCTATGAAAAATAATCATATCATTTCTTATTCATTTTTCCTTTTTTTTGCTATAGTTTCAAATCTTATCTGCGAAGATATCTCTAGGAAGTCAAAATAATTTATAGTGCAAATTCCTTTGTCAGATCTCAGCAATAATGGAGCAAAACATCTATATTTTGCCAAGCTCCCCTTGGCCACCCCTCTAGTTTTTGGCAGGAAAACCCCTCACCATTTCATACTCACATTTCCAAGAGTTAGGAAGTTGCAGTTTTATTAGCTTTTCTAACAGCTTTCTGCATAATGTATAATTTTAGTGGTTTAAATGAATGAATTTCTGTTGAGGTTTGTGTTGAATATGTTCAAATAGCCACTGTCAGCTTAAACTGTCAGTCACCTTCGGCTGGCACAGAATAGAACAAGAACAGAGTCCAGATTTAGACTAATTTGAATTAAACCCTCCAATTGTCCACTGGTAATGTGACTTTGGGAAGCTCACTTAATATTCTTGAGCCTTACTATCCTCATTTGCAAAACAGGAATAACTTATAAGCCTCTTGCTGACCTCATAGAATTATGTGAATGTTCAAAGAGCTAGGAAGGTAACAGACCTCACATAGTACTGTTTGACATATAGCAGAAATTCTGTAAATGTTGATTTCTTTTTCCTCCCAAGAGAGTGACTTTCCTTTTATGAACGGGATGGGGGAAAGAGATATGAGAATGCCAAATTTTGGTGAGAATGTTAAATGGAGGCATCTTCTTGTGAGGATATTAGGTCTCCCTTAGTTCAGCCTTAATTATTCAAAGGACTGAGCTGAAAGAACTGGAGGTAAATGCATCATTTTAAAAAATTACCTGCTTAATCTATAGAGGCTCTTTCACTTGCTCCAGGCCTGTAATTAAGACTTGTCTGAATAAGCACCAGTATTTTAATTGAGGTATAAGAGGAAGAAGATGAAATGAAGGGAAAATGGAGCTTCCAGCTTTCTTCTGAGTGAAAGATTGCTCACTTTGGAGAACAGAGTGAGCCATCAAAAAGTGCTTACCAGGGGAAAATTTTAACATTTCCTTTTAACTACACAAGTGACATCAATGTGCTAATTATTCTAAAATGAGCTCAGAATTTGCTGTATGGTTACGCTTTATGAAATACTTGAGCTCCATTACACCAAGAAATAAAATGCTACAAATTCATTTCTGTTAATTCATGCATAATTGAAGCAGGGGTTGGTGTGAAGCCTCCAGAATATGCACATTTTGGTTCCTTTGTTCTTACTGCATTTGTAGTTAAAGGTTTACAACAATGAAAAGGGGTAAGTACATTGGACTCATAACTTTTATGAACTGTTTAAGTGCATAATGAAGATGATTCATAAACATCTCTAATTGTATAAGCACATCATTAAATATGGATTGCAAAATATCTTGTTTACTTTTTATATAAACCCACCATAGATAAAAGAATATTGCAAGCATAGCATGCATTTTGTGTAGGATGGAAATTGCATTCAATTTTCAGAGAAGAGTGGCCCTATGTCACTGGGACCATTTTTTCTTCCATTGTTTTTATCAAAATTGGAAAAATCATTCTGTTAACATCTTGGTAGATATGAATGAAGGCTTCAGTTAGCTGAATTTCTCAATGAAAGCTTTAGGCTGCTACTGCTGCTGCTAGGTCACTTCGGTCGTGTCAGACTCTGTGCGACCCCATAGACGGCAGCCCCCTAGGCTCCCCCCATCCCTGGGATTCTCCAGGCAAGAACACTGGAGTGGGTTGCCATTTCCTTCTCCAATGCATGAAAATGAAAAAAGGGAAGTCATTCAGTCGTGTCTGACTCCTAGCGACCCCGTGGACTACAGCCTACCAGGCTCCTCTGTCCATGGGATTTTCCAGGCAGGAGTACTGGAGTGGGGTGCCGTTGCCTTCTCTGCACCACGTTAAAAATAATTCCTCTTTTAAAATCCTGCTAAAATATTTAAATCAAGCCTCCATAACTCTACTGCCCTGCCTCATGGAGAAATGAAACAAAGCCCTTATGATTACTAGATCTTTGTTTGTCTCGCTAAGAATGATCTTTGATATGAAGGAAGTCGTAGTAGCCATTATCTAATGATCAGTGCTATATGCCAAATATATTTGTAGTTGCTTGTCTACCCCTTCTACCTCCCTTCGCTCAACCACCAGTAACCCAGTAATGAACTTCTGGAGGCATGTGCCAGGCACCTAGGAGACACTCAAAATTAACTGAGTGATTTTGTGAAGTCATTTGTCAATGAATGTTACCAAACTCAGGTTCAGCAGCTCACTCTCAAAAGCCAGTAATTCTGGAGGCAAGTGTCAATGGAAAGGAAAGATAGTTTAATCAGAAAAGCTGGAAATGTGGGGGAGAAGGTGGACTCACGTCCTGAGATCAACTCCAAAGATTCTGCTCAGCCATGCCAGTTTTTCCTGAGAAAAAAGGGAGCGGGGGAAATCTCAGTAAAACTTCAAGACAGGAGATTGGGTTATGTCTGCATCACTCTTCACTGTGTGCAGATTAGCTGACTCTCCCTTCAGATGTTATCTTGTCCCTGTGATCTACCTGTAGGATTGCTAAGGGGGCTGGTGGAGATAGAGAGCTAGTTCTCTAACTACTTCATTCATCATTCCTACTTCTTTTTTATCTAGGAAAAGAATCAACAGATTAGACAATGCATGGTATGGTCAGGAGAGCATAAGTTAGGAGATATGTTATAATGTCTCGTGATCTCCTTCCTATAATTAGGCTCTTTCAAGGCTAGAGGAGAACAGAAACCGGCAAATGGGAAAAGAGACAAATGAGCTGCTTTCCATATATTGTGTGAGGATTTTACAGTAAACATTTCCAACCCTCTGGCCACTGTTTGTGGCAGCATTAATGATCACTATATTTTACAGGTGAACAATTGAGACCCAAAGAACCTAAGTCATTTAGAGCTTGTAATACTGAGACAAAATAAGAAAATGTGGTGTCAACACATGTTTAAAAAAATTCCAACCTGGGTTTGTTTCCAGTGCTCAAACCAGGATTCAGCTCCATCTGCCAGAACAGTCTCACTGGCCCAGATTGCAGGAAATTCAAGAACTAGAGGGGATTTCACGGGTTTGGGTCAATCTCTAAAAGGTGGCTGTTTCCACATTAGAATAACCTTTGCCTGCTTCTAAATTGTTTTTTAGCAAATACTTTAGGTTATAATTAGTTGTGTTCTCATTCACTGGTGTCGACTTAAAAAATAGTGACAACCTAAAGTAGAAAGTTATGTTTTATTCAGTGGGAATTTTTAGGATTTCACGCCTGAGAGATAACATCTCAAGCAACACTGAGAGAACTGCTCCGAGGAGGTGGAGGTGGGGAGGAGAAGTCAGGTTATACAGAAGTTTGCAATAAAGGACAGGTAGTTTGAACATTAAATGATTTTTGTTAGTTAAGGAAAATCAGATATCTCAGGTTAAAGAATTTAGAGCTTTTCTATGTATAGGAAGATGTGAGAGTGTGGGTGAACTGAAATCATTCCTTCCAAATGCATCTCAGCTGTCTGGGGCCAGTATCCTGTTTTTCACATCCCCTCATCCCCTTAGTGCTCGTAGTAGGGAGTAACTGCAGCCTGATAGCTACCAGATAGCAGGTATTATTCTTCCCATGTGTTCTCCTGACTCAGAAATTCACATTTGGAGGGCCAGAATCTCTGATCACTGTGAGATCCTTATTTACTATGTGGCAAGAAATGCTCCATTTGCCATTGGTATTTTCCCAACAACAGTACCTGAGAGTTCAGATTCTATGGGTCAGGTTTGGAAACTCTAGGGCTTATATAGTTACATTGAAAGCAGGTCTTTTGCCTCTTTCCTGTTTGCCTATTTCTAGTCTCTCTAACCTTAAAAGAACCTAATTATAACTCCTGACTTATGCTCTCCTGAATGCATATAACGCCTTGTCTAACTTGCTGATCCTTTCCTTAGATTAAAAGAAGTTAAGAATGAAGAATGAAGTACTTAAAGAATGACCAGCTCTTTACCCTAGGATAAGGAATAAAAATAAGGAATAAGGAATGAAAATAATGAAAATAATACATATGAAGTACCTAGATATAGGACTTTGTCTCTAAACTCTGCCTTTTTGTCCATATCATCTGATTCTTGGTTGAAGTGAAGAATTATCATCATTTGATATCATAGTCATTAGAACTTTACATTAACTAAATGTGATTTATTTGTAGGAACCATACATGATCTAAAGATTTGTAGTCTGCATTACTAGGGGCAGTTGCTAAGACTGTGAGAGATGAAGAGATGTATTAAGATATATTTCCATGTTTTGGCCCCTGGACCAGCTAATAAGTCCCCGGGGGGAAAGCCGAATGGGACTGATTTTCTCCGACCTCTGGAGTTACGGCTGAGTCTAAGTCACAGCTGCAGAAATAGGGAAACTGAGAACAGGGGCCAGTATTCTGGTGCACTATTCCCAGGTTCTCTTCTCTGGAAGATGGGAGCTGGTGGCACAGTGCTTTAGACCGCACCTGCATTGAAAAGAGGATATATAATGTTCCAGTGCCAGATGTACCTTATTATTCAATTTTTAAAACAAAATATCCCTTATTTTAAACCAATGAATGAATTGGTTTACCATTTGGAAATATTAAAGACACACATATACAATAAGAAATCTCCAGAAACATCTCCTCCATATTTTCATAGGTTTTAAGCATATCAGGAGATTTGTAAATGAGCCTTCATTGCCTCTCTCTACTTCAAAACTGCACTGAAGTAATGCTTACAATTCATAACTATAAAATATTGTATGTACCTTTCTAGAAATGTATGTGAAGAAATATATACACACACACATACAGTGGGATGTCATTTTAGAAATATTGTTGTCACTTGAGTTTTGCTTAATAAAACATGGGGGCAAACTAATACATAAAGACCTGTTTGTTCTTTTTATTAGTTGCATAGGATTCTTCACATGAAAATGTTATGACACGTATGATAAGTCACTTCAGTTGTGTTTGTTGCCACCCCATGGACTGTAGCCCACCAGGCTCCTCTGTCTATGGGATTTTCCAGGCAAGAATCCTGGAGTGGGTTGCCATGCCCTCCTCCAGGGGATCTTCCTGACCCAGGGGTTGAACCTGCATCTCTTATGTCTCCTGCATTGGCAGACGGATTCTTTACCACTTGTGCCACCTGGGAAGCCTGTGGGTACATTATGGATTATTAAAACATTATTATAATGATGTATTTGTAGATTTATTTGTGTTTGGGGGCTATGTCCAATTACCCTGCAATAGATATTTTTTTTGTAGATAGATTTTTATGCATTTCGCATGAGAAGTTTTGTAGGAACAATTCTTTGGAGTAGTTACTGGTTGGAGTGTGCACAAATTGCCTTCCGCACTACATTCTCAACAATAGCATGTGAAAGTGCAGTCTCCTTTCATCCTTGTCGGCTCTGGGTGTTTTTCTTCATTTAGTTTTTGTTCTGTCTTTTAATTTTCAGTCTTAAAGTAAAAATGGCATCTCATTTGGTTAAGATTTATGTTTTCTTAATCACTAATGAGATTGAATATATTTTTAATACTTTTCTGGCTAGGACATGAACCTATTACAGAGTGAACTTTTCTCTAAACATCTCCGCACTTCTGATTTCAGTGGGACATGTGAGAATAGCCAGTATTTCTGATCACAGGGAACCAGGAGGTCATGTGCAAGGTCAGGTTTGTGTGTGTGCACGTTGTAACACCTGCTGTGTACCAGCAAGGGATATGGATATCTTCTTGGTGTTTGCTCTGGTATTCATTTCTGCAAAAGGACACATTTGCCTAAATTAAGTTAATCCTAGGTATTATTTTCTTTTACTATTTAAGCAACTTTTATTTGAGAATTTCTAAAAATATCTCAATTTAGAGACATTCTCAAGAATATGGGAAAATGGTTATGATAAAATAAGAGTTTCAAGTCTCTGTTTTAGATAATTTTTTTTCATAAAAAATCATATATAATTCTGAATTCTTAAAATAGTCCAAGATCAATTGGTATCCAGTGCAGAGTCATTAAACAGTTGTGACATGCCATAACTAAGCTGATATTGGGCTATAGAAATGAAAGTTTCATTCCCTACTTTCCAGGAGCTTACAGTCCACAGGATGAGGAGGAAGTAAAAAGCAAAGATGTAAACATCATACAGTGAGGTAAATATTTTAGAACCAGTAAATATTGAGTGCAGTGGGGATCCAGGGTATTAGGATGTTTGGGGTCTCTCTTCATAAGAGCTATGAGAACTCCTTGGAAAGAAATTTATTGTGTGTGTGTGTGTGTGTGTGTGTGTGTGTGCTCCTATGCACGCTTGCAGGGATACATACTCTGTGTATACCTTTATTGAATTCACTGGTCTACAAAATACAGGGACAACTCCTTCCCAGTGATTTTAATACAATTGCGTGCAATTACATGCTGAAAGGCAGAGAATGAAGAGACAGATTTCAGGCCAGGCTGTAATTCAATTACAGAATAGCAGAAAAAGGAGAGAACTAATAAAGGCTGAAGCTGCATGTTTACAAATGAGTCGATGCAACTGATAAAAATATTCAGTCTCTTTCAGATGCCAGTGCCCACAGAGGTGAAGGTGCAGGAAACAGCATGGAGGGGTTAGAACTAAAGCAAAAAAGCAGACCCGAGGACAGAATGCTGATAACACTTGAAACCCTTGCTTCAATTCCAATGATTCCTGGCTTGGTTGAAAATAGTTGACATATTATTTTCCTATTTTATTTGTGTTTTCATGCTGCCTTTGCTCTTTTAGTCACAGGGAATACAGGATACAAACAGAAAAAGGAAAAGTGCCTTTTTGCAGCATTCTGCAAAAGCAACGATGTGAAAAGGGCTGGAAATTTTGCAAAATTTTGTCCTTGATCAGTTTTGCGAACCCAAGGGTTACATGATTTGAGTAAACAAAGAGAACAATTTTTGCTAGATTTTCTAGTTCTTCTATTACCCCTTCTGGTCACATCCTGGCCCTTGCATTCCTGCAAATCTTCCCCGAAAATTACTGCTTATTGTTCTTACTGAGCTAATCTACTGGTTTATAAACTTCTTAAAGCAGCTTTGTACCCTTTAAAGGACTACCCAGTGCATCTCAGGGGAAGCATGTGGACTAAAGTGACTCCTGAAGATGTTTTCTTCAGAAAAACAATGTTTGGAGAAGTAGATTGGGATCTAATATGAGGGATATTTGGCTATGAAGTTTGAAGATCATAAAATAGACCCTGGGGCTCCATTTGAAAAACATGAAGCTTTGTATGGATTAATGATGGCAATCCAAAGGATGGATGGTAGAGAAGGGCAGGAAGAGATACTAAAAGCAGAAAGAGCATTACAGAAATATAACTGTGAGGTGTAAACTCATATGTGAACCAAGACTGTTGAAAGATTAGGTACATATATAGATTTATCCTTCATTCAATCACCATGTTTTTTTCGGACACTGTGTTGGATGCTTTATGAAAATCCAAGGATGTATCAGGCATATTTTATGCCCTCACAGCTTCAATGACTAACTACTTCTATTGCTTTTTAGGATCATTTCAAGCTTGACCTGTTCAAGGATGTCTTCTTTGATCCCATCTGTCTTTCAGATCATTGCCCATGTCCATGGTTTCCAAGATTAAGTGCTCTTCACACTGTTGAGATTATCTTTTTACATGCACATCATCCACTTTAAACTGTGAGACCCTTGAAGTTGGGAACCATGTCTCATTCAGCTTGGTGATGCCCAGAAAGCAGTGCAGTGCCTGCCACAGAGGAAGTATCAGCATGGGCCAATCATTGTTGCCAAACTCAGGTTTGGCTCTTTGCTGGTCAAAAGCCAATAATTCTAGAGCTGAGTGTTAGTAGAAAGGAAAGGAATTTTAATCAGAAAAGCCAATAGTCTTGCGAGAAAGTGGTCTCATGTCCAGAGACCAACTCCGAAGATGCTACTCAGCCATAAAATTTATTAAAAAGAAAAATGGAGGAAGGAAGAATCTCAGTGGATCATAAAAGCAGGAAGTTGGGTTCTGCTTTCTTCTCCATTATGTGCAGCCTGGCTGACTGTCTTCAGATGTAATCTTGCCCATGTGATTAGCCTTTAGGATTGCTAAAGGGGCTGGTGGGAATAGAGAGCTAATCATTCTTTAACTATTTCATCCTTCATTCCTACTTCTTTTTATCTAGGAAAGGAATCAACATGTTAGACAATGTGTTCCCTCCTGTGTGTTCAGGAGAGCATAAGTCAGGAGTTATGTTGAATTGCCTAGTGATCTCCTTCCTACAATTAGGCTCTTTTAAGATTCCAGGGGAACAGACATGGGCAAAGAGGAAAGGGTCAAAAGAAATGCTTTTAACATTTTGTGTGTGAGGCATATTTGGTGTCTAGAAGAGATATAAAGAATGTAGAGGAACAGTGCAATTGAGGAGAGAAAGCAATACTCAGATTTTAAAAAGGAAGATAAGCTTTATATCTGAATAGAGAAGATAGGCCACAAATGAGGGATTGAAAGAGTAATATTCAAAATCAAAGAGCTTGAAAATATGTAGGAAGTTAAATATAAATTGGGCTATGCTGTTCAGTCTGAAGGTGAAAGACAATCTGAGAGTCCTGGAGGCCAATCTGCATGTGGTGTTGGCACTATAGTGTGGGACAACCAGGGCATGGAGCATCAAATAGAGTAGTGTGGAAAGAAGCTTGAGATGCACATTTGCTTTCCAGGAAGTGGTCCTGGATGGATTTACAGATGCTTTCTGTTTACTCATTCATTGATGCAACACTGCTAAATATTCAATACTGCTGCTACTGCTAAGTCACTTCAGTCATGTCTGATTCTGTGCGACCCCATAGACAGCAGCCTACCAGGCTCCCCCATCCCTGGGATTCTCCAGGCAAGAACACTGGAGTGGGTTGCCATTTCCTTCTAAAGCACATGAAAGTGAAAAGTGAAAGTGAAGTTGCTCAGTCATGCCTGACCCTCAGCAAACTCATGGACAGCAGCCTACCAGGCTCCTCCGTCCATGGGATTTTCCAGGCAAGAGTACTGGAGTGGGGTGCCATTGCCTTCTCCGAATGTTCAATAAGTAACTATCAAAGTGTAAGAAAGTGAGTTGGCCCTCAGTAAATGTTTGCTGAACCAATGCTAGATGTGTTGAGGACTGCTAAACTAAGACAGGTGTACCTACAACAATTCTAATACTAAATTAGAATAGGGAGCACTTAGAGAGACAGAGAGGACTAGGTAGAACCCGACTGGAACAGGCATCTGTTGATTTTTGCCTGGAAAGCTGATTATGCAGACAGAGAAGTGGAAATGTTGGGGAGGAATCTAGATGTCAGGAAAAGCAGAAATAGACATTTATATCAGAAATCAGTAGACACAGCTAAGAAAACATTAGCAACCCCATTTGGGAGAAGAGTAGGGATTGTGTGTAGCTACCGTTAAAATGAAGAGTCTGTTGGTGAGATGCTTACACCACATATAGAGGAAAAGGTAGATGTCATCCAAAACTGCACATATGTATGTAATTATGAAGCCTCAGTTTCTATTAATGAGACTATGCAGGAAGTTTTTTTTCTGAAAATATTCCCAGAGAATTCTCTCTTTACCATAGCTCATCATCTCCTTTTCATGCTGCTGCTGTTCACCTATTTTTTTTTTTTTTCCCACGAAGATAATGGTAACAAACCACCAGAAAATAAAGCTGCAAAATAAAGCCAGCCAGGAGCCAGTCGGGCTTTATGGGCTGCTTAACAATCTGACTTTGGGTGAATTGCTTCCCTTTTAAGTTTCTCTGTATGTTCTAAACAATGTTGAGCTCAATGGTATTTCCAATTCTTTCTGACTTTGAGAGCTTTAGGGTCATTTCTTTCTCATGTTTACACTAAGTCAAAACACAGTGGGAGAGAGAGTACACGATCTGGCCAGGGCAATAGCATCTGATGATTTAAATGACTACATAGTGGATGTTTTAAAAACTGAAATAAATCATTCACATTGTTGTACACCGAACAATGAACCAGTAACAAGCTCCTTACCACAGAATTGTGGTAGGAGCTCCTCTCCCTGGAAAAATTAAATCAACTCAAGTCATCAGACCTTCCATTTCTATTTTAAAATGAGAAAATACACAAGCAATCATCTAAAACTATAATTGCAAGGGGAAATGAATAAAGCAGTGTGTGTATGTGTGTGTGTCTCAAATGATCCTTTTCAAAATAAGCATTTTTGCAGAATGTGTTTTTCTACCATTGCAGAAATTTTCTCAAATATATTAAAATTTAGGTGAAAATAAGTAAATAAAAACACATTTCTCAATTCAAAGTAATTGACAGTCAGAGGGAAAGATAGATTTGAGCCATAATGCCCCTTGGATGCAAATGCTAGTCAGAGAATGGAGATGCCTTCAGTTGTACTGTTATTGGTCATTATTTTAACTGAAAGCATAGACTAGCCTTTTTTTAAACCATGGATTTGAAAGTGCAGCCATGCCTTCTGTTACTATTCAAAAATTGCATGAAGTTCTCATTAATGATGTTGACCAGTGGGGAAGCAAGTTGGTAGGTGCCTTTCCACTGTTGGGAGAGAGGCAAGGCTCACCTAATATCTCTGCTTGAATATGTGGGCAAACATGTCGCAGGTGATGGCTGCTGTGGGCACTGTTGTATCATGCTGTGAAAAAAACAGGCTGCATAGCCATAACTCAGCTTCTTTTGAGGACGCCTTCTTGCACAGTGTGTGCAAAACAAAAGCAATGATTTTGTTTGCAGCATCCTGTGTGCTCCTGCACTTCCCCATCATGTGGATTAGGAAAAAAGAAAGAGAAAGACAATGTTAAGGTGGTCCAGTGGCTAAGATTTTGAACTTCCACTGCAGGGGGCACAGGTTCTATCCCTAGGTGGGAAAGCTCCACATACCACATGGTGAAGCCAAAAAATAATAAATAATCTTTTTTGAAAGAGGGCCTGACAAATTATTTAAAAGAAATCTGTTCCTTTCTCTCTTGAACATTCACAGTCAAAGCTACAACATTGTATATCAGAAATGTGGGGAACTTCTATAAGATTTGCCTTGAGGTTTCTGTTAGACCCACAGAGGGAAGAAGATTGAGGGGGGAGAGCTGGAGGGATTACCAGGTAGAGGATGTTGGTATTTCCCTCAGGCATTTTGAGCTACCAGTGTGATTCTGCAAGACAGCCTTAGCAATGTCAAATTCTTACATTTTTATGGGACGTTTTAATGTCGACAGCCAGGAAACTATTTAAAATATATAGATTGCACAGTTTATGAGAAATTTCTCTTTGGGTATAAATACATCAGTTTCATAAATGTTTAACACAAATTATATGCATCCCAATATTCAAATAACAAATATTTGTTCATTCACTCCTTCATTCTACAGATATTTATTGAACACATGGTACAATAAAGATATCAAATCATAACATCCTGCTTTCATGAAGTTTATATTCTAATGTATCCTAATCATTTTAGCATTTTATAATTTTAATATTTATAAGGAGTTATATGCCTATAGATACTGCAGAGTTCTAAAGAATAGTGAGGGGATATAAGAAAGCCTTCCACAGAGATCAATGCAAAGAAATAGAGGAAAACAATAGAATAGGAAAGACTACAGATCTCCTCAAGGGAATTAGAGATACCATGAGAAAATTTCATGCAAAGATAGGCACTATAAAGGACAGAAATGGTATGGTCTAACAGAAGCAGAAGCTATTAAGAAAAGGTGAGACGAATACATAGAAGAACTATATTAAAAAAATCTTCATGACCCAAATAACCATGATTGTGTGATCATTCACCTAGAGCCAGACATCCTGGAATGTGAAGTCAAGTGGGCCTTAGGAAGCATCACTATGAACAAAGCTAGTGGAGGAGATGGAATTCCAGTTGGGCTATTTTCAAATCCTAACAGATGATGCTGTTAAAATATTGCACTCAATATGCCAGCAAATTTGGAAAACTCAGCAGTGGCCACAAGACTGGAAAAGATCAGTTTTTATTCCAATTCCAAATAGAGGTAATGCCAAAGAATTTTCAAACTACTGTACAATTTGACTCATCACAAACAGTAGCAAAGTACTGCTCAAAATTTTCCAAGCAAGTCTTCAGCAGTATATGAATGGGGAACTTCCAGATGTTCAAACTGGATTTAGAAAAGGCAGAGGAACTAGAGATCAAATTGCCAACATTCATTGGATCATAGAAAAAGCAAGAGAATTCTAGAAAAATATCTACTTCTGCTTTATTAACTATGTAAAGCCTTTGACTGTGTGGATCACAACAAAGTGTACAAAATTCTTAAAGAGATGAGAATATCAGACCACCTTAACGTGCCTCCTAAGAAAACTGTATGCAGGTCAAGAAGCAACATTTAGAAATTGACAAGGAACAATGGATTGGTTCCAAATTGGGATAGAAAAACATAAAGGCTGTATACTGTCACCTTGCCTATTTAACTAATTATAGAGTACATCATGTGAAATGCTGGACTGGACGACGCACAAGCCAAAATCAAGATTGCCTTGAGAAATATCAATAACCTCAGATACGCAGGTGATACCACCCCTTATGGCAGAAAAAGAAGAGGAACTAGAGAACTTCTTGATGAAAGTGAAAGAGGAGAGTGAAAAAACTGGCTTAAAACTCAACATTAAAAAAATGAAAATCATGGCATCCAGTCTCATTACTGCATGACAAATAGATGGGGAAACAATGGAAACAGTGAGAGACTGTGTTTTCTTGTGTTCCAAAATCACTGTAGATGGTGACTGCAGCCATGAATTAAAATATGCTTTCTCCTTGGAAGAAAAGCTATGACCAGCCTCAGCTCAGTTCAGTTCAGTCACTCAGTCGTGTCCAATTCTTTGCAACCCCATGAACCGCAGCATGCCAGGTCTCCCTGTCCATCACCAACTCCCGGAGTCCACCCAAACCCACATCCATTGAGTCAGTGATGCCGACTCAACCATCTCATCCTCTGTTGTCCCCTTCTCCTCCTGCCCTCAATCTTTCCCAGCATCAGGGTCCTTTCCAGTGAGTCAGCTCTTTGCATCAGGTAGCCAAAGTATTGGAGTCTCAGCTTCAACATCAGTCCTTCCAATGAACACCGAGGACTGATCTCCTTTAGAATGGACTGGTTGGATCTCCTTGCAGTCCAAGGGACTCTCAGGAGTCTTCTCCAACACCACAGTTCAAAAGCATCAGTTCTTCGGTGCTCAGCTTTCTTCACAGTCCAACTCTCACATCCATACATGACTACTGGAAAAACCATAGCCTTGACTAGATGGACCTTTGTTGACAAAGTAATGTCTGTGCTTTTTAATATGCTGTCTAGGTTGTTCATAACTTTCCTTCCAAGGAGTCAGAGTCTTTTAATTTCATGACCAGCCTAGAAACCATAAAGAAAGCTGAGCACCAAAGAACTGATTCTTTTTAATTATGGTTTGGAGAAGACTCTTGAGAGTCTCTTGGACAGCAAGGAAGTCAAAGCAGTTAATCCTAATGGAAATCAGTCCTAAATATTCACTGGAATCACTGATGCTGAAGCTCCAATACTTTGGCCACCTGATGGGAAGAAGTGACTCATTGAGAAAAACCCTGATGCTGGGAAAGACTAAAGGCAGGAGGAGAGGGGGATGACAGAGGACAAGTTTGTTGGATGACATCACTGACTCAATGGACATGAGCTTGAGCAAGCTTGGAGTGTTGTTGATGGACAAGGAATCCTGGCATGCTGTAGTCCATGGGGAGGTGGACACGACTGAGCGACTGAAGTGAACATATAGATGCACACATATTCACAGTATTTTCATCATGTAGAATACTTCATAGAAAGAAATAAAAGAAAAGCAAACAATAGCAGAAGCTGTTTACAGTTTGTTTAATCTGCAAATAAGTTGTTGAAACTATAGAAAATGTTAACTAGCCAGACTTAGAGGCTGTTTAGTTGCTAAATCATGTCTGACTCTTGTGACCCTGTGGAGTGTAGTCTACCAAGTTCCTCTGTCCATGAGATTTCCCAGGCAAGAACACTGGAGTGAGTTGTCATTTCCTTCTCCAGGAGATCTTAGATACAAGGCAGGAAAAGAGAATCAGGTCAACAGACACAACAGAAGCAGCATGGTTGGGATATGGCATAGCACCATGGACTCAGTGGACATGGATTTTAGCAAACTCCAAGAGACAGTGGAGGACAGAGGAACCTGGCATGCTACAGTTCATGGGGTTGCAAAGAAGCTGGCGTAACTTAGAGATTGAAAATAGCAACAGATAGTGAGCAAAGCCTGTCAGAGCTTTCGGACCTGGAGACTGCAGTAAACCATGTATGGAGTGATAGCAGCTTGGTCCACAGTGGTGAAAAGTGAGCAGATTCTGGATATGTTTTGAAGGTAAAGATGAACAGATTTGAAAACAGATCAGATGTAAGATGTGGCTTCCCTGGAAGCTCTGTTGGTAAAGAATCTCCCTGCAATGCAGGAGACAAGGGTTTGATTCTTGGATCAGGAAGATCCCTTGGAGAAGGAATAGGCTACCCTTTCAAGTATTCTTGGGTTTCCCTGGTGGTTCAGAAAGTAAAGAATCTGCCTGTAATGCAGGCAACCTGGGTTTTATCCCTGGGTTGGGAAGATCCCCTGGAGGAGGGCCTGGTAACCCACTCCAGTATTCTTGCCTGGACAGAGGAGCCTGATGGGCTACAGTCCATGGTGTCACAAAGAGTCAAATACGGCTGCGCAACTAAGCGCGTGCAAGCGCACGCGCACACACACACACACAGATGTAGGATATGAGGGAAAAAAGAGTCTAGGGTGACTCTGAAATTTTGGGCATGAGACAGGAAAGGTTTGCTGCCAACAATTGAAGTGGTAAATATCATCGGCCATGATATTTAGGAAATCTGGTTCTTGTTGCTGGTGGTAGTGACTTCTTTTCCCCGATCTTCCATGCTGAGAAACCTTTATGAAAACAGTGCAATTACTAGAATAAAATGATCATTTAGGTTTTTATATGTTCTACTTAAACCAAACCACTGTATCATATCAGCTAGAATGATGTCCACATTGACTTTTATTGTACTTTGAGTTTTAAAGTCATGGAAGAATGATCCTAGAAATAAATAATTCATGGCAACTGAATTATGAAGTTAATTCTAACCAATAGTGTGCCATTAAAATATGAATGTGCAAATAGTTCAATTTTATTTTTTAATTAACTTTTCCGAAGTAATAGCTGACAATTGTCCTTGATCATATCTAATGTTGTACTTAAATGCTTGATAGTTTTTAAGTTGTTAATGGAAATCAATGGAAACAACTTTCTGAAAAGTGTTATTTACTTTTATCTTCCTACTCGATTTTTAATGAAGACCAGGATTGAAATGTAACTTCCAAAAATGTCTCTGGCTAGAGTTTTCTATTCTTTCCCAAATAAATTCACAGCAGGTACTTACCCCTCTGGTATTAATATCTTCCACAAAATATTCAATCTCTGTTCATCAATACCCTTGCTATCTATGCACCACCCTATCTTTCAAGGGTCAACATAAACTCTACTTCTACTTACCCTGCCTAGAGCCCACACTGACCTATGACCTCATATACTTCAATGTGATATTTTCTATTTTTCACATACTAGGAAAATATGCTTTGAAAGTTATCATTTGTAAGCAAACATTCTAAGAAAATAAGGATTTAGTTTTTGCATATTGTTTTTCCTCATTTGTCCCTTCTTTCCAGGGATTCTTTAAATTAGCATCCTAGAGTGGAAACATGAAAAGTTCATGATTCTAGTGGGTCCTAGTTAGTCACTTGCTAGAATATTTAGAAGCACTAGATCATCCAAATGCCTGATCCTGAAGTGCAGAGAAAAGATGGAGTTGGAAAGCAAGCTGTAGGAGTTGGGTGCACAACTGGTATAGTCCTTGTGTGCTTAGGAAGGAATAGGGTTTGAGGACAGAGCTATTTTTCCGGTGTCGATGGGATCATTTTCTGCATGAAACTAACAACAAGAAGTTGAGGTATGTGTGGGGAGATGTTAGATCTTTGCTAAAAGACTGTCACAGAGAGGACAATAAAGACAAATGTATGAACCCCATGAGACAGTCAGCACTGTTGTAGAAAGGGAGAGGAGTTTGCCAACACCATGGGCAAGGAATAGGGATCTTTCTGCTCTTTCTGCCTGCCTCTGCTCTGTACCAGGATGCTGGGGGATGAGGAGAAGGAAGAGAGGTGAGGAAAACAGATCTTGCCTCCCTCCATGTCAAGTTTCTAGAGCTACAGATATGTAATATCTGAGGATTTTGAAAGGGAAATGAGATGGAAGTTTGTAAGTGAACAACAGTGAGCCTTAAGAAGCAACAACTTTGCTAATAATTGAAAAAATGCCCTAAATTTGTGAACTCTGAATGAGGCTTTTCTAGGGAACACTGCTACCTATGATGATGACAGAAGATTGGCAAAAGGCAGTTAATAGTATTTATTGGGGAAAATAAAAACATTTCATGCTTAGAGCCCAGTAAAGTTTACTCATTAAACGAGTGTTCCTTTCCTTCTTCAGAAATGGAAATAAGATTACCAACTTTCAGTGCTGCCCAAAAGTACCAAGAGCCAGGGGCTATTGATAGTGATCAGAAAAAGCTGAATCCCCATATCTGGCAGCTTTAAGAACAAATGTGAGCCATGGTAAAAGTAGGATATTCTCTCTCTCTCAAAGTTTATAATGTATGAATGTTTAATAACTAAATATTATTTCATGGTTTGTCTTTTCCCATAGGTGGTGCTAGAGGTAAAGAATTTACCTGCCAATTCAGGAGACGTAAAAGACATAAAAGATGTGGTTCCACACCTGGGTCTGAAAGATCCCCTAGAGGAGGGCATGGCAAACCACTGCAGTATTCTTTCCTAGAGAATTCTATGGACAGAGGAGCCTGACAGGTTACAGTCACAAAGAGTCCCAAAGAGGGTCAAGACATGAATGAAATGATTTAGTGCTTGCACACACACACACATTCCTATAAACTACCCCTATCACACGATGGTCCTACACTTGGTCTGATGTTAAAGGAAAATTATACTTTGATCTTTTCATTTATATTCTTTGTTTTGAATTGTAAACACATCATATCTCCGACTTGTATGACCTGTGCTCCCAACTTCCTAAATCATTATTCTTTCTCAAATTTCAGTCCTTGATCTTTTTCATCTTTCCGTACTGATTTCCAGCATAAGGCTATGGCTTTTCAAAGGATGGAATGATGTCATTTGCAGCAACAAGGATGGATTTAGAGAAGATCATACTAAGTGAAGAAAGTCAGACAGAGACAAATATCATACGACACTGCCTATATGTGGAATCTTATGAAAGAATACAACTAACTTATGGAGTTAAACAGAAATGGAGTTACAGATGTTAAAAATAAACTTGTGGTTATCAAGGAATAAAGGGAGGGAGGATAAATGGGAGATTGGGTTTGACATAAATCCACTACTATATATAAAATATGTAATTAATAAGGAGCCACTATCACACAATTGTACTTATTTCATACGCTAGCCAAGTAGTTCTCAAATTTCTCCAAGTTGACTTCAATAGTACATAAACCAAAACTTCCAGATGTTCAAGCTAGATTTAGAACAGGCAGAGGAATCAGAGATCAAATTGCCAACTTCACTTCAATCGTAGAAAAAGCAAGAGAATTCCAGAAAAATATCTGCTTCTGCTTCATTGACTATGCTAAAGACTTTGATTCTGTAGATCACAACAAACTGTGGAAAATTCTTCAAAAGAAGGGAATGCCAGACCACCTTACCTGCCTCCTGAGAAATCTGTATGCAGGTCAAGAAGCAACAGTTAGAACTGGACATGGTTCCAGTTGGGAAAGGTGTACATCAAGTCTATATATTGTCATCTTGCTTATTTAAATTATATGCAGAATGAGTGAAAGTAGTGTCCTACTCTTTGAAATCCCGTGGACTATACAATCCATGGAATGCTCCAGGCCAGAATACTAGAGTGGGTTGCTCTTCCCTTCTCCGGGGTATCTTCCCAACCTAGGGATCGAACCCGGGTTTCTGGCATTGTGGGCAAATTCTTTACCAGCTGAGGCACCAGGGAAGCTGTATGCAGAGTACATCATGTGAAATACCAGAATGGATGAAGCACAAGCTGGTATCAAGATTGCAGGGAGGCAACGTTCATCACAACACTATTAACAATAGCTAGGACATGGAAGCAACCTAAATGTCCATCGGTAGATGAATGGATAAGAAAGTTGTGTACATATACACAATGGAATGTTACTCAGCTATTAAAATGAACACATACGACTCAGTTCTAATGTGGTAGATGTAACTGGAGCTTATTATACAGAGTGAAGTAAGTCATAAAGAAAAACAGCAATACAGTATATTAATGCACATATATGGGATTTTGAAAGATGGTAATGATGATCCTATATGCAAGATAGCCTAAGAGACACAGATATAAAGAACAAACTTTTGGACTCTGTGGGAGAAGGTGGGATGATTTGAGAGAATAGCACTGAAACATATATATTATCATATGTGAAATAGATGACTAGTCCAAATTCAATGCACGAAACAGGGCACTCAAAGCAGTGCAATGGGACAACCCAGAAGGATGCGATGGGGAAGAAAGTTGGGAGGGGGTTTGGGCTGGGGGACACATGAACACCTGTGGCTGATTCATGTCAGTGTATGACAAAAACCTCCACAATATCGTAAAGTAATTAGCCTTCAATGAAAATTAAAAAAAAAGCCTTCAGGGAGAAATATCAGTAACCTCAGAAAGGCAGATGACACCACCATTATGGCAGAAAGCAAAGAGGAACTAGAGATTCTCTTGGTGAAAGTGAAAGAGGAGAGTGAAAAAGCTGGGTTAAAACTCAACATTAAAAAAAAAACACCTAATATCATAACATCTGGTCCCATCACTTCATGCAAATAGATGGAGAAACAATGGAAGAAGTGACAGATTTTATTTTCTTGGACTCCAAAATCACTGCAGATGGTGACTGAAGTCATGAAATTAAAAGACACTTGCTCCTTGGAAGAAAAGCTATGACCAAGCTAAGCAGCATATGATTAAAGAAGAGACATTACTTTACCAACAAAAGTCTGTCTAGTCAAAGCTATGGTGCTTCCAGTAGTCATATATGGATATGAGAGTTGGACTTTAAAGAGAGCTGAGCACCAAAGAATTTATGTTTTAGAACTGTGGTGTTGGAGAAGACTCTTGAGAGTCCCTTGAATCACAAAGATATCAAAGCAGTCAATCCTAAGACAAATCAGTCCTGAATATTCATTGGAAGGACTGATGCTGAAGGTGAAGCTCCAATACTATGGCCACCTGATGCGAAAAAATAACTCTTTAGAAAAACCTTGATGTTGGAAAAGATTGAGGGCAGGAGGAGGAGGGGATGACACAGGATGAGATGGTTGGATGGTATCACTGACTCAATGGACATGAGTTTGAGCAAGCTCTTGGAGTTGGTGATAGACAGGGAATCCTGGTGTGCTGCAGTCCATGAGGTCCCAAAGAGTCAGACATGATTGCATGACTGAATTGAGACTGTTTACTTAGTCATAGAAAAGAAAAAAAATTGTGCAATTTTCAGAGACATGGATAAACATAGAGTGCCATACATACTCTGTCATCCAGAGTGAAATAAGTCAGACAGAGAAAAATATCGAATAGTATTGCTTGTATGTTAAAACTAGAAAAATAATAGATATGAACTCTTATTTGTAAAGCTGAAATAGAGACACAGATGTGAGAAGAAACCTATGGATATCAAGGGGGAAAGAAAGGTGGGACGAATTGTGATATTGGAATTGACATATATATTGTTGTTGTTCGGTCGCTCAGTCATGCCCAACTCTTTACAACCCCATGGACATCAGCATGCCAGGCTTCTGTGTCTTTCACTATCTCCCAGCACTTGATACTCATGTCCATCCAGTAGGTGATATCATCCAACTATCTTTCCTCTGTTGTTACCTTCTCCTCCTGCCTTCAATCTTTCCTGGCATAAAGGTCTTCTCTAATGAGTCAGCTCATCCCATCAAGTGGCCAAAGTATTGGAGTTTCAGCTTCAGCATCAGTCCGTCCAGTGAATATTCAGGACTGATTTCTTTTAGAATTGACTGGTTTGATCTCCTTGCAATCCAAGGAACTCTCAAGAGTCTTCTCCAACACCACAGTTAACAAGTATCAGT
This sequence comes from Neotragus pygmaeus, assembly GCA_006410875.1. NCBI lineage: Eukaryota > Metazoa > Chordata > Mammalia > Artiodactyla > Bovidae > Neotragus > Neotragus pygmaeus. The sequence goes on along the minus strand of SJYV01005992.1, from coordinate 82,994 downwards.
TCTTTGGCTCTCAGTTTTCTTTATGGTCCAGCTCTCACATTCATACATGACTACTGGAAAAACCATAGCTTTGACTAGATGGAACTTTGTTGGCAAAGTAATGTCTCTGCTTTTTAATATCTTTCTAGGTTTATCATAGCTTTTCTTCCAGGGGGAAATGTTTTATTTTCATGACTGTAGTCACCATCTACAGTGATTTTGGAGCCAAAGAAAATAAAGTCTCTATTATATAGTTCTTCTGTGTATTCTTGCCACCTCTTCTTACTATCTTCTACTTCTGGTAGGTAGATATTGTTTCTGTCCTTTTTTGTGCTCAATATTGCAAGAAATGTTCCCTTGGTATCTCTAATTTTTTTTGAAGTATATATTTTTATTTTATTTTATTGTTTCAAAGCTTTTATTTTTTTAATTTAAATTTATTTATTTTAATTGGAGGCTAATTACTTTACAATATTGTATTGGTTCTGCCAATTTATATACTGCCAATATATATACAATATTGTATTGGTTCTGCCAATATATATACTATATATTTATATATATATAGTATGAAATAGGTAGCTAATTAAGAACCTAATGTATAATAGGGATCTCTGTGCTCTGTGTTTACCTAAATGAAAAGGAAATCTGAAAAAGGGGAGATACATGTAGACATGTAACTGATTCACTTTGCTGTAGCAGAAATTAACACAACATTTTAAAATATCTATACCCCTGTAAATTAAAAAAAAAAAAGGAGGGGGGGAAACACTTTGGGTGTTCTTCAATCAGCACATAGGCTTTCTGAGTCTCAGATAGTCTTGTGTTCAGCCTTGTTCGGTTCTAATCAGGAAGGCATTTCTTTATGTCTGCTCAGGCTTGACAGAATTTTAATGGTCACAAATGAATTTTCTATATGTTTATCAGTGCCAAATTCTCTCCTAACCATTGTTGAGAAAAGACTATAGTCTCAACACCAAAGGTAAAAATTGCTCACTACTTCTTATCCACTTTTGATTAAGTTCAGAAACTTCCATATAGATTTTAAGCATGTTAACATAAGGAGTAACACCGATTTTCTAACACTATTAATGGAAGAAAGAAGTAGGACATTCATTCTTGTCATAATAAATAAACAAAACCACATAAGAAAAGCATTGTTCTTTATAATTTATAGAATTAACAATGACCACTGATTATTTTAATCTAAGTGGATTTTGCATCTATCTTTCTCTTATTTTAAGTGGTTATTTTTTAGGTATGAACATCAAGATTCATTAAGCAATTTATCATCTAATCATTCATTGATGGCTGAAACCATAAACCAAAATTATTAAATGTGAGTACTCTGAATATATACTTTGACTATTGCTTTTTCAATTTTGCCTGCTGAAAAAAAAACTTTTATACCTGCATTTATTTTGTTCCACTATTTTAGTTAAAAATCTTATAAATAAAAAAGTATTTAATGGAGATAGAATGTAGTTCATTTGGCAGAGGGACATTTCTCATATAAATCAATAGAAAGAAATCTATTTTTTAGATTTTTGTAAATTTCTAAAATTTACAAAAAACATTGTTTTGGTTGATTCTCTGAGATTATTTCACCCACAAGGCTAGCAAATAAATTTCTTTTTGTCTTCTACCTGATATTAGATTAATACTTGTCTCAGTGTGAAATGAGGTAGATAAGACATGCTTAAGATGTTTTCAGAGACAGCATGGCTGGCCGATGTTTTCAGAGACAGCATGGCTGGCCAAAAATTGCAGTCTTTGGTGTTGACAAAATCTGCATTTAATTTCATATTTTATCAATTGACAGTTGAATGGTTTTCTGGCACATATTACTGGACCTCTCTGGTCTGTTTCCTGTTGTTCAAATGGAGCTAATAGTGACTACTCTTCGATAGACATTGTCTGCTAAGTGATTAGCCTAGGGTATTTATATGGTGTGGAATCCTTTAAGGCAAATTTTCAAGTATATTATTGAGTAAACATATTGGGTATATCATATTTTGCATTTACCATTTTGCAGGAGCTGATTTTATAGGAGATGTTTCAGTGCAACTGAAATAAACAAGCCATTAATCATTAACCCTGATGGATGAGGTAACTAAAACTTAGAGAGGTAACTGATTTGGTCAAGGTCAATACTAGCAGGACAAATGTGGGACTTGACTTTTGGTCTCCTAGGCTAATATTTTCTTTATCCTGATCTAAATGACCTTTAGATAAGTTATGCTAAACATAATACAGAATTTAGGGAGTAGTAAGTCTTGGTTACAGTGGATGTTTGATTATGTGAATCAGCTCTTTGCACTGGATAAAGCTAATGACTATCTTTCCAAAGTAAAACATTGAAAAACAGAGTCAGGAAATCAAGTTGTGTGAGTAGAGTGGAGTTTATAATTATACTCACAACCTTTGTATTATATTTTATATTTTATTTAATCTTTAAGTAATACATATAAAGTGAAAGAAGTAATTAAATTGATTTTGGATCTACTGGTAAAGAACCTGCCTGCCAGTGCAGGAGATGCAAGAGACATGTGTTCCATCCCTGGGTCAGGAAGATCCCTGGAGTATGAAATGGCAACCCACTCCAGTATTCTTGCCTGGAAACTCTTTCCATGGACAGAGGATCCTGATGGGTGCAAGGGGCTGCAAAGAGTCAAAAAAGACTGAGTACACATAAATATATACATCTATAAACATAGCTATTTCTTTAGCAGGTCATTTTTCCTAAATGTAAAAGAAAATATTGGCTATTTTATCTCTAAGTTTGCTTTTAAATTTGTCCCTCATGATCAAAATATGTTAGGGAGGGGGAACCTATCTATTACTGACTGCCCAATTATGTCCTTCTTTAAGCAATTTTTCACCTCATATATTCTTGGAGGCTTTCTATATCTGTATCATATAAACTCAGTCCATTGGTCATGATTTCTTGCCTGAGGATAGAAGCCTTATAGAAAGTGAAAATATCCCATAGCAGGCCCTGAGTCTTTTAAACAATCTTTTTTAGGAAGTTGAATTGGATCTATTCATTGGATGGCAACATGATATAGAAACAAAGAAACAGTTGACACCAATTAAGGGTGCCAATATAGGCAGGCTCAGGAGGGTGGTTCTGAGACTTGGGAAGCGTCCTACTGAGGAATTGAGATTGAGCAGATTTGACAAGTAATGTGCAAGTCAGGAGGAAACTTGTACCTCTAGAGAGGAAAGAGTGATGTAGAAGGGGAGAGAGACAGGAAGCTTCCAATTCTTACTAGACACAACTGAAATTTCTGCCCCATATTATCTCAATATTTCAGTAAATCTTTTCAATAAATCCTCAGTTCAGTTCAGTTCTGTTCAGTCGCTCAGTCGTGTCCGACTCTTTGCAACCCCATGAATCGCAGCACGCCAGGCCTCCCTGTCCATCACCAACTCCAGAAGTTCACTCAGATTCCTGTCCATCGAGTCCGTGATGCCATTCAGCCATCTCATCCTCTGTCGTCCCCTTCTCCTCCTGCCCCCAATCCCTCTCATCATCAAAGTCTTTTCTAATGAGTCAACTCTTCGCATGAGGTGGCCAAAGTACTGGAGTTTCAACTTCAGCATCATTCCTTCCTAAGAAATCCCAGGGCTGATCTCTTTCAGAACGGACTGGTTGGATCTCTTTGCAGTCCAAGGGACTCTCAGGAGTCTTCTCCAACACCACAGTTCAAAAGCATCAATTCTTTGGCGCTCAGCCTTCTTCACAGTCCAACTCTCACATCCATACATGACCACTGGAAAAACCATAGGCTTGACTAGACGGACCTTAGTTGGCAAAGTAATGTCTCTGCTTTTGAATATGCTATCTAGTTTGGTCATAATTTTTCTTCCAAGGAGTAGGCATCTTCTAATTTCATGGCTGCAGTCACCATCTGCAGTGATTTTGGAGCCCCCCAAAATAAAGTCTGCCACTGTTTCCAGTGTTTCCCCATCTATTTCCCATGAAGTGATGGGACTGGATGCCATGATCTTTGTTTTCTGAATGTTGAGCTTTAAGCCAACTTTTTCACTCTCCTCTTTCACTTTCATAAATCCTCACTTGTAGGCAAATCTGAATCACTTTTGGTCTTTGCTAGTAAAGGATCATGATGCTCAGAGAGCCTTTTGGTTGACAAACTTATGGCTATTTTGTAGATTCAGTGATGCAGAGAAAGTGCCACATACTTGTACAAGTTCCTCCATTTTTGTCATAGAACCTTGAACTCAGTATATTCCCAACAAATATTTGATTTGAATCCTCAACATTGTGAAAAAAATCTGTTCTGTCTTTGTTAATAGGTATTTATTTATTTATCATTTGACTGTGCTGCACAACATGTGGGATCTTAATTACCTGACCAGGGATTGAACACATGCCCTCTGTATTGGAAGTTTGGAGTCTGAAACCACTAGATTAGCAAGGAAGTCCCATGAAATGATTTAGACTAAACTTTAATGTAGCAGCCATCTTTCCAAATCAATTTCTTTGTGATACAAACTGAAGGTGTTTTCTGATTACATCAGTTCATAAAAATCATTATCACTGTTGGGGAAGAAAAGGTACAATCAGAGGAAGATGAGGTTTTTGTTTGTTTGTTTTGAGCAAGAGTAGTTTATTAAGAAAAGTGTTTAAAAAATCTTTTTTTTTTTCATTTGAAAAATGTCTAGTAGACACTAAAACATCTGGTTGAAAACTGAAATCTTCAGTGACACATCTGGATGTTTGCTCCATATGATGTCAAACATGAGGNATTAAGAAAAGTGTTTAAAAAATCTTTTTTTTTTTCATTTGAAAAATGTCTAGTAGACACTAAAACATCTGGTTGAAAACTGAAATCTTCAGTGACACATCTGGATGTTTGCTCCATATGATGTCAAACATGAGGGTAATTAAAAATATAGAGCTAAATTACTTAAATGTTAAGCTTTCATCCAGATGTTTTATGCTATATTAGACAAAAATAAAATCTTTATGTCAGACATTAAAGTAATCAGGAATATCTAAATGCCACTATGAATAAAATAACATTTCTAATATGTTTCACTGGAGAGAAAGTATTAACTGATAATTAGAGACTATATAAGAAGTTTGTTAAAAGCTTTTTTAATCTGATCAGTAGTAACTAGTAAAATGTGGGAATGTGGAATGAACATCCCTGGATGAAAATTGTCCATATTGACTGACGAATAAACAAGTGTATTTTGATTTCCAAGCTGTTTTGTTTTGTTCGTTTTTTGTTTTTATATATAGAAGTATCTATGAGCTAGAGTTTTGGATTATTTATTAAAGAACACATAAGTTTATTTTTGCTAAGGCATTAGAAAAATGGAATTACTTGGCAGTGTTTATTTGTGAGAAATAGTCTAAGTAGGTATAACTTGCAGCTCTAATTTAACTTCAAAGAGTACCACATGACATAGACAGGGTTGGCTCACAAATTGTATCCTATGATAATATGGGAAGAGTGAGACCTAGAGAGTTGAGGATAGCAAAAGACATTTGGCTGACCCAGTAGGCTTAGACAAACAAAGTGTTAAATCCAGGCAGGAGAATAAATGCAGAGAAGGAAAGACTGTACTTTTGCGTGGTACAGGCAGGAAACAAGGTTTACAGTGTAGGGAATCAGAGAAGGTTAACGGTGCTGCCAAGTCATGCTAGTGGACAGAATCAAGTACTCCTCGTGGGAAAATACATTAAAAGAAAAAAAAAATATATCATGTGCATGCATGCATGCTGCTTCAGTTGTTTCTGACTTTGAGACCCAGTGAACTGTGGCCTTCCAGGTTCCTCTGTCCATGGGAATCTCTAGGCAAGAATACTGGAGTGAGTTGCTGGGCCCTCCTCCAGGGGATCTTCCCAACCCAGGGATTGAACCCAGGTCTCTTACATGTCCTGTATTGGCAGACGTGTTCTTTACCACTGGTGCCACCTGATAATGCGTATAAACGAAATCTAGAAAACTGGTACAGATGAACCTATTTCCAGGGTGAGAACAGAAATGCAGACATAGGAAACTGACATGTGGATGGACCTGAGGGGTGGGGGCGAAGAGGACAGTAGGACAGATTGGGAGATTAGGACTGACATATAAATGCTACAATGTGTAAAATACATGACTGTTGGAAGCTGCTGTATACACAGGGAGCTCAGCTTGGTTCTCTGTGATGACTTCAATGGGTGGGATGGGGATGGTGGGAGGGAAGTCCATGAGCAATGGGTTATATGTATACATAAGCTGATTCACGTCAGTGTTCAGCAGAAATTAACACAATATTGTGCAGCAATTATACTACACTAAAAATTATATTATAAACATAATTTAAACATATCTTTGAATACTTTTAATAGTTTTCATATTTAATAGCTAAAAAAATAAACAAGTAAAACCTTCATGTTCACTGATCAGTTTTTTAAAATTGGCTTTATTTATTTACGTCGAATTAAAATGTCTCCTATCAAAAATGGCTCCATCAAAATCTTGGTAAGAAATCATAATATATCCATGTGAGTGTTTACCCACAATGAAGAATAAACATTTTAAATCCCATTTACATGAGAGAAAACAAGCTCAGAGAAGCCCAGTGACATTCAAGGAGACACTCAATTATGAAGTAGCAGATTATAAGCACAAATCCAGATTTGGCATCTCCAAACACTTATACTGTCTTTGAAAACATCAAAACATTGGTCCCCTTTTTATGCACTGAGATGAAAATTGCTACACTGAACCATTTTATAGACTAACATGGGTATACAGACTAAAGAGGTGTACCACAGACTAACTTGAGAAACAAATCTGATTATGGAAAAGATTGAACATTTTCTACAAACTAGTGTATGTATGAAACATGAGAAGTGTAGAACAGTGAAAGATGGTAGACTTTATGGTCGGATGGGTAAAACTTTGAGTTTCCATTTTGCCATCCAATTTTGAGTGGAAAACATAAACACTGACTTGAAATGAATGTAAAAAATGAAGGTAACACTAAAGCGACCTTTTCTCTAAACTGTCATCCAGTTAAAATAAAGCTTCTCAAACATACAACTTCATAAACCTGATTCAAGGTTTGGTGCACAGAACACAATAAATATGGAAAGAAAACACTTAAGGAAGTTACTTTCATATCTGTACCTATAGATATATGTATCTGTGTCCTTGCCAATATTTACCAATATTTGTCTCAAAGGTCAGGACCATGTATAGTATATTAGGATCTACATATGTCTTTTCAGTCAGGAAATCATATCAGGCTTAGGTCAAGAGTTTAACATCTTGCCAGACAAAGCATCGTTTTGCTTATGCTGGATTCTCCTTCCTAGCTCGTAAATCTTTGGGAGGTGTCCAGACAGGGGCCTTAGAGGCCTGAATCAAGGGCATTAAGGTCAAGAGAAAGTGTGTGTGCTTGGGTGCTCACTCAGTCATGTATGACTCTGTGACCCCATGGATTATAGCCTGCCAGGCTCCTCTGTCCATGGAACTTTCCAGGCAAGAATACTGGATTGGGTTGCCATGTCCTTCTTCAAAGGATCTTCCCAACCCAGGGATTGAACTCACTTCTCCTGTGTCTCCTGTATTGCAGGAAGATTCTTTACCAGCTGAGCCATCAGGGAAACCTGGTCAAGAGCATAGAAAGTTTAAATTATGTCTAGGTGGGTCAGATTCAGGACAGCATAACCCAGATGACTTCTGGAATCTCTCAACCCTTGAAAGTATGATAAAAATATTTTAATATTCAATAGTTATTGATATTTCCCTTGCTTTGTGTACCTATTCCATGTTTTTTCATAGCAACTAAAGTATGTGTGGGAGGTGAAGAGGGGAGGGAATTGTGTTTTTATGGTGAACTTTGGATCAGAGTCTGGCTTTTGCAAAGTTTATTTCATTGATTGATTTTTCCCCCTTTTTGTGATGCCTGAGTTTTGTGCTAGTAAACTGAGATGGCAAAGCCAATAGAGTATTGTAAAGTCAAATTAAAAAAAAAAAAGTACTAATTATGTGCAAATAAAGGTTTGATTTTCTAGGAGGATATTACAAAAGAATAAATTTGAATCAGTTCTAATGAGATGGATGAAACTGGAGCCTATTATACAGAGTGAAGNTGGGATTTTTCAGGCAAGGATACTGGAGTGGGTTGCCATTTCCTCCTCCAGGGGATCTTCCCAACCTGGGAATCAAACCTGCGTCTCCTGTGTTGGGAGGGGGGTTCTTTACCCCTGTGCCACCTGAGAAGCAATTTTACCTCGCATTCACTTCTCATCTGATTGAAATGCCTGCTTATGACTGAAATGTGGATCCTGTCCGGTGTCAGGCTTCTCGTGTCTGCTGTTTGCCGTCGCACTGAAGCGTTTTCTCTTATCGTTCATGTTTAACGTCAGGTGTTATCAACACAGGCGGAATCGCTCATTTGGAGACCTTAGTGGGAAGCTGCTGTCTTTGCTGATTATGTTTGCTTTTAGTCTGCTGCCAAGCATTGTTTTTCACGGGCGTTGTCTGTATGTTTGGAGAGTTAATTTGGCGCTGGGAATCTCAGGTGGCATTCTCAGGAGGACATGTGTTTTCCGTTGGAGGTTGGTGAGGGCTGTGCTAGGGGACGGCTTTGTCTCTCTTGTTTAATTAGAGAGAGTTGTACCGCCACTGTGCAGGTGTGCACAAGAGGGCAGGCCTGTCGGGTGATGCTCACACCTCTTAGCACACCCATGGGAGTTTTGAAACTGCGTGTGTTAGAGCCAGTGGCTTGGTTTCCTCCTATAACACTTCCAACCACCATTTATCTTGTCTTTCTTTTATTGCTCCTTTTGGACAGACAGTCAAAAGCATTAAACCCCAGCATCTCCAGAGAGTCCCTTTTATTGTAACCATTTTTTAAATTGAAGTATAGTTAATTTACCATGTTGTGTTAGTTTCTTGTGTACAGAAAAATGATTCAGTTATACACACACACACACACACACACACACACACNTGTATGGCAAACCCAATAGAGTATTGTAAAGTTAAATTTAAAAACAAATAAATAAATAAATTAAAAAAAATAAAAGAAAGGCAATTCCAAAAAAAAAAAAATAAAATAAAAAAAAATAAAAAAATAAAAACTATTGACAAAAGCTTTGTATTCACAGATGTTTGTATTTTGACCGTTTTACAGAAATATGGTCAGAGGATAGAATGAAAGAGGTGGTGTTCTCACAGAAGATAACTGAAATCCCTTTAATTTTTTGATAGACCCTGTTCTCTAGAGTTCCAGTGACCATCCCACTGGGGAAACATTTTATGTGTCATTTTATCTACAGTTTTAGAATATGTCCTGGACTCTGTTTTCTTCCTTTTTTCTTCTTCATCCCTCGTTTTAAAAATATTTTACTTTCTTATTTGTTTAGCAGCATCCGGTGTTAGTTACAGCATGCAATAACTTCACTGCATCATGAGGGATCTTTCCTCATGGTGTGGTGCCCAGACTCTCTAGTTGTGGCTCACAGTCTCAATGGTTGTGGCACGTGGCCTTTAGGTGCTCTGCAGCATGTGGAATCTTAGTTTCCCAACCAGGGATCCAACCCAGGTCCTCTGCATTGCAAGGGAGATTTTTAACCACTGGACCACCAGAGAAATCCCTCCATCCCTCTTTCTCTTTTATTTTTCTGTTCTCATTTTCTCATGCAGCATTATTTATCTAGCTATTGTCTTCTTTAGGTTGTCATTTGGTGGGTTTTTAACTTCTAATGCAAGGTGAGAATCATTGTCTTAAAGAAAGATCTTTCAGATAGACTTTTGTTAAAGCTATTATTTAGTTATTTTGTCTCTGTCTCAATGTAAACAATCTCTTGCTTGATATTAACCTAGGTAATTTTCAAATTTTTAACACATCAAACCAGTGACTTTAAAAAATATTCTTATTTATTTATTTGGCTGCACCAGGTCTTGGTTGTGGCACACCGGATCTTTGATCTTTTTTGCAGCCTGTGGGATCTTTAGTTGTGGCATGCGAACTCTTAGATGCAGCTTAGTTGCAGCATGTGGAATCTAGTTATCTGATGAGGAGTCCAACCTGGGTCCTATGCAATGGGAGTGTGAAGTCTTAGCCACTGAGTCACCAGGGAATTCCCCCAACCCAGTGACTTTTAGAATATTTCAAGTGGTTTAATAAGTACTGACACAATCTGAATACTTAATAACACCTAGACTAAATGGTTTCAGTAAAGGCAGTATAGTGATTTGTATCATTGCATTATAATATTATTCTATTTCTAATGGTTAAATATTCTCATAAACGAAGTTACCAATGGATGAGCATGCTGCTTTCTTTTCATTCTTGTTTGAAGTAAAATTGTTCAAATTCCAGCTAGATTCAGTAATTGGCTGTCATATGCTTTTTTAAATCCTGCTTTGAAGAGATTGCTTCTTTCTCTACTATTCTCTGTTTGCACCACAAAATATTCAAAATGGATAGATCAAAGTGGAATGTTTATTTTTATTGGTCTTCTCATTTCTGGTACACATTCCAATTTTCTTTGGAGTAAAGACCAAAGATTTGGGTCAAAATAGAATTTGAACAGAGATGGATTGGATCTGTTAGTTGACCAGGAGACGCAAACAAAGGAGAATCATAGCTGGAATACTTGTAATTACTTGCAAATCCTGTAACACTGTCTTCATATAGATGAAAGCAAGAGTTTATCATGTGAGAGAAGGAAGTGTGAGGTTGAGGAAGGGAAAAGAAGAGAAAGAGAGGCTTCTAACTTTGTTTTCTGAGTGTTTGGTGAAGTTATTGATTACATGCCTACTGTCAAAATGGAATTCTACCTGTAAGAGATTGCCTTCACTTAACTTTTGTACACAACTGTCTCTTGAAGATGGGAAAGCATCTGTAAAGAGATTAGATTTACTTTGCAGTTGCCAGAAAGGATTTGTTTACATCATATTTATTCTCCTTGCGCTAACATTTCAAACACACACTTATTTAAATATTAGTTCACTTTGTATGGCAGAAATAAGGCTTTGTTTTGGCCACTCTCATGGAACAGGAATGCTTGGTAGAAAGTCTCCTTTTTTCTGTCTCTGTCTCTCTGTCATTTTTTCTGCCTCTCTCTTTTTCTGCATCCTGGCCCTCTTCTCTCTTAATACAATTTCCCATTCTGCAGGAACATCTTTACCTGTATCTTCTTTCAAAATGGCTTAACATAAATACATACTTAATTTTGTCTTTCTTCTTTATTTAAAACCATGGATGTAGCTAATATTTCTTCTCCCTAATATGTGACTCCCAGTTGGCCCTGCTAGCAGGGGTTGGACTCTGAATCACCTTTTCTGAACTGAACTCTCTTTTGTCTTAAATGGAATCATCATGAACACATCTGGTACATCTCCTGGAACACATAGCTCACTTGAAGTATCAGGAGGCTCCAGCAATAAGACAACTTTCAGAGTTCTGAGCTGACTGGGCCAGAGGCCCATCTGATGATATTCAAGGTTATCAGAGTTGTCAAATCTGACAGGCTAGAATCAGATTCTACTTCCTACCTTAAGAATGAACATTTCATGAATTGAGATGCCAGGATGGAAATTATGTGGAGAATATTTCTGAGCAATTGTCTGGTGAAGGGGCAGCTGTCTCCAATTGTTCTTTTGATCCCTCTCTTTCTACTTGTTAACCTTCAAAGTTCTGCCCTATGTCCCAGTCTAGTCTGATGAAAGAATTAACTTGATTGCCCCATTCAGCTTGGTCCAAGGAAGAATCAGATGAAGTGAGTCTGGAAATGTCCATCTCACATTTCATATGTGGGTCCCAGGGGACCCATACAATCATGACCTGGTTATATGGATGTCCTCATTCTCACCTTGATCCCAGTCTTGCCTGTTCACCCCTGGGCCCTCACTGACATCATAGTTCCTGATATCAAGATTCTTAATACCTATCTATTGCATGAATGGAAAATAGCACATATATGGCAAATAATAAATAGGTTTCAGACTTTGTTCTGTGCTTTGGAGAGTCAATAATATATATCACAAACTTGCTTCAAAAGATACTTTGTACTGTAAGAGATGTGTTGTCTGGTACAGGGATGGTATTGGTGGTACCTAAGGGGCCCACTGAATGTTTGGAAGTCAGGGACCTTCTTTCTGAACAAGAAGGTGCTGTGCAGTCTATTCTCTAATAGAAAGAGTGGAGTCTAGTGGCATCCAGAGACAATAACATAGAAGAAATTAGAAAGCATTACACCAATCTGGAAGAGGAGAGAAACTTACATTCTCATTTAATTTTTTAAATTAATTAATTAATTTATTTTTTTACTTTATTCTACTTTAAAATACTGTATTGGTTTTACCATACAGTGACATGAATCCACCACAGGTGTTGAGAGCTCATTTAATTTCTTAAAAATAAAGATCATGAAATCTGAATACGAAATCTGAAATGTTAACTCAACTAGTTGTGCCACCCACCTCCCAAGGGGAGTCAGGCCTGGGACTTGTGCTAACTGACAAGTCTCATGGCCACCACATTTACCAACTTCTCCTCTCTCAGTGAGTCGTGATTTGGCATGGCATCACTATACTTAGGGACTCAGACATAACTTCAAATGACAACCTGAAAAAATTGATATGGAATGTTGTTTATTGTGTGTTTCTCCATTGATGGGCATGAATGAACATTTAAATATTCTGAATATTTCCAATACCTTCTTGGGGGCTAAGCTTATACCTTCATAAAATAATGAGAAGATGTTCCTGCAAAGACATGAGAATTTACTAATTAAAAAATGAGTTAAATAAAATCCAACATGAATTTAGATGTAATATGTAACCTAGCAAATTCTCAGATTCCCTGTCTATACAGTAGGGAAAGAAAATATACAGAACTGTTGATAAGATTACATAAGATAACGTGTAAAAGTTTAATATATTGTATAAGAGTTTAATAAATATTAGTCCTCCTAAATTTCTATTTTCTTTCATTATATAACTGTGTATAAGACCATGCCAGAGTGCCTTTATAGATATACAGCATTGGAATAATCAGAATAATTTGAAGTACTGGAAAAAAATGATTGCTTCCTTATCTCCTTTTACTAGCTGCATCTATTTCTGCTGGTGCACATTATTTAAAGCATTTCTGAGAAAATATTCTGCAAAAAAAAATCACATGAGCGAAGCTGAATATGATGGATAAAAATGAAGATATTGAGGGTATAATTAGTTGTTCTCAGAAATTAGGGTACCCTTGAATCATTGCGAAAGTTTGTTATAATTTTATTTATATGAATCTTTGGATTCCACTTTCCCAAAATTCACAGTCAGTGGGTTCCAGTGACAAAGCTTGAAAAGCCCAGCTCTCAAGATTAGCAGGTAAAAAGAAAATGATGTGCACCTTAAAACTGTGAATTGAATGGTAGAAGCTTATAGTTTGAGAACATACTGTGAAATAGATTTCTTGTAGGTGAAGAGTGTTCTGGAGAGACTCATATAACTGTACAGACTACTAGGTCACTGAAAACCCAAGAATGGCATTTGCTAGTTGTATAGAATTGCCCTTTTTAAGGTTGCAAAAATATAAATATTTATTAACAGCATTCTGAAGAGCAAGGCTATGGTTTTTCCAGTAATCATGTATGGATGTGAGAGTTGGACTGTGAAGAAGGCTGAGCACTGAAGAATTGATGCTTTTGAATTGATGCTGTGGTGTTGCAGAAGACTCTTGAGAGTCCCTTGGACTGCAAGGAGATCCAACTAGTCCATTCTGAAGGAGATCAACCCTGGGATTTCTTTGGAAGGAATGATGCTAAAGCTGAAACTCCAGTATTTTGGCCACCTCATGCGAAGAGTTGACTCATTGGAAAAGACTCTAATGCTGGGAGGGATTGAGGGCAGGAGGAAAAGGGGATGACGGAGGATGAGATGGCTGGGTAGCATCACTGACTTGATGGACGTGAGTATGAGTGAACTCTAGGAGTTGGTGATGGACAGGGAGGCCTGGCGTGCTGCAATTAATGGGGTTGCAGAGTCGGACACAACTGAGTGACTGACTGAACTGAACTGAAGAATTGCTCTTAACTCTTTTCGAATTAATTAGACTTTTGAAGGAAAGGGATGGGATAGATTTGAGTGATGCACTACATCTTATAATATTGATATTAAAATCTTTTAAAAGATAAATGCTCCAAAGTAAAATGTTTCAGCAGATCAATATAAATCCTCTCCTTAGAAATATAATTCTTGTACTTTTTTTTTTCTAATACTGCAGACATGAAATGAAAAGATGCTTGCTCCTTTGAAGAAAAGCTATGACAAATCTAGACAGTGTATTAAAAAGCAGAGACACCACTTTGTTGACAAAGGTCCATACAGTTAAAGCTATGGTTTTTCCACTAATCACGTATGGATGTGAGAGTTGGGCCATGAAGAAGGTTAAAAGAAAGTGGAAGTGTTAGTCACTCAGTTGTGTCTGACTCTTTGTGATCCCACTGACTGTAGCCCATCAGACTCCTCTGTCCATGGTATTCTCCAGGCAAGAATATGGGAGTGGCTTGCCATGCCCTCCTCCAGGGGATCTTCCCGACTCGGGGATCAAGCACAGGTTTCCTGTATTGCAGGCAGATTCTTTCATCTGAGCTACCAGGGAAGTCCCCTAAAGAAGGCTGAGCACCAAAGAATTGATGCTTTCGAACTGTGGTGCTGGAGAAGACTCTTGAGAAACTCTTGGACAGCAAGGAGATTAAACCAGTCAATCCTAAAGGAAATCAGTCCTAAATATTAATTGGAAGGACTGATGCTGAAGCCAGAACTTCAATATCTTGGCCACATGTTGTGAAGTGCTGATTCACTGGAAAAGACCTTGATGCTGGGAAAGACTGAAGGCAGGAAGAGAAGGAGGTGGCACAGGATGGGATGGTTGGATTGGCATCACTGACTCAATGGACATGAGTTTGAGCAAACTCAAAGAGATAGGGAAGCCTGGCGTACTTCAGTCCATAGATTCACAGTCAGACACAACTTGGCAACTGAACGACAGCAAATGCTGCTGAATAAGAAGAAAGTGGGTTGTCTTCTGTCTTCCAGTTTCCTTTTCTCCTTCATTTCCTCCAGTTTCTTCTTCATGATAATGCATCTGTTTATAGCTTGTAGACCACTACTGATACATTTTTAATCTTTGATGGGTCACAGCAAACTCAGAGATGAGTAGAAATTTCAAAAGAACAGTTTTTCATAAACTTCACCGAAGTACCACTTTTCCTCTTTATCGTTTATTTTCTTTGGCAAACAAAATTTCTCACTCCTCTTTGCCACCTCCTTCCAATGTGTTCTTGTTCTGTGTCATTAGCCAACAGTCAGCTGCATAAATGTTGGCTCACATCCAAGGTGATGATTGCTTTTCATATACACTGTCTTTGCTGTTGGCTCTCAGACTAATAACTTCCATTTTTAATAGATGAAACTTAGCATGATTAACTCTCAGGTGATTAATAGAGGGTGTTTTTGAGAGCTAAATAATGAAGAAGCAATTAAATAAATATGATATGGTGTCTTGACCACAAATCAAGTCACACTTTTTCTTACTGCTCCTTGGATTGTAGTTTGGAGGTCAGAAGGCTGCCATAAATTAGGGAGGAGAGCCCCTGGCAACAGTTCTGGGAAAAATAAGAACCGGAAACATGGAAGGGCACAATTCAGCACCACTCACCTGAGTTTGAGCTCTTATAGTGTGGTATTTATAAAACAGGCAAGTTATTTAATTCATGAGCTCCAGCTTCTTCACCTCCAAAGCAGGAAAGATTAATACATAATTTGTAGATTTAAATGAAGATTAATGAAGATTAAATGACATAATTTATGCAAAACATCTTGCAAAATGCCAGGTACATAATGTTCAGTGAATATGTTAGTTTTAAATCCTTTTTCTTCTCCCAGTCTTAACTCTCAACATTTTCCTGGGAGTGTTAGAAGGGATTGTGTATAGGATTGTAGTCTGTTCTAATTTTTAGTAATCTAGAAAAGAAAGAAATTGATTCCCCAACTCCTTATCCCTTAATATAAAAAGTGTCATATACAGCTATGGTCACTCATATTATTTTTTAAAAAAACATAAGCCTTTGGATGTCATATTTCCAGCTTCTAATATCAATTTCCACACTTCCTGACGCTTGGCCTCCCCTGTGTAGAATTTTATAGTTTCTCTAGAAGGAATAATATAATACACAGAAAGTTTAAAAGAGAAACATTATAGATGATTGATAGGTATTGTACTTTAAATATTTATAGATGATGAGATCTAAAAATGGCAGAAATAGGAAGACAATTTGCCTTAGAACAAATAAGACTTGATTGATTTATTAATGACCTTCTCCTCAGTTATGCCTTGCTGCTGCTGCTGCTGCTAAGTTGCTTCAGTTGTGTCAGACTCTGTGCGACCCCACAAATAGCAGCCCATGAGGCTCCCCTGTCCCTGGGATTCTCCAGGCAAGAACACTGGAGTAGGTTGCTATTTCCTTCTCCAATGCATGAAAATGAAAGGNCTGCTAAGTTGCTTCAGTTGTGTCAGACTCTGTGCGACCCCACAAATAGCAGCCCATGAGGCTCCCCTGTCCCTGGGATTCTCCAGGCAAGAACACTGGAGTAGGTTGCTATTTCCTTCTCCAATGCATGAAAATGAAAGGGAAGTTGCTCAGTTGTGCCAGACTCTTCATAACCCCATGGACTGCAGCCTACCAGGCTCCTCTGTCCATGGAATTTCCCAGGCAAGAGTACTGGAGTGGGTTGCCATTGCCTTCTCCAATTCAGGTTGGTAAATAATCTTCTTATGAAGAGGAAGGATGATGCCAGAACATATGAAATGGCATCTCACTGGAGTTATAAATTGCATTTCTTTCTTAATTACAGATATTCTGGACCTTTTTGTGTATTTATTGTCTATTCATGTATCTTCTTTTGTGAGATGTTCAAGTATTTTTGGTCACTTTTATTGGGATGTTCATCATTTTTTTGTGTATAAGGATGATTTTGTATAGTCTAGATATTAATGATTTGGAAGATATATGTTCAGTTCAGTTAAGTTCAGTCACTCAGCCATGTCCGACTCTTTGGGACCCCATGAATGGCAGCATGCCAGGCCTCCCTGTCCATCACCAACTCCTGGAGTTTACTCAGACTCACGTCTGTTGAGTCAGTGATGCCATCCAGCTATCTCATCCTCTGTTGTCCCCTTTTCCTCCTGCCCGCAATCCCTCCCAGCATCAGAGTCTTTTCCAGTGAGTCAACTCTTCGCATGAGGTGGCCAAAGTGCTGGAGTTTCAGCTTTAGTATCATTCCTTCCAAAAGAAATTGCAAGGCTGATCTCCTTCCCCTTTTATGTTTACACACTTTTAAAAAACTGGTGCTCTTTATTTTACTTTACAAGTGTAAGAATTCTTTCTAAAAATCTCTCACCTCTATTTTAATGAACACATCTTTATTTTACTTATGTTTTGAGTAATATTCATGTTGGATATAAAACTCTATATTTTCCCCCCCTCATATCATTTTAAAAACATCATCATATTGTCTTCTGGCCTCCATTTTTACAGTAACAAATCATCTGTAATTATTATATATGTTTTATTGCATGAATTGAGTCCCTTCTCCTGTTTACTTTTAATGCTTGCTTTTTATCCTAGGTATTAGTAATTTTATTAAAATGTGCCTAAACTTGAGAATCTTTTTATTTATCCTGTTTAGAATTCACATAATTTCCTGTAGCTTGGGCTTCCCTGGTGTCTCAGAAAGTAAAGAATCTGACATGACTGAAGCGACTTAGCAGCAGCAGCAGCTATGCAGGAGACCCAATTCGACCCCTGGGTTGCAAAGATCCCTTGGTGAAGGGAATGACAACACACTTCATTATTCTTATCTGGAGAATGCCATGGGCAGAGAAACCTGGCAGGCTACAGTCTGTGGGGTGGCAAAGAGTGGGACACGACAGAGCAAATCTCTGTCTCTNGACCCCTGGGTTGCAAAGATCCCTTGGTGAAGGGAATGACAACACACTTCATTATTCTTATCTGGAGAATGCCATGGGCAGAGAAACCTGGCAGGCTACAGTCTGTGGGGTGGCAAAGAGTGGGACACGACAGAGCAAATCTCTGTCTCTGTCTGTCTTGTTGATTTAGACTGATACTCTTTATCAATTTTGGAAAACTCATGAGACTTTTTTTTTTTTTGATGTGGGGGGAGCTAAAATATCATATTTACTCTTTTTTAATTAAAAATTATACAACTTTAAAGGTTACTTGCCATTTACAGTTTTTACAAAATATAGATTATATTATCCTTGTTGTGCAATACATCCTTGAGACTATCTAACACCCAATAGCCGTTGTATCTTCCACATATATTGCCCCTCCACCCTCCCTATTGGTAACCACTAGTTTGTTATCTCAGAGAAGGCAATGGCACCCCACTCCAGTACTCTTGCCTGGACAATCCCAGGGACGAGCCTGGTGGGCTGCTGTCTATGGGGACACACAGAGTTGGAAACGACTGAAGTGACTTAGCTTTGGCTCCATCACTTCATTCTTTCTGGAGTTATTTCTCCACTGATCTCCAGTAGTGTATTGGGAACCTACTGACCTGGGGAGTTCCTCTTTCAGTATTCTATCATTTTGCTTTTTCATACTGTTCATGGGGTTCTCAAGGCAAGAATACTGAAGTGGTTTGTCATTCTCTTCTCTAGTGGACCACATTCCGTCAGACCTCTCCACCATGACCTGCCCATCTTGGATTGCCCTGCTGGCATGGCCTAGTTTCACTGAGTCAGACAAAGCTGTGGTCTTAGTGTGATCAGACTGACTAGTTTTCTGTGAGAATGGTTTCAGTGTGTCTGCCCTCTGTTGCCCTCTTGCAACACCTACCATCTTACTTGGGTTTCTCTTAACTTGGGCGTGGGGTATCTCTTCACAGCTGCTCCAGCAAAGCACAGCCGCTGCTCCTTACCTTAGATGAGGGGTATCTCCTCACAGCTGCCTTCCTGATCTTCAATGTGGGGTAGCTCCTCTAGGCCCTTCTGCACCCGCACAGCCACCGCTCCTCGGGTGGCTCCTCCCGGTCACAACCCCTGGCCTCGGGTGCCGGGTGGCTCCTCAGGGCCACTGGCCCTGACCTCTGGCATGAGGTGGCTTCCCCCAGCCACCGGCCTTGAACATGTGGTAGATCCTCTCGGCTGCCGCCCCTGACCTCGGACACAGGGTGTCTCCTCCTGGCCACCACTGACCTCAGATTTGGGCAGCTCCTCTCGGCTATTCCTGTGCTGTTGCAGCCTGGCACTCTCGGCCGCTGCCCCTGACCTTGGACTTGGGGTAACTCCCCTCGGCTGCTTTTATTGCACTCAGTCACATAATACCCAGCTGTGGATGTGACTGGTGATAGAAGTAAGGTCCGATGCTGTAAAGAGCAATATTGCATAGGAACCCGGAATTTCAGGTCCATGAATCAAGGCAAATTGGAAGTGGTCAAACAAGAGATGGCAAGGGTGAACGTCGACATTCTAGGAATCAGCAAACTAAAATGGACTGGAATGGGTGAATTTAACTCAGACGAACATTATATCTACTACTGCGGGCAGGAATCCCTTAGAAGAAATGGAGTAGCCATCATGGACAACAAAAGAGTCCGAAATGCAGTACTTGGATGCAATCTAAAAAAGGACAGAATGATCTCTGTTTGTTTCCAAGGCAAACCATTCAATATCACAGTTATCCAAGTCTATGCTTACATCAGAAATGCTGAACAAGCTGAAGTTGAATGGTTCTATGAAGACTTACAAGACCTTTTAGAACTAACACCCACAAAAGATATCCTTTTCATTATAGGGGACTGCAATGCAAAAGTAGGAAGTCAAGAAACACCTGGAGGAACAGCCAAATTTAGCCTTGGAATGTGGAATGAAGCAGGGCAAAAATTACTAGAGTTTTGCCAAGAAAATGCACTGGTCATAGCAAACACCCTCTTCCAACAACACAAGAGAAGACTCTATACATGGACATCACCAGATGGTCAACACTGAAATCAGATTGATTATATTCTTTGCAGCCAAAGATGGAGAAGCTCTATACCGCCAGCAAAAACAAGACCAGGAGCTGACTGTGGCTCAGATCATGAACTCCTTATTACCAAATTCAGACTCAAATTGAAGAAAGTAGGGAAAACTGCTAGACCATTCAGGTATGACCTAAATCAAATCCCTTATGATTATACAGTGGAAGTGAGAAATAGATTTAAGGGCCTAGGTCTGATAGATAGAGTGCCTGATGAACTATGGGATGAAGTTCCTGACATTGTACAGGAGACAGGGATTAAGATCATCTCCATGGAAAAGAAATGCAAAAAAGCAAAATGGCTGTCCGAGGAGGCCTTACAAATAGCTGTGAAAAAAAGAGAGACAAAAAGTAAAGGAGAAAAGGGAAGATATAAGCATCTGAATGCAGAGTTCCAGAGAAAAGCAAGATGACATAAGAAAGACTTCTTCAGCCATCAATGCAAAGAAATAGAGCAAAAAAACAGAATGGGAAAGATTAAAGGTCTCTTCAAGAAAATTAGAGATACCAAGGGAACATTTCATGCAAAGATGGGCTCAATAAAAGACGTAAATGGTATGGGCCTAACAGAAGCAGAAGATATTAAGGAGAGGTGGCAAGAATACACAGAAGAACTGTACAAAAAAGATCCTTATGACCCAGATAATCACAATGGTGTGATGACCCATCTAGAGCCAGACATCCTGGAATGTGAAGTCAAGTGGGCCTTAGAAAGCATCACTATGAACAAAGCTAGTGGAGGTGATGGAATTCCAGTAAAGCTCTTTCAAATCCTGAAAGATGATGCTGTGAAAGTGCTGCACTCAATATGCCAGCAAATTTGGAAGACTCAGCAGTGGCCACAGGACTGGAAAAGGTCAGTTTTCATTCCAATCCCAAAGAAAGGCAATGCCAAAGAATGCTCAAACTACCACACAATTGCACTCATCTCACATGCTAGTAAAGTAATGCTCAAAATTCTCCAAGCCAGGCTTCAGCANTCCTTTATCGAGCCCATCTTTGCATGAAATGTTCCCTTGGTATCTCTAATTTTCTTGAAGACATCTCTAGAGATGTCTTTTTCCAATCTCTCTTTCCAATCCTGTTGTTTTCCTCTATTTCTTTGCATTGATCACTGAGGAAGGCATTCTTTTCTCTCCTTGCTAGTCTTTGGAACTCTGTATTCAAATGAATATAGCTTTCATCTTGTCCTTTGCCTTTCTCTTCTCTTGTTTTCCCAGCTATTTGTAAGTCCTCCTCAGATAACCATTTTCCTTTTTTTCATTTTTTTTCTTGAAGATGGTCTTGAGCCCTGCCTTCTGTACAATGTCATGAACTTCTGTCCATAATTCTTTGTGCACTCTGTCTATCAGATCTAATCCCTTGAATCTATTTCTCACTTCCACCGTATAGTCATAAGGGATTTGATTTAGGTCATATCTGAATGGTCTAGTGGTTTTCCCCACTTTCTTCAGTTTAAGTCTGAATTTGGCAATAAGGAGTTCATGANGGGAAACTGTGGAAACAGTGTCAGACTTTATATTTTGGGGCTCCAAAATCACTGCAGATGGTGACTGTAGCCATGAAATTAAAAGACACTCACTCCTTGGAAGGAATGTTATGATCTACCTAGATAGTATATTCAAAAGCCGAGAAATTACCTTGCCGACTAAGGTCCGTCTAGTTAAGGCTATGGTTTTTCCTGTGATCATGTATGGATGTGAGAGTTAGACTGTGAAGAAGGCTGAGCGCTGAAAAATTGATGTTTTTGAACTGGGTTGTTGGAGAAGACTCTTGAGAGTCCCTTGGACTGCAAGGAGATCCAACCAGTCCATTCTGAAGGAGATCAGTCCTGGGATTTCTTTGGAAGTAATGAAGCTAAAGCTGAAGCTCCAGTACTTTGGCCACTTCATGAGAAGAGTTGACTCATTCGAAAAGACTTTGATGTTGGGAAGGATTGGGGGCAGGGGGAGAAGGGGATGACCGAGTATGAGATGGCTGGATGGCATCACTGACTCGATGGACGTGAATCTGAGTGAACTCCTGGAGTTGGTGATGGACAGGGAGGCCTGGCATGCTTCGATTCATGGGTTTGCAAAGAGTCAGACACGACCTAGTGACTGAACTGAACTGAATTGAACTGAAGTGACTTAGTAACTTAGCAGCAGTTTGTTCTCTGTATCTCTGTCTACTTCTTTTTGTTATATTCACTAGTTTTGTTGTTGTTGTTGTTGTTTTTGGTTCTAAATTGAAGTGACAGCTTGCAACATTAGTCTTTCTCTATCTGACTTATTTCACTTAGCATAATGCCCTACAAGTCCATCCACGTTTTTGCAAATGGAAAAATTTCATTCTTTTTTTATTTCATTGTGGAAATGGAGATAGATATGCTACATCTTTATCTATTCACCCAGTGATGGATACTTAAGTTGCTTCCAAATCTTGGCAGTCATAAATAATGCTACTATGAACATTGATGTGTATGTATCTTTTCAAATTAGTGAGGTTTTTTTCTTTAAGTTATATACTTGGGAATAGAATTACTCAGTCATATGGTAGTTTCAGTTTTTGAGAGGAAAGGCAGAAGGTGAATAGGTATATGGAAAAATGCTAAACATCACCAATCGTTGCAGAAATGGAAAACAAAACAAAATCATGATAGATAATCTAACACTTGTCACAATTGCTATGATCAAAAAAAACAAGAAATAACAATGTTAGTGAAATTGTGGAGAAAAAGGAACACTCATACACTGTTGGTGGACATGTAATTGATGCAGCCACTGTAGAGAAAAGTATATAGGTTTCTCATCTTTATTCTTCATAAAGTTGAAGGTAAAGGATGCAGGAATAAAGGAAGACAATAGAATGGGAAAGGCTAGAGTTCTCAAGAAAATTAGAAATACCATGGGACATTTCATGCAAAGATGGGCACAACAAAAGGCAGAACCAGTATGGACCTAACAGAAGCAAAAAATATTTAGAAGAGGTAGCAAGAATGCACAGAAGAATTACACAAAAAAGATTTTCATGACCCAGATAATCATGATGATGTGATTACTCACCTAGAGCCAGACATCCTGGAATGAGAAGTCAAGTAGGCCTTAGGAAGCATCACTACAAACAAAGCTAGTGGAAATGATGGAATTCCAGCTGAGTTATTTCAAATCCTAAATGATGATGCTGTGAAAGTGCTGCACTCAATATGCCAGCAAATTCAGAAAACTCAGTCATGGCCACAGGACCAGAAAATGTCCGTTTTCATTCTGATCCCAAAGAAAGGCAATGCCACAGAATGTTCAAACTACCATACAATTTAACTCATCTCACATGCTAGCAAAATAATGCTCAAAATTCTCCAAGCCAGGTTTCAACTTTATGTGAACTATGAAGTTCCAGATGTTCAAGCTAGATTTAGAAAAGGCAGAGGAACCAGAGATCAAATTGCCAACATCCCTTGGATCATAGAAAAATCAAGAGAATTCAGGAAAAACATCTACTTTTGCTTTACTGATTATGCCAAAGATCTTGACTGTTTGGATCACAGCAAACTGTGGAAAATTCTTAAAGAGATGGGAATACCAGACCACCTTACCTGCTTCCTGAGAANATATCAGATATAACTTTGGTTTCCTTTCTAGATCCAAATGGATACCACATACCACCCTTCCTTCTTGCACAATGTCCCTCAAGTCTATAACTTCCTGCACACTTCTGCTGTTATTCCCTAATTCAGTCCCATGGTTCCTCATGTGTCAGCTGTAGCCATTGCTTCCATTCAATCTCTTGTCCTTTAGTCTCTAAGCTCCCTTTCCATTCAGCAGTTACAACACACCTGACACCTTGCTGCCAAGGTAAACTTCCCCAAATACGACTGCTTCCAAAAGCTCCAGTTACTCCTTAATTTCCCACAGAATAAAATTCACGTATTGTCATATGGCATTCAGGGATCAATCTTGCTTTTATAGCTCCATTTGCTACTGATAATATATAAATATTCTGTATTAGCAAAAATAACATTGAATAATAAGTAAAATAAATTGACGTATCTATCACCTTACTGCACATTTACATGTATATTTCTTCTTTCTATTTTTACAGTATTCCTATGAGGTAGGTGCTGTTTATATGTTTTCAGATGATAATATTGAAGCACAGAGAAGTTATATATCCTGCTCAAGGTCACCAATAAAACAGCTGGAATCTGACCTATGCAGGAGATTCAGACCCCGCATGGTCTTAGAAAGGGTACCATTACGTCTTCACAACAGCTTATTCTGTCTCCTGAAGAAAGCTTGTGTTCTCCTACCTCACTGCCTTGGCTTGATTACTTCCTTTTTCCTGATGACCTCTTGCCTCCTCTTCTTAACATAATGTGGGGCATTTTTGAAGTTCTATTCAAATGTCTACTTGTCCATTTAACACATGTGCTCCCAAAGAATTCTCTTTCCTCAGAATTACTGTAGAGTTCACCGTTTCCACCATTCATGCCTGATCAGATATTCACATGTCTTATTCTACTCTGGATTCCCCTCACTACCTGACATGGTAACTTCTACTAGCGCTTCCTCAACTGGCAGAATCAAGAATTCTGAAATGAATTGTATCAGGGTCACATTTCAAACCTTAATTCTTTGTCCTCTCTCCTGGTATTAAAACTTGTTTCTGCATACCTTTACTTTTTAAAAATAATTTTCAACCTTTGGGCTGTGATTTTATTTCTTGAAACTATGCGTACTCTCTCCTAAACTCCTGGGAATTATGGAGCAGGAAGTCATTGGGTCTAATAGTAGAGCAGATGACATCAGACTTTGGGGCCATTATATTAGGCTATTCAGCACTATACCCCTTCCTTTGGTAGCCTTTCAAGATGGCAGACTATCTCCTGCTTCCTCTGCTAGTCCTGAATTTCCCTGCTCAATACTTCTGCTAGAGTGGCTTCCTTGGGCAGAGCTGCATACTTAAAACTTAACCTCAGCCATTCCCAGGTCAATGTCCCTCAATAGTAACATATTTCCTGAGAGACTTTGCTACTACCTTTTGGGAAAACAATCAAATAGCAAATACTTAGATTTTAATGACTTACAAGGTGCTACCTCTTCCATGAATACCAAGATATTTGTTTAAGTGCATTTCTCTTTCAGCCTAAAGAAAAGAATTTCTAATGGTGTGACATTTCAGACTTTATAGTGGAAGGGAAAATAGGGAGTTGTATGTGTAGCAGGGAAGACATTTCTGCATCACTGAATCATATGAGTCCTTTGCCATATGAAAGGATAGCACTGAAAATGAGCATTCATGGCTTGACACTGCAGGAAAATAAATCATACAAATATGAGAGTTGCCAGAATCCACAGTTAGTACAAACACTTTGTCAACTATTNTATGAGTCCTTTGCCATATGAAAGGATAGCACTGAAAATGAGCATTCATGGCTTGACACTGCAGGAAAATAAATCATACAAATATGAGAGTTGCCAGAATCCACAGTTAGTACAAACACTTTGTCAACTATTAAGTGCTTCCTCTACTGAAGAACAGCTGCTTCTAACACATACTAGGAATTGTAGAGTTTGAAAGAGATTGAGAACGTGAATCATATCTGTGATATGAAGGGAATGTGCATCTCAGAAAAGCTGAGGAAAGATACTGGATTCTAGCAGTGACAGGGATGGAAGAACATATACCAGTCCTTACCATAATGTGTCTAATCACTGACCATCATCTGTTAAGTTGGTAATGGTTCTGGGAGAGATGACATGCTAAACCACCCTTAAGTCCAAAAAATAGAATATGATTTTATGAGCAACAAGGAGAAAATTTAGCTACCCATCAGATTACTGAGGATTAGGTATGAAATGGGAAAGTTCTGTTAAGGATAAGGGGAAGAGGAAGGTTTGTTTACCTCTGGTGTTGCCAGGAAGGCCTGGTCCTGGGACAGCACATTGTATGGCGGGCAGTGACCAAAACAGCAAAGGAACATGGAGAGTCTGGGAAGGAAGCAACCATGGGAGATGGTTGCAGGAACAACATGGTGACGAAGTCCGAAGACATGTTTCCTCTAGTTTACTCCCTTTGTTAAATGAATCACTTGGGCAATAAAGCTTCAGGTAATTTAAGCAGATTACATATGCTATATCCTGAACCACAGATCACTTAATTGTGAGCAATTAAGTCTGCTATTTTAGTGCAGTCTGTGGGCTCAGCTGAATATTTCTATAATTAGTTGTAGACAAGGTGATATACTGTCTCTAGGTTTTTTTTGTTTCCTAAATTGTGAAATATGAATATGACCATAGAAATTTATAAGTAATTGACACAAAGTATTTGACAGCATTTTACACATATACTAAATGCTACATAAGAGAGCTGTATTTCTAGTAATATGTTATTAAGTATTTCCTTATGAAGATTGAATTTTCCCAGAGGATACTCCTAAAATTAATCTGTTCTATGAATAAAATTATTAAGCTGTATGTCTGTGTGGCAGCTACAAGGCTGCCAGATTAAGTTTATTGATGAGTTGTTTTCATTACATCCATGACTTCCTCCAATTATAAACATTTTATTATTCTGTAGTTTTAAAGGGCTATATTCCATGGGGACATTTTTAAAGCATTCTATCATCTTTTCTTAAAGCCTTATCTCCCGTTAGTAATAAAATGAGCCTACAGTTTCAAAGGTCCAGCTCAAGAATTTTCAATCTCTGCTTTTTATTCATCCATCAAACATACATAAAATGTCTATCATATGTCCAGATTTGAGCTATGTACTGATAATAAAATCTGCTATCTAATTGCTGTTACATACAGTCCTAGGTACAGATATTTACCATCTGGCTTTCTTCGTCTGACTAAGCCCTATATAGGACCATTGCATAACTTTAATAGTTTACAAATCCCTGGGAATTTTATTCTGCCATCAAATGTTATTTTAAATTAAAAAACAGTTTGTGACTCTATATATGTGTGTATGTATATATATATACATACACACATAGAAAGTGTATCACACACAAATATAAAGTATATATAGATATATTTTCTTTAAAGAATAATGATTTTAAAAATATACCTATAACTAAACTTAAATTTATTTCACAAAAAAAGCCAACACAAGCGAAGCAAACCATCAGCAAATTGAAAAGGCAACCTCATGAATGGGAAAAAATATTTGCTGCCAGTGCCAGTTTCCCCAATTATAACATGTTTCCAAAAGTTCCAATCACTCCCTCCTTTACCACAGAATAAAATTCATACACTGTCATCTGTTGCCTAAGGAACAGTCTTGCCTTTACAGCTCCATTTCCTACTGATAACAAATATAAATATCCTGTATTAGCAAGCGAAATGAAGTGAAGTCACTCAGTCGTGTCTGACTCTTTGTNTACCACAGAATAAAATTCATACACTGTCATCTGTTGCCTAAGGAACAGTCTTGCCTTTACAGCTCCATTTCCTACTGATAACAAATATAAATATCCTGTATTAGCAAGCGAAATGAAGTGAAGTCACTCAGTCGTGTCTGACTCTTTGTGATCCCATGGACCGTAGTCTACCAGGCTTCTCTGTCCATGGGATTTTCCAGGCAAGAGTACTGGAGTGGGTTGCCATTTCCCTCTCCAGGGGATCTTCCTGACCCAGGGATCGAACGCAGGTCTCCATTGCAGGCAGACGCTTTAACCTCTGAGCCACCAGGGAAGCCCATTGTATTAGCAAAAGTAACATTAAATAACTAAATAAAATATATCTTATGGAGTGGGAGAAAATATATGCATACCACATAACCAATATGGGGTTAATATCAAAATATATAAGGAACTGTTGTAACTTAATAGCAGCAAGAAAAAAAAAAAAAAACCTAAATAACCCAGTTTAAAAATGGGCAAATGACTTAAATAGACATTTTTCCACAAAAGATATACAGATGACCAACATGTATATGAAAAAGTGTTCAACATTACTCTTCATCAGGAAATACAAGTCAAACTACAATGAGATAATCACCTCACATCTGGTGGAATGTCTGTTATCAAAAAGATAAGAGATAACAAATGCTAGAAAGGATGCAGACAAAAGCACATCTTTTGCACTGTTTTAGGAAACTGGCACAGGCACTATGGAAAATCGTTTGGAGATTCCTCAAGAAATTAAAAATGGAACTCCCATATGATCCAGGAATAAACGCATTTCTGGGTATATATCCAAAAGAAATGAAAAGAGGATTCTAAGGAGATATCTGCATTCCCATGTTCATGGCAACTTTATTACAACAGCTAAGATATGAAAACAGATCGTGTCCATCAGTGGAAGATGTGTACTTAGGAGTGGAATAGCTATGTTTCAGGGCGTGTACTCTTTTAATTTTGGATAATGCTGAATTACGTCCTATTGTGTTTGAACTAAACTACACTGCTACCATGGTATATGAGTTCTTAGTTTTCTAAAGACTTGTTAAAGTCAGTGTCATCTTAACTTTTAAAAAATTTTTGTTGGAGTATAGTTGCTTTAAAATGTTGCATTCATTTGTAATGTACAGCAAAATGAATCAGCTATATATATACATATATCCCCTCTTTTGGATTTCCTTCCCATTTAGGTCACCATGGAGAACAGAGTTCCTTGTGCTATATACTATGTTCTACTTAGTTATCTATTTTATACATAGTATCAGTAGTGTAAATATGTTAATCCCAATCTCCCAATCCTCCCACTTCCCCCTTGCCCCTTTGGGATTCATGTTTGTTCTCTACATCTGAGTCCCTATTTTTGCTTTGTGAATAATATGGTCTATACCAATTTTTTCAGACTCCACATATAGTTCTCTTTCTGACTTACTTCGTTCTGTATAACAGTCTTATGTCCATCCATGTTTCTACAAATGACCCAATTTCAGTCCTTTTATGGCTAATATTCCATTGTATATATGTACTATGTCTTCTTTATTCATTCCTCATTTGATGACATTTGGGTTGTTTCCACATTCTGTCTATTATAAATAGTGCTTTGAGGGGCGTGCGTCTTTCTGAAGATCACTATGAACAAAGCTAGTGGAGATGATGGAATTCCAGTTGAGCTATTTCAGATCATAAAAGATGATGCTGTGAAAGTGCTTCACTTAATATGCCAGAAAATTTGGAAAACTCAGCAGTGGCCACAAGACCGGAAAAGGTCAGTTTTCATTCCAATCCCAAAGAAAGNGGACTGATCTCCTTTAGAATGGACTGGTTGGATCTGCTTGCAGTCCAAGGGACTCTCAAGAGTCTTCTCAAACACCACAGTTCAAAAGCATCAATTCTTCAGTGCTCAGCTTTCTTCACAGTCCAACTCTCACATCCATACATGACTACTGGAAAAACCATAGCCTTGACTAGACGGACCTTTGTTGGCAAAGTAATGTCTCTGCTAAGTGCTTAATATGAATCTCTTTAAAGAACGATTGGAAATAAGTCAGAGGAAAACAACTATCATATGATAGCAATTAAATGTATAACCTAAAACAATGATACAAATGAACTTATTTATACAACAGAAATAGACTCACAGACATAGAAAACAAATGTTATGGTTTACCAAAGGTGATGGTGGGGGTAGGGGAGAGTTGGAGGAGAGATAAATTAGGAGATTGGGAATACCATATATACACAATTATATACAAAATAAGTAAAAAATACAAAAAATATGATATAGCAAAGAGAACTATATCTTCAAAAACCTATAGTGGAAGAAAACCTGAAAAAGAAAGTGTATGTGTGTGTGTGTGTGTGTATATATATATATATACTGAATAAATATATACCTGAATCACTTTGCTGTACACTTGAAACTATCACAACATTGTAAATTATACTTTAAAAGAAAATAGCAAATGGGCAGAACTAAGAATACATTTTACTAATAATACCTAAGCCTAGATAGGGAATATAAAGAAAAAAAAAAAAAAAAACACAGTCATCTTGATTTATTTAAAAAATCAATTTCTGCATGTTAAACATATACAGACTCTATCAATAGGTTAAACAGCTCAGGGCTGACCTAGCACTGTTCTAAATTGCTGAATAAGGAACAAACAGGTCATATTCATGTACAAAGAGAATCATTCCCAAAAAGCAGTCCATATATGTTAGGCTCAAAGCCTAAAAATGGATGAAGGAAATCTTATTTAAAATGGAGTTGGGAAGCTAAAAGGGCAGATCTCTCACAGAGAGAGATCACATCTTACTGCCAATAAGAAATCACCACAACCCTGAACACTCCTTCTCCCCAGCAAACAACCCGCCTCCATTTCTTCCAAGACCTAATAAAAGCTAGCCTCCCCTTTGTTTCTTAAACTCACCTATGGCTCTCCATAATTTGCTTGTCTTGAATTGTAATTTCTCTGCTATTCCTAAATAAATTCATCTTTGCACTCAATAATTGCCATTCATTTTGTTTATGGTCAACAAAATGAAAGAAGAGAATAATCTGGTTGGAAGGGAGTGGAACTACAGCTTGACTCAGTTCTCATCTTTTCTCTGCCTTTTATCTAAATGGCTTATCTTGGCATGGTTCAAACTACTCTGTGAACAAAGAAGGATGGCACTTTCCCCCAGCCACCACTGTCCCTTGTTTTCAGCTTGGTGGTAGAGAGCAATTAGAGATCCAGGTTCTGGGCTCAACTCTGTAGGTGGCCATCTGCATGACTTTGATCTCTACCTGGCTTACTCTCTCTTTACCCAGTGATGTCCCCAGTGCAAGATGCAAGGTCATGGCAAGGATTGAGCATCACCATGTATACAAAGGAGCTAGCAAAGTGTTTGCTACATGTTCGTTTCATTTCATCATTAGCTTTCCCTTATTTTCACATCCCTCTTTTTACCTTCTCCCATAATTCCTTTCAAGTCTTGTTTGTATGCTTGTTTAAGCTCAAAAACAAAGGGGATGGGTGCTGCATGATACTCAGAACAACTCTCAGTATGAAATACCTATCCCCTTGATATTTGGTTTTTACCTGTAACTAGAACTGAAACAATGATATTTCATAGCATCAACATCAGAATGTGAGAAGGAGAGAAGAAAACTGAAGAATAAAGCAATGACATAACAAATGACAAAAGGTGCAAAGTAACCTGTAAACAGCCACAGCAGAATGGAATTTTTAAAAAACAGATTTTCTTAGGGTCACCCTTGTCTATTGTTTTCTTGGATTTTAATTCAGATAAGTTTAGAAGATATTTTAACACCGGTGGTATATCACTTTACTCATGTGTGCTAAATCACTTCAGTTTGGTCTGACTGTGCGACCCTATGGATTGTAGCTGCCAGAGTCCTCTGTCCATGGGATTTTCCAGGCAAGAATACAAGAGTGGGTTGCCATTTACTTCTCCAGGGAGTCTTTCCAACCCAGTGATCAAACCCTCATCTCCTGTGGCTCCTGCCTTACAGATGGATTCTTTACCACTGAACCACAGGAGAAGTCCATCACTTTGCTCAGTGAAATGCAAAAGGATCTGATGTTTATACAGTTGACCCTCAGTATCCATGGGAAGATTGGTTATAGGACCCCCAGTGATAACAAAATCTTCAGATGCTCATGGTGCTTATATAAAATGGCGTAGTACTTGCATATAACCTACAGGCATCCTCCTGTATATTTTAAATGATCTCTAGATTATTTATAATACCTGATACAGTGTAAATGCTATGAAAATAGTTGTAAATATAATGTAACTGTTATGTAAGCAGTTCCTAGAGTGGCAAATTCAAGTTTTACTTTTTGAAACTGTCTGGATTTTTTTTTCTGAATATTTTTGAACCATAGTTGGTCTCATCTTCTGATGTGGAACCTACAGACACAGTGGGCTGATGATGTAACAGCCCCAGCTTCACATGTTCAACTGTGCTCTGAAGAGAGTATTTTCAATGGGTGGGCAATGTGTGTGCTTAGTCGCTCAGTTGTGTCTGACTCTTTGTGACCCCATGGTCTGTAGCCCACCAGGCTCCTCTGTCCATGGGGATTCTCCAGGCAAGAATACTGGAGTGTGTTGCTATGACCTCCTCTAAGGGATCTTTTCAACCAAGGGATTGAACACAGGTCTCCCACATTGCAAGCATATTCTTTACCATCTGAGCCACAAGGAAAGCCCAGGAATACTGGAGTGTGTTGCCATTCCCTTTTCCAGGGNAATACTGGAGTGTGTTGCCATGACCTCCTCTAAGGGATCTTTTCAACCAAGGGATTGAACACAGGTCTCCCACATTGCAAGCATATTCTTTACCATCTGAGCCACAAGGAAAGCCCAGGAATACTGGAGTGTGTTGCCATTCCCTTTTCCAGGGGATCTTCCTGACCCAGGAGTCGAACTGGGGTCTCCTGCATGGCAGGCAGATTCTTTATCAGCTGAGCTACCATTTTCAAGTACTTCCTTGTTGCTTTAAGCCAATCTCAGCCAACATAATCAATAGCCAGTAAGAACAAAACACCTCACACTGTAATTTCTCTGTTCTAACTTTTTATTGATATGATCCTGATGACTTTTGAATTTTTAGTGTATTTCACCTCCTGTGGCCCCAAACTTGCTCTTGGATTTGATAATGGTTATTATTCTTTGATTATCCTCACTTCTGTCTGCACTTGATCCTCACATGGCATTGACTAGAGTAATCTGAGATAACACCCCAATCCCATTCTACCCAGGCAATGATACCAGCAAGGGCAATTAGCAATCAGACAAGGGTTGTAGAATTATTATTTTAAATGGCTCGGGGATGATCCAGAGAGACGTTGTGAGGTGGGAGGTGGGAGGTCGGAGGGGGATTCAGGATTAGGAGCTCGTGTACACCTGTGGTGGATTCATGTCGATGTATGGCAAAGCCAATGCAGTATTGTAAAGTAAAATAAAGTTAAAAATAAATAAATAAATAAAAATAAATGGCTAAGTGCCAGCATATCAAAGAGATATAAAAAGCTTCTTCTTTATGACCAACAAACACTTTAAAGTAACTATCATGGCAAAATTCATTTACAAAGGAATTTAAATTCACACAAGTTAGAGAAATGAACCTCCTTATCACATCTGAGTGTTACAGTTGTACAGAAGGATCACTTAATGGCTAAATGGCTTGATACAGCAACACATTTTAAAGGCAGTTTGAAAGCCTTTCTCTCCCCTCTCTGACTCATGTACCTTCTGAAATGCCATATCCCTAGGCCAAGGGGAGGTATTTATATAAAAGGTGAGCATTTCTCCTGAAGTTTCCAATAAACTAGGCCCAATGAAGAAAAAAAAATCAAAGTTTGAGAGAAGCAACAGCTAAAACACGGCGCTGCTGTGTTCTCCCTCAAACAATCCCATTCAAACTTTAAGTATTAGCCTGAATTCTAAAGAATGAGATTTTATTCTCATAATTTGACTCTGTTAGTCAAATTACACTGACCTATATCTCTTTGTTTTTACCCTCCAATTTACAGACTTACAATATAAAAATGACTTAGTCTCGAGCTGTGCGCCAGCCTCCACGAGCAAGTGATCTTGTTCCACATTCTCCGCTTCATGAAGCCTTTCTAACTCCCTTCCCAGCAGAGCTGATTTCTATTTCTTTGAGATCTCTAACATGGTATTTCCAGATCTAGGATGTTTAAGCTCAGCCTGCCTTGTACTGGGTTGGCCAAAAAGATTTTTCAGTTTCATAAGTTGCTATGGAACTATCCAAATGAACATTTTGTCCAGCCCAATACTTGGCTATTATGCTTCCCTTCCAAATCAGTTGGTCTAAAGGAAAACTGAGGATTCCTAGGACCAAGTTTCATGATCCTTATGCTCCTCCCAGAGCATGGTCCACTACTTTGTAACCTAGTACTTTAGTAAATGTTTATTTAATTGAGTTGAACATATCAAACAGAGAGGAATATTGCACGTGATTTATTTCTGTTTCATATTTATATTTAAAGAAGTGAGTGACTCAAGTCAATGTAAATATACAACATGCCAAGGGGAAGTAGAGAGTTCAGACAACAAATTACATATCTGATACTCTTAAGGTGGAATTCAGTGACCTCTGAGACAAGGCCCGCTAAAGGGACAGAAAAAATCCACCACAGGTGTACTCATGTCAATGTATGGCAAAGCCAATAGAGTATTGTAAAGTAACAAAAAACAAACAAACAAACAAACAATATCAATATGCAAACAAAATTCACTGGTAGAGAAAGACATTTATTATTTTTGGATACTTATGCATATTCTTGTGGTTCAGAAGGTGAAGAATCTGCCTGTTGCAGGAGACACAAGAGATCCCTGGGTCAAGAAGATCCCCTGTAGAAGGGAATGGCAACTCACTCCAGTATTCCTGCCTGGAGAATTCCATGGACAGAGGAGCCTGGAAGGCTATAGTCCATGGAATCGCAAAGAGTTAGACGTGACTAAGGGACTAGCACTTTCTCTTTATGGATATTCTAACTGCTAAAGCCAGTAAAAATGAATAAATTATGACAAAAAAAAATAAAGGGACAGAAAGAACTCAACCCCCTTCCTAATGTGCTGGCTCGCTAGATCTTGTTTATTCCTAATTGTGCTTACATAAACCTCTCATTAGCTGTTATCTTTCAGCTAGAAACCTCAGCTGATAGAAACAGAATCCTTTGTCAACACTTAATAATGAAATTGGAAAAATTCAGAAACTGTCTATATTGTGTGGCAAGATGAGGGACCTTAACCAGGCTAGATGGTATTCCCTCGATATGTGGATCTCGACAAACATGTGAACAGATTGATTTATTTTCCAGTAACATACTTAGTTCACTTTTGGCTATGCATATTAATCTGATGGGGGGTTTCCCAGGTGACTGAGTGGTAAAATATCTGTCTACCATTGCAGAAGCAGTGTGAGATGTGAGATCGGTCCCTGGCTTAGGAATTTCCCATGGAGGAGGAAATGGAAACCCACTCCAGAATTACTACCTGGAAAGTTCCATGGACACAGAAGCCTGGCAGGCTACAGTCCATGGATCACAAAGAGTGATAGGATGCAATGAATTATCAATCACATTCCAAAGCAGGATACATTTTCAAAATGTTTAATCCAAGTCCATACACTGTACTGAGTTATGTATCTGTACACAATGCAAAATATGAACTAGAACTTCAGCCTTCATCAGAATGTTTGAATGCCATCTTGTAGACACCAAAAGGCATCATTTTTGCAAAAACTTCTTGATCATTGCAAAGTGGAAAAGTCACACTGGAAGTTAAAAATCTAAGGTTAAAAATTACATAAGTCAACTATCAGAATAAAAAGTAGTAGAGAAGTAGTGTAGATCTCTACTGTAGAGAAGTCATGTAGATCTACCCCTTTTTGCTGTTCGGTTGCTGTCATGTCCAACTCTTTGTGACCCCATGAACTAAAGCAAGCCAGGTTTCCCTTTCCTTCAGTATCTCCCAGAGTTTGCTCAAACTCACGACCATTGAATTGATGGTGCCATCCAAACATCTCATCCTCTGTTGCCCCCTTCTCCTGCCCTCTGATTCCTCCCCAGCATCAGAATTCATTCCAGTGAGTCAGCTCTTTGCATCTGGTGGGGAAAGTATAGGAGCTTCAGCTTCATCCCTTACTTTCATTTTATAGATTTGGAAAGAGAAGCTGAAAGAGGCCACACAAATTACTACAGGTTCCACTGTTGTCTGTCATTGACTGAGTAACTTTGGATAAGCTCCTCTTTCTCACTCTCAGTTTTGTGACTGAAAAATGAGGTGGTTAGATTCGATGATATAAGATCCCATATAGCCTGAAAATGCTATTATTCCACAAAATGAGCAGTTAAATCCTA
Source organism: Neotragus pygmaeus (assembly GCA_006410875.1). Lineage (NCBI taxonomy): Eukaryota > Metazoa > Chordata > Mammalia > Artiodactyla > Bovidae > Neotragus > Neotragus pygmaeus. The sequence goes on along the minus strand of SJYV01005992.1, from coordinate 47,149 downwards.
GAACATCCCAGCCTGCCAAAGGCAAAATACAGGATGATGAAAAGATACTTAGGTGGCACTGGGCACGGCTGGTGTTCCAGCCTGTGGATACTGTTTCTTAGTTGGCACCTTCAGAACCTTAGAGATTGCTGTGCCCACCACAGACAGACAGACCAGGAGAGAATGATTGTTGGCACATTCTTTGCTTGAAAAGTGATGCAGCTATCTAGAGTGATGGGAAGTCTATCCCTCCCCACTTCTGAGGATCTGGTGACTCCCTCTGTCTGGGCTTTGCCTCAAAGATTTCTTCTTAAGGTTCTCTGGAGCCCTGGGAAACCTCCTCTTGACCTAACCTCAGACAAAGATGCATTTCCTCCTGGAAGAATCCCTGACTGGAAAGTCATTCAAAATTGACCTTAAAAGGAACTTTAGGCTCTAGGGAGCTGCACATTTTAGCATCTTCTAGTCAACTGTCTGGCTTTGTCTAGTCTGTAGTGAACTCTTTTTGTTTTATTACAATTCTATTATGCTAATAAACAAAGTATTGATATGCCCAGTGAAAAGGGCAAATTCAGTCTTTGAATGGAGGCTCTCTTATGATTACTGGTCGGGCTTTAACTACATTCGCTTATTTTCCACCCCCCCATTATTATATAAGGGAATATCATTGAAATTGCTTCTATTTACTTTTTACAATGAGTTTCAATCTTTCCCTATTTTTCTTTTCATTACTGCTGTTTTCTAGTGCAAACAGAAAGTCAGGAAATGGTTTAGGCTTTTTAAAGGACATTACATATAATCACTTAACGAGGCAGAACTCAGTTACTGTGCATGCGAAAGTGGGCACTGCCAACGACCCTATCAACAAGATCAATCACTAAACCAAAGTTCAATTGATTTGGCTCAATTTAATGAGGTACACCAGTGAACCTGAAGCATTGTGTTGTATTACCAGTACACACTTAAGGAAAGCTAGTATTTACAACTAAACACTGTGTTAGTCGCTCAGTTTTATCTAACTCTTTGACCCGTGGACTGTAGTCCGCCAGGCTCCTTTATCTATGGAATGCTCCAGGCAAAAATACTGCAGTGGGTTGCCATTTCCATCTCTAGGGGATGTTCCTGACCCAAGAATGAAACCTGCGTCTCTTGCATTGCAGGCAAAGTCTTTATCATCTGAGCCATCAGGGAGGCCAATTATAGACAAAATGTGGTCGACCAGGAGAAGAAGAATTCCATGAACAAAATCTAATCCCGTAAATACTGGGTTGGCCAAAAAGTTCATATGGGCTTTTCAATATGATGTTATGAGACATCACATGTATAACATATGGAAAAACCCAAATGAACATACATAATATCATATGGTAAAACCCAAAGAACTTTTTGGCCAAGTCAATATCCAGCACTATTACTATCACTTGTTATTTACAGAACACTTATTATGTCTGGTCACATTCCTAAATAATTTACATGATTGTCCTTTTCTAACCTCACAAAAACACTGAGATGTTAATTAACCCTGTCAGAAGACTTGGTGATGAGAAAGGGTTAAATAGTGGCCTCAAAGAAGTGTTACCTTGTTGAAAAATATGATCATAAAATTTTAATTGGCCTTATTAGACAAACCAAGAATGAAAGTTACAGGGAAATCTAGTTTGTCTCAAGTCCCAACTGTCGGAACTGAATAGCAGATATTCCTTGCCATCAGGGAGCCTGTTTATCAGTAAAAGCACTCAGAATCAGGGTTCTATAGCTCTCAGGGATGCTACAGAAAGGGATTCTAGCAACAGAAAGTATTGAAAGGGTTCTAAGGACATGCCAGCTCAGAAACTCTGGATAAAAATAATATTGTGAACATTGAGAGCATGGCTGTACAAATAAACAAATGAATCAATACATGGATGAGCAATCTTAGAAATTTATCCTTGTATGTGTCTTAGTTAAAGTACTCATGCTACCTTGTGTGAATTCTATGCATGGCCTTTCATTTGCATTTCTATTAGATTAGAAGTTTATCGAGTCTTGACTCATCATGTACTAAATATTAACCTTGGGAAAAGTGCTCATTTTCCTCTTCTGCAATAATGGAACATGTCCTACAGCACTGCTATAAGGAATACATTGAATTGCACATGTAAAATTTAATGCCAGACCAGCGCCTCGCATGGTAAGCAGCAAATAAAATTAAACAGAGCTTTTAATTAGTATAAATATTACTACTATTATTTACTACTATTATTATTGTGATTATTACTAAGTCACAGATAAACATCTCAGGCTCGGTATTTTTTATTTTAGAGCTTAAAAAACACCAACCAATAACCATCATTATATTTCAATAGATCAGTCAAAGCAGCAAGATTTTATCTTCCAATCTGCCAATCTAACTTGTCTGAGCAGAGAAAAACAAGCCTATAGTATACCCAAGAGTTTATCAAAGAAGAAATTCAACAACGTTGTTCATCATGCTGCTATCTTAAATAAATAAAGAATATAGAGTAAGGAAAAGAGAGAAATAAAATATTTTATTCCAATCTCTTAAAAATTATTATTCTTTGAAGCTTGTCTTATGCATAACAGATGAACATACATTTCTCTCTATTTGTAGTAAAGGAACTATTATATGCCTTTGCAATTAATTACTATCTCCAACATTCCTAAGAAATTAATGTCAAATTCATTTGAATGTGGCTTCTGGAGTTGCAGGACCTCTTCCTCATTTCCTGTGTTACTATAATAACAGCAGGATGGACTTTTAAATTGCATGAGTTCAAACTGATTTTAAAAGACCAATTTCCACACTGTAATCTACACCAATATTTTAGCATGAAGCTCTTCCTTTTAAAGAATATCTTAGTCCCAACCTAATCTAAGGCACTTTAGATACCTATCATTGGCTAAGAAAATACTTCACTTCTATGGAAGTACTGAAGTGCATTCCTAGAGTTTGAAAAGTTACCTACTTTTCATACCATAAATCCAAATACCTTATATTATTGATGAGAAAAAATGAATCCCCAAAGGGGTGGGAGTGATTTGACTATGTCTCACAGCTATTTAAAGGCAAACGTTAGGACTCACACATTCATTCAACTCATGTTTATTGAAAGGCTTCCCTGTGCTCATTCTGTACTAGGCTTCATATGTATATATCACACTAATTATTTTTTAAAGTCGTTCAATTTTCATTTGACAACAAGTCATTTGGTATCTACTAAGTGCAGACACTGTTTTTGGTACAGTGTGCTGACGCTTAAGTATAAAGAAGAGTTGCTATCTGCATGGAGCATTTTAAATACTAGTTGGGAGTATACCAAGTATATAAATAGAGTAATTGGTAGAATGTAGGGTTTCACTGGTGGCTCAGATGGTAAAGAATCTGCTTGCAGTACTGCAGACCCACATTCAATCCCTGGGTCAAGAGGATCCCCTGGAGAAGGGAATAGCTACCTACTTCAATATTTCCATGAGCAGAAGAGCCTGGAGGGTTATAGTCCATAGGGTCCCAAAGATTCAGACATAACTGACAAGAGTAACAGTTTCACTTTGACTTCAGCTAATATCATAAGAAAAGAAAATTTGGCAGGAGTTAATGTAATAATTTTCTAACCATTTATATACATTTTAAAACCCTCCATCCAATAACCAACCTTCAAATCTGTATTCATCATATACAAAAACACTGGAAATGTAAGTAGAAACATTCCAGAGCAACTAGAAGTTTACAATCTGCTTAATTAGCTGAGATGTACAAATAAAATAATATTTTTAAAAGTTAGGACAATAGTTAAGTGTTAAGTGTAATGAAGCTAATTTCATATTAAAGAACTTCTTAAAATATAAAAGCTCAGTGTAAATTGACTTTGAGACTCTAAGAGGGCTTCAAGGAAGAGGTAGAATTTGACCTTAAAATATTTATTATTACCATTTATATTACATTAGAAGCATTGATGTATTCCATTGCACCTAGATTTCTTAACACATGCTCATTGGAATAACTACAATACCAGACTTTTTCTAATTAGTGGCTCATGACTAACTAGCAAAAAATGGAATTATAATATCAACAGACCCCTAAAGAGTCACCTAGTAGTTGTTGAAAAATAGAAAGCATTTCCCCGAAAGTCAGGAACAAGACAAGGGTGCCCACTCTCACCACTACTATTCAACATAGTTTTGGAAGTTTTAGTCACAGCAATCAGAGCAGAAAAAGAAATAAAAGGAATCCAGATTGGAAAAGAAGTAAAACTCTCACTGTTTGCAGATGACATGATCATCTACATAGAAAATCCTAAAGACTCCACCAGAAAATTACTAGAGCTAACCAACTAATATAGTAAAGTTTCAGGATATAAAATTAATACAGAGACATCCCTTGCATTCCTATATACTAACAATGAGAAAATAGAAATTAAGGAAACAATTCTATTCACCATTGCAATGAAAAGAATAAAATACTTAGGAATAAACCTACTTAAAGAAACAAAAGATCCATATATAGAAAACTATAAAACACTGATGAAAAAAATCAAAGATGACACAAATAGATGGCAAAATATACCATGTTCATGGATTGGAAGAATCAATATAGTGGAAATGAGTACACTACCCAAAGCAATCTGTAGAATCAATGCAATCTCTATCAAGCTACCAATGGTATTTTTCAGAAAACTAGAACAAATAATTTCACAATTTGTATCTAAATACAAAAAACCTTGAATAGCTAAAGCAACCTTGAGAAAGAAGAATGGAACTGGAGGAATTAACCTGCCTGACTTCAGACATCAGTCAAGACAGTATGGTACTGGCACAAAGACAGAAATATAGATCAGTGGAACAAAATAAAAAGCCCAGAGATAAATTCATGCACCTATGGACACCTTATCTTTGACAAAGGAGGCAAGAATATATATGGAGAAAAGACAATCTCTTTAATAAGTGGTGCTGGGAAAACAGGTCAAACACTTGGAAAAGAATGAAACTAGAACACTTTCTAACACCATACACAGAAATAAACTAAAAATGGACTAAAGATCTAAATGTAAGATCAGAAACTATAAAGCTCTTAGAGGAAAACAGGCAAAACACTCTCTGACATAAATCACAGCAGGATCCTCTATGACCCACCTCCCAGAGTAATGGAAATAAAAGCAAAAATAAACAAATGGGACCTAATTAAACTTAAAAGCTTTTGCACAATGAAGGAAACTATAAGCAAGGTGAAAAGACAGCCTTCAGAATTGGAGAAAATAATAGCAAATTAAGCAACTGACAATGAATTAATCTCAAAATATACAAGCAGCTCAATTCCAGAACAATAAACACTCCAATCAAAAAATGGGCCAAAGAACTAAATAGACATTTCTCCAAAGAAGACATACAGATGTCTAACAAACACATGAAAAGATGCTCAACATCATTCATTATCAGAGAAATGCAAATCAAAATCACAATGAGGTACCATCTCATGAATGCAAACCAGTACAGCCATTATGAACAGTGTGGAGATTCCTTACATAAAAAAAAAAATGGAAATAGAACTGCCATAAGACCCAGCAATCCCACTGCTGGGCATACAAACCAAGGAAACCAGAATTGAAAGAGACACGTGTACCCCAATGTTTATTGCAGCACTGTTTACAATAGCCAGGACGTGGAAGCAACCTAGATGTCCTGCTGCTGCTGCTGCTGCTGCTGCTAAGTCACTTCAGTTGTGTCCAACTCTTTGCAACCTCATGAAATGCAGCCTACCAGGCTCGTCCGTGCACGGGATTTTCTAGGCAAGAGTACTGGCGTGGGTTGCCATTGCCTTCTCCAACCTAGATGTCCGTCAGCAGACAGGTGGATAAGAAAGCTGTGGTACATATACACAATGGAATATTACTCATTTATTTAAAAGAATGCATTTGAATCAGTTCTAATGAGGTGGATGAAACTGGAGCCTATTAAATAGAGTGAAGTAAGTCAGAAAGAAAAACACCAATACAGTATATTAATGCATATATATGGAATTTAGATGGAGAAGGCAATGGCACCCTACTCCAGTACTCTTGCCTGGAAAATCCCATGGACTGAGGAGCCTGGTGGGCTGCAGTCCATGGGTTCGCTAAGAGTTGGACATGACTGAGTGACTTCACTTTGACTTTTCACTTTCATGCATTGGAGAAGGAAATGGAAACCCACTCCAGTGTTCTTGCCTGGAGAATCTCAGGGACGAGGGAGCCTGGTGGGCTGCCGTCTATGGGGTCGCACAGAGTTGGACACGACTGAAGTGACTTAGCAGCAGTAGCAGCAGCATGGGATTTGGAAAGATGATAATGATGACCTTATATGCAAGACAGCAAAAGAGACACAGATGCAAACAACAGACTTTTGGACTCTGTGGGATAAGGCGATGGTGGGATGATTTGAGAGAATAGCATTGAAACACGTATATTATCATATGTGAAAGAGATCACCAGTCCAGGTTCGATGCATGAGGCAAGGTGCTCAGGGCTGGTATACTGGGATGACCCAGAGGTATGGGATGGGGAGGGAGGTGGGAGGGGGACTCAGGATGGGGAACACATGTACACCCATGGCTGATTCATGTCAATGTATGGCAAAACCCACCACAATATTGTAAAGTAATTAGCCTCCAATTAAAAGTCATAAAGAGTCAACTAGTAGTTGAACATTTCATTCTTCAGTTACTTTGTGACTTCTCTTGTGTCCATTCTGATTTTTTTCAACTGCTAGCCTAATAAGCTTTTCAGAATTGACTAGATCTCCATCAGTTTTGGTGTACTGTGAGACCACCTAAGAAGTATTCACATTCTTGTCTCTTCCAAAATTCCCTTAACAATTCTCAACCAAGTCAAATTTCCATCTCCCTCCTTTGAACAATGTAATGGTCTGCTTTTTTCAGTTGAAAAATCTTTACATTTTTTAATCAATTATTTATGTCACCATATTGTTTACAAATAACTTTTTTTCTCATCTATATCAGAAGCATAACTTATACTAAGTATAGCGTTTTGAGGAGCCTAGCAGGCTACCGTCCATGAGGTTGCAAAGAGTTAGATATGACTGAACAACTGAATACATAGTGCTTTACAAAAACAGTTCTTAATAAATAGTCAATATTGTAATTTGATTGCAATGGATAGGCCCACATGAGTTACAGACACACTGTAGTTCACAGCCTACAACTTATTTGAGATGCTTTATTCATTTAATTCCTCACTCCTAGAAAGAAAAAAAGAAGGAAACAAAAATAAAGAAAATCACACCACTTAACCCTAAGTAGTAGGATACCCATATACTACTCTCAAATATCCCACTAATTAGCTGCGCCACGTTGGATCAGGGTGTCTCCTCAGTCTTCTCCATAGAGTAACTCTACGGAATTGACAGTTGGCTGAAATGTTGTATAAAGGTCATTTTTGCAGATCATTAGATACTAAATGAGCTAACCAGGAACTTGTATAATATGAAAATTATATTTATTTTGTTTTGTGTAATAGAAACATAGGGTGAAATATATGAGCAAAGGATTCTTTACAGTAGTTGTTCCAAAACCTTTAGTTTCATACATATCTCCCAGTAAGAAATCTTTCTTTCTCTCCTTCTCTTTCTCTCTCATCACTTTTTCTTTCAACCACTCTCAAAACTGAAAGTAAAGTCTCACCAAGAACATCATATAATAAGTGATATACTCTGGCCAAGAGAAATAGCAATAACCTCTGATATGCAGATGACACCACCCTTATGGCAGAAAGTGAAGAGGAACTAAAAAGCCTCTTGATGAAAGTGAAAGAGGAGAGTAAAAAAGCTAGGTTAAAACTCAACATTGAAAAAACGAAGATCATGGCATCCAGTTCCATCACTTCATGGCAAATAGATGGGGAAATAATGGAAACAGTGACAGACTTTATTTTTCTGGGCTCCAAAATCACTGCAGATTGTCACTGAAGCCAAGAAATTAAGACACTTGCTCCTTGGAAGAAAAGCTATGACCAATCTATACAGCATATTAAAAAGCAGAGATGTTACTATGCCAACAAAGGTCTGTCTAGTCAAAACTTTTGGAAAACAGAGGATGAGATTATTGGATGACATCACAGACTCGATGGACATGAGTTTGAGCAATCTCTGGGTGTTAGCGATGATCAGGGAAGCCTGATGTGCTGCAGTCTATGGAGTTGCAAAGAGGCTGACTTGACTGAGCTACTGAACTGAACTGAAGAGGATGCAGCATAAGGTTAGATGAAATAGGGTGGCTAGGTAAATTAATTTAGCAGCCACTTCCTCCTTCCATACTGGGCAATACCAGTTAGACAAATGGGTGGAAAGATTGCTGGGATAGACCTTCTCAGGCATGGTCTTTACCCTACCCTTTTAGTCACACCAACATTGAGCAGAAAAAAAAAAATACCGTGGAGGCATCTGTTTCCCAAAGGAAAAATGAAGTGGCTGATTGAGCAATCCCAGTTTACTTTTTTATTAATAACATGAATGGCACTTTTTTCTTAATTGTGGCAAATATATATAATCTAAAGTTGGCTATTCTAAACATTTTTTTACATGCACATTTCCCAGCCATTAATTACTTCATAATTTTGTATATGGTATTCACTATTTGTTTCCAAAACTATTCACCCCCTTATATGGGAACTGGGTAAGCATGAAACAATATCCTCTTTCCCCCTCAATTTTTTTCAAGTCTTAAGTCCCTGGTCACCTTTAATCTACTTTCTACCGCTATAAATTTGGTGATTCTTAGGTTTTACATAAGTGAAATCATACAATATTTGTCCTTTTGTGTGTGGCTTTTTCATTTAGGATGTTTTCAAGTTTCATCTGTGTTTTAGCACGTGTCAGAATCTCATTACTTTTTATAGCTTAAAAATATTTAATTGTGTATGCATATCACATTTTGTTTATCCATTCATTTGTTGATTCTTGAATTGTTTCTCCCTTTGGGCTACTGTGAATAATACTCCAATGAATATTGGCATACAGTATTTGTACCCTTGTTTTTAATCCATTAGGTTATATCACTAGGACTAAAATTGCTTTCATTTGCTAATTCTACACTTATCATTTTGAGGAACCACTAAACTTTTTCACAATGGCTGCACCATTTTACATTCTCACCAGCAATGCGCGTGTCCCAATTTATCTACATCCTTGCCAACACTTCTTATTTTCAGTTCTTTCCTTTTTTCTTTCAATTACAATCATCCTAGTATACATAAACTAATATCTCATTGTGGTTTTGATTTGCATTTCCATAAAAATTAATGACGGGCTTCCCTGATGTCTCAGATGCTAAAGAAAGTGAAAGTGAAGTCACTCAGTCGTGTCTGACTCTTTGACCCCATGGACTGTAGCCTACCAGGCTCCTTCGCCCGTGGGATTCTCCAGGCAGAGTACTGGAGTGGGTTGCCGTTTCCTTCTCCAGGAGATCTTCCCAACCGAGGAATAGAACCTGGGTCTCCCCCCAGGCAGGCAGACGCTTTACCATCTGAGCCACAAGGGAAGACTCGATGCTAAGGAATTGGCCTGCAATGCAGGAGACCTAAGTTCGATCCCTGGAAGGAGGAAATGGCAACCCACTCCAGTAATCTTGCCAGGAAAATCTCATGAACTGAGGAGCTTTGTGGGCTACAGTCCCTGAGGTCACAAAGAGTCAGACATGACTGAAGCAACTGAGCAGCAGCAGCAGCATGTGTTTATAAACCATTTGTATATCATTTTCAGAGAAACAGTTATTCAAATATTATTCCTGTTTTTACTTGGATTCATTGTCTTTTTGTTGTTGACCTTATAGGACATTTTTTATATTCTGGATATTTATTTGTTATAGATACATAATTTGCAAATATTTTCTTATATTCTATTCAACTTCCATAGGTTGTCTTTTTTATTTTCTTGATAATATCCTTTGACACATAATGAAAAATTATGATAATACTCAATTTATCTGTATTTTATTTTTTTATTGCTCATACTTTGATGTCATATCTAAGAATCCATTGCCAAACCCAAACCCATGAAGATTTAGCCCTATGTCTTCTAAGATTTTCATAGTTTTAGCTCTTATGTTTGGGTCATTGATCCAATTTGAGTTAAATTTATGTACAGTTTGAGGAAGGGGTACAACTTCATTCTTTTTTATTTTTTCATGTGCAAGCACTGTTTATTGAAGAGACTCTTCTTGTTGAATGAACTTGATAACTTTGTTAAAGTAATTAATTGGCTTTAGATACATGTGTTTATTTCTGCAGTATAAATTCTATTCTGTAGGTCTACATGTCCATTCTTATGTCAGTACTATACTCTTTTGAGTACTGGAGACATAGTGAGATTTGAGATTGAAAAGTGTGAACCTCAAATTTTGTTCTTTTTACAAAATTGTTTTAGCTATTTCAGTGCCCCTTGCAAAATAAATTTGAGGATTAAGTATGCCCCTGCTTTTTAATATACTGTCTAGGTTTGTCCTAGGTTTTCTTCCAAGAAGCAAGTGTCTTTTAATTTTATGGTTGCAGTTATCATCTGCAGTGGTTTAGGACCCCAAGACATAAATTCTATTACTGTTTCCATTGTTTTCCTGTCTATTTACCATGAAGTGATAGAACCAGATGCCATGATCTTAGTTTTGTGAATGTTAAGTTTTAAGTCAACTTTTTCATTCTTCTTTTTCACTTTCATCAAGAGGCTCTTTAGCTCCTCTTCACTTTCTGCCACTAGAGTGGTGTTATCTGCATAGCTGAGGTTATTAATATTTCTCCTGGAAATGTGCACTTTGGATAGTATTAATACCTCAACAGTGGTTAACTTTCTTATTTACCAACGTGGGATATCTTTTTATTTTTATTTTTTAGCTAATTTTAAATTACAGCAATATTTTTAAAGCTTTTAGTGCATATATCCTTCATGTCCTTGATTAAATTTATTCTGAGCTATTTTTACTGCTATTATAAATAAAAGGGCTTTCTTAATTTTTTAAAATGTCAGATTGCTCATAGTAGATATGTAGAAACACCACTGAATTTTGTGTATTTATCTTATACCTTGCAAGTTTTCTTAATTTATTAACTATAGTAGCTTCCATGGTGATTTTTTAAAAATTTTCTATATATGGGATCATATCATTTGTTAATAGAGATATTTTCAGCTCTTTCTTTTCAATTGAAATACCTTTCACTTTTTTTCCTACCTAATTGCTCTGGCTAGAACTTGTTGCACTATATTGAATAGCAGTGATGAAAGTGTGAATCCTTGTCATATTCCTCATATTAGGGTAAAAGTTTGTGTCTTTAACTATTGAATATGATGCTAGCTGTGTTTTTTCATAAATACCCTTTATCAAGTTGAGGGATTTACCTTCTATTCATGCATTTCTAAATGTTTTTATTATGAAAGGTTTTGGATTTTTTCAAATGTGTTTTCTCTATAAATTAAAATAACAATACGGTTTTTTCTTTGTACTATTAATATGGAGTATTAACCTGATCGATTTTATTATGTTGAACCACTGCTGCTTTTCTGAGATGAATCTCACTTGGTTTTCTAATATGCTGTTGGATTCAAGTTGCTAGTGTTTTGCTGAGAATTTTTGCATTTATATTCATAAAGGATGGACCATAATTTTCTTATCATATCTTTATCTGGTTTTGTTATCAGTTTGTTTCATAGAAGAATAAGGATGAGTTATCCCCTTTTTATGAATTAGAAGAGGATTTTTGTTAATTATTCTTTAAATATTTGATAAAGCTTAATAGTGAAGCCACCTACTCCTAGACTTTCTTAGTTGGGAGATTTTTAGTTACTGATTCAGTCTCTTTGTTTGAAATTTTCTACTTTTTCTTGAGACAGTTTAGCTCCTCCATGTGTTTATAGAAATTTGTCCATTGTATCTATGTTATAAAATCCATTGGCATACAATTTTCACATCAATTATTTATTATGTTTTTTATTTCTTTGAGGTTAGCAGTAATGTCCCTACTTTTATTTCTGATTTTGGTTATTTGTGTCTTCTCTCCTTTTTTCTTTGTAAAATTTGCCAACTTTTTAAATCTTTTCAAAAAATTTATTTATGGTTCTAAAAGATCCTAAAAGAACAAAAAAAAGCAAGCAGATGAACAAACAAAAGAGCAAAAAAAAAATAAAATGAGAAAGAGATAGAAAATCAATCTCTCCAAGTCTGAAGACTGACTTTANAAATCTTTTCAAAAAATTTATTTATGGTTCTAAAAGATCCTAAAAGAACAAAAAAAAGCAAGCAGATGAACAAACAAAAGAGCAAAAAAAAAATAAAATGAGAAAGAGATAGAAAATCAATCTCTCCAAGTCTGAAGACTGACTTTACGCTGGTATTCTCCTGAACACTTAGGTTTATACTGACTCCAGGCATCAGTGCCAGGTGAAATCTCACACTTCTCAACCTGCCTGCATCTTGCCCTGTGCATACACTTAGCTTTCTAAATTCCCAGCATACATTGCTACTTCTGAAGGTCTTAGTTCTCTGAAAAACTCTCTGCAGCTTTTTCTCTGGACTTCATGCAGTCTAGGTTATTCTTTGATTGCAGTCTTTTGTCACAGGTGTCTCAAAGACTGTTAGTTTGCTTTGCAGTATTTTCACCAAAGTTCATTGCTTTTCTAGCATGAGTTCTGAGTTAATGAAACAAAGACGATCACTTTGCATTAGTTTTTCAGGTAACACCAGACAGGTTAGAACTGATTTACATGATATTTGTCAATTATATCTTTTCTTCTCCCTCCAGAGGTATAGAAAGAATGCCATATTGTGATTCTGGCCACCACTGCTTCAAGAACAAGTCCATTCCTACACGAGAGGTTGGTGGTGGTGAAGAAGGAATGCATAGGGCCTGGACCCCATCTTAGGCCTGTTCATGCTGATCATGCTCAGCCACCTTTCCAATGGACTCTAAACTCTGTGTTTCAGTTCAGTTCAGTTGCTCAGTCGTGTCCGACTCTTTGCAACCCCATGAATCGCAGCATGCCAGGCCTCCCTGTCCATCACCATCTCTCGGAGTTCACTCAGACTCGTCCATCGAGTCTGTGATGCCATCCAGCCATCTCATCCTCAGTCATCCCCTTCTCCTCCTGCCCCCAACCCCTCCCAGCATCAGACTCTTTTCCAATGAGTCAACTCTTC